>CM041798.1:2211573-2279073 GCA_023376895.1 Aspiorhynchus laticeps
GTATGTGTGACTGTGTGTGTGTGTGTGTGAGAGTGAGTGTGTGTGTGTGTATGTGTGACTGACTGTGTGTGTGAGTGACTGTGTGTGTGACTGAGTGTGTGTGTGTGTGACTGAGTGTGTGTGTATGTGTGACTGTGTGTGTGTGTGAGTGACTGTGTGAGTGACTGTGTGTGTGTGTGTGTGACTGTGTGTGTTTGTGTGTGTGTGTGAGTGACTGTGTGTGTGTGACTGAGTGTGTGTATGTGTGACTGTGTGTGACTGTGTGTGTGTGTGAGTGACTGAGTGTGTGTGTGTATGTGTGACTGTGTGTGTATGTGTGACTGTGTGTGTGTGAGTGACTGTGTGTGTATGTGTGACTGTGTGTGTGTGAGTGACTGTGTGTGTGTGACTGAGTGTGTGTGTATGTGTGACTGACTGTGTGTGTGTGTGTGTGAGTGACTGACTGTGTGTGTGTGTGTGTGTGAGTGAGTGACTGACTGTGTGTGTGTGTGACTGTGTGTGTGTGTGTGTGTGTGTGACTGTGTGTGTGTGACTGTGTGTGTGTGACTTTGTATGTGTGACTGTGTGTGTGTGTGTGTGTGTGTGTGTGTGACTGTGTGTGTGTGTGACTGTGTGTGTGTGTGACGTGTGTGTGTGAGTGACTGTGTGTGTGACTGTGTGTGTGTGTGTGTGTGACTGAGTGTGTGTGTGTGTGTGTGTGTGTGTGTGAGTGACTGTGTGTGTGTGAGACTGTGTGTGTGTGTGTGAGACTGTGTGTGTGTGTGTGTATGTGTGACTGACTGTGTGTGTGTGTGTGTGTGTGTGTGTGTGAGTGACTGTGTGTGAGTGACTGTGTGTGTGTGACTGTGTGTGTGTGACTGTGTGTGTGTGTGTATGTGTGACTGTGTGTGTGTGTATGTGTGACTGAGTATGTGTGACTGTGTGTGTGTGTGTGTGTGTGTGTGACTGTGTGACTGTGTGTGAGTGTGACTGTGTGTGTGAGTGACTGAGTGTGACTGTGTGTGTGTGTGACTGAGTGTGTGTGTGTGACTGAGTGTGTGTGTGTGTGTGTGTGACTGTGTGTGTGTGAGTGACTGTGTGTGTGTGTATGTGTGACTGACTGTGTGTGTGTGTGTATGTGTGACTGTGTGTGTGTGTGTGTGTATGTGTGACTGAGTATGTGTGACTGTGTGTGTGTGTGTGTGTGTGTGTGTGACTGTGTGACTGTGTGTGAGTGTGACTGTGTGTGTGAGTGACTGAGTGTGACTGTGTGTGTGTGTGACTGAGTGTGTGTGTGTGACTGAGTGTGTGTGTGTGTGTGTGTGACTGTGTGTGTGTGAGACTGTGTGTGTGTGTATGTGTGACTGACTGTGTGTGTGTGAGTGACTGACTGTGTGTGTGTGTGACTGTGTGTGTGTGTGTGTGTGTGTGTGTGTGTGACTGTGTGTGAGTGTGACTGTGTGTGTGAGTGACTGTGTGTGTGACTGAGTGTGTGTGTGTGAGTGACTGTGTGTGTGAGTGACTGTGTGTGTGTGTGACTGTGTGTGTGAGTGACTGTGTGTGTGAGTGACAGTGTGTGTGAGTGACAGTGTGTGTGTGTGTGTGTGTGTGTGTGTGTGTGTGACTGAGTGTGTGAGTGTCTGTGTGTATGTGTGACTGTGTGAGTGACTGTGTGTATGTGTATGTGTGACTGTGTGTGTGTGTGTGTGTGTGTGACTGACTGTGTTTGTGTGTGTGACTGACTGTGTGTGTGTGAGGACTGTGTGTGTGTGACTGACTGTGTGTGTGACTGAGTGTGTGACTGTGTGTGTGTGTGTGACTGAGTGTGTGTGTGTGACTGAGTGTGTGTGTGTTGTGTGTGTGAGTGACTGTGTGTGTGTGAGACTGTGTGTGTGTATGTGTGACTGACTGTGTGTGTGTGAGTGACTGACTGTGTGTGTGTGAGACTGTGTGTGTGTATGTGTGACTGACTGTGTGTGTGTAGTGTGACTGTGACTGTGTGTGTGAGTGACTGATGTGTGACTGAGTGTGTGTGTGTGTGTGAGTGACTGATGTGTGTGTGTGGAGTGACTGTGTGTTGTTGTGATGAGTGTGTGTGACTGTGTGATGTGTGACTGTGTGTGTGAGTGACTGACTGTGTGTGTGTGAGTGATGTGTGTGTGTGTGTGGACTGTGTGTGTGGTGTGTGTGTGTATGTGTGACTGTGTGTGTGACTGTGTGTGAGGTGACTGTGTGTGTGTGATGACTGTGTGTGTGTGTGTGGTGTGTGTGTGTGACTGAGTGTGTGTGTTGTGTGACTGTGTGTGTGTGACTGTGTGTGTGTGAGAGGTGACTGTGTGTGTGTGTGACTGGTGTGTGTGTGACTGTGTGTGTGTGAGTGACTGTGTGATGTGTGAGTGACTGTGAGACTGTGTGTGTGTGAGAGAGTGACTGTGTGTGTGTGTGAGAGTGACTGTGAGTGACTGTGTGTGTGTGAGAGAGTGACTGTGTGTGTGTGTGTGAGTGACTGTGTGTGAGTGACTGTGTGTGAGTGACTGTGTGTGTGTGACTGTGTGTGTGTGACTGTGTGTGTGTGACTGAGTGTGTGTGTGACTGTGCGTGTGTGTGTGTGTGACTGTATGTGTGTGTGTATGTGTGTGTGTGTCTATGTGTGTGTGACTCTGGTTTAGGTGTAGAGTTGGTGTAGGGCGATAGAAAATACAGTTTGTACAGTATAAAAACCATTACACCTATGGAGAGTCCCTACAATTCACAAAAACAAACGTGTGTGTGTGTGTGTTTCAGAACGGAGAGAGCATCATGGTGCAGGTGGCTCTGGGCCCCGGCGGTGGAGGGAAGGTGAGCACAAGTGCATCATGGGATCTGTGATCTGTGTGAATCTGTTGCTAACAGCAGCTTCTGGTTTTAGGGTGAAGCGATGGAGGTTCCAGGCGACAAATCAACCCCCTACGAGAAAGTAAGACACACACAACACACACACACACACCACACACACACACACGCACGCATACAGCAGAATACAGCACTAGTGTACTACTTAGGGTCGGGAATCTTTCGGTACCTCACGATTCAATTAAAAATCTATTCACAATTTTTCGATTTTTATTCATGATTTACTAGTTTTTTTTCACTAGATTTTTTGTATAAATATCTAAAAATTCTTAAATCAAGAGGGATTTTTGATTTTGAGCAAAATAATCTTATTTCAAACAGAAAACCAGATTATTTTGCTTGTTTCAATAAAAAAAAACTCACTTAATTTTGACGTTTTTTTTTATGAAAACAAGACAACAATTTTTACTTATCTAGAAAATCCTTTGTGATTTAAGAATTTTTAAGAATCTAAATAAGAAAAGCATTTTATAATAAATCATACAAATCATTTATTTTGTTTAAAAACCATTCTATTTTTAGAACCATTCCTATTTTAATTAATATTTTGAAATTATCATTATATGGTGACATAATTACTGAATAACAATTTAAAAGTATTATAATATTTTTTTTTATCTATAGTGATGAATCTAATGAGAATTGCTAAAAAATGAGTGTTAAATCACTTTATTTTGTGTAATGAATATTTTGCTGTTCACATCGTTTCAAAGCAGCTTCAGAAAAAATCATGATGTTGATGTTTATAATATCTTCATGCCCTATTGTTGCATGTTCAATGATATAAACAATCAAGCAGCTGAGATTTGCTGTATAGTATATACTGCTGTACGTGAGTGTACACACAGGTAAAGATGGATGTATATAGCTGTGATGATATGAAGCGTGTGTGTTTTCCAGCTGCCGGTCGTGATGCGTATCCCACAGTTCTCTGCGCTCGCTCAGAATCTGTGTATGATGCAGTTCTCCATTCTGGGATACGGTGACATCATCATACCAGGTCAGCGTTTCACGTATATCATACAACACGCATCTGATAATCAAGAGCAAACACCACCTCACGCCAGCAGCTTTAACTGACTGATGAATGAGGAACATTCAAATTAAATCAGGTCATCAGTAATTACAGACCTCAGAGACGCAAACAGGTCAGAGGGAAGATTGTGTATCGGGGGCAAGATCCACAGAATTTCTTTTAAAGATATATGTGACCCTGGAGCACAAAAGCAGTCATAAGTAACACAGGTATATTTGTAGCAATAGACAACAATACATTGTATGGGTCAAAATTATCAATTTCTCTTTCATGACAAAAATCATTAGGATATTAAGATCATGTTCCATGAAGATATTTTGTACTTTTTCTACCGTAAATATATCAAAACTTAATTTTTGATTAGTAATATGCATTGCTAAGAACTTCATTTGAACAACTTTAAAGATGATTTTCTCAATATTTAGATTTTTTTGCACCCTCAGATTCCAGATTTACAAATAGTTGTATCTCAGCCAAATATTGTCCTATCATAACAAACCATACATCAATGGAAAGATTATGTATTCAGCTTTCAGATGATGCATAAATCTCAATTTCGAAAAATTGACCCTTATGACTGGTTTTGTGCTCCAGGGTCATATTTGTTTTACAAGCTCATTTGTAGTTACTTTAAGGTATTTTTAAAATGTTTTATTACCTTATATGTCCAAAACTGTATTTTCTTTCACAAAAAACATCTTGTTGCAACATTTTACAAAAATCAAGACTACATATTTAATATACACTGCCCTCCAAAAGTTTGGAAACGCTCTAGAAAAGTGGGGTTTTGGACAATATTGGCATGAATCCTTTGTAATTTGTGATAATTTTGCACTGATAAGGGACAACACAAACTACGAAAACATATTTTATTACATAAACCGTTTATACATAGAAAAAAACTTAAATTTTAAATGTAATATTTGTAAACTATCTGACCTAAATTGTGTTCTAATTGGTTCATTGTATTCTAAACTTAATTGGCAATCAATTGTTGAAGCTATTAAGGTGTGCTGAGCCAAAACCTGGACCAAGTTTAAACCAGTAACCAGGCATCACAGCATGTCTGACTTTGACATGTATATATTGCCATTATTATGTAATCAAAATGAAAATTATTATTGCTGGTCTTCAATGATAATGTCAAGTTACTTTAATGTATTTGCACCAAAAAATGATAAGGATTTATGCTGATATCGTCCAAAACCACACTTTGCCAGTGTTTCCAAACTTTTGGAGGGCAGTGTATTTGGTCAAAATCCCATGTTATTAAAGATGAAGTGCTATGCAGGCTATTTAATACAATATTGACTGATGCTGACCTACAATGCAAAATGTTTGCCGTTTCTCTCTCTTCACCGTTCCCACATCTCACACCTCAAATACATAAAACATTACCCTTTTTAGACAGTAAAGAGTAAAGAAAATACTATACAAAACTTATTGAAACAACCAGGGGCCAGCTGCATAAACTGTGTTTTAATAACTAGTTTAACCAACTAGCAGCTGCCAAGATCAGTCTTACTTCTCCAATACAAATAAGACCAATCTACCTTTTCATAACTGTATTAAAAAAGTTATGACCAGTCTTGAAGAAAAAAAATTATGCAACCAGCTCTTGTGAGATCATTAGTAGAGTACAACGAGGCTAAAGACACACCTTAAGAAAAAATGTGCTTTTCACTGCATGTATGATTGCAGAAAATATATACGTTTGTATTGAACATTAATGGAGCAACAGATTTTGTGTGACAATAAATCATACAAGTCATTTTTGTTTATAAATCTTATATGTATGAGATGGCAAGAGGGGCCTTTGATACAAATACTTCAGCTAAAATACTGTTTTGTTTAATAATGTATAATTTAATACTTGTTGAAAACAATCACTTTAGCAAAGTTTGCACTATTTTCTGCTTATTTTGATAAATAAAATAATTTTTATTCAATACATATACTGTCTTTAATATATGTTAATTAAAACATTTATTTTAAAACATATTTTAAAAAGTAAATATTCTGAAAGCATTGAAGGAGATCCCATAATAATTGAATATAGATTTACAGTAGTAACAACAAACTATATTTTATTATATGATATGATTAATATCATGTTTTTAAATATGATGGTTTCATTCTAAACATGGTGATTATCTCTAATATGGATGAACCCAACATAATGATATTTGCCATCTGAATCTAAGCATGTCAACAAATGGAAAAGTCAGCAATATATTAATTATCATGTTAATTACTGTGCCTTTAGCTCCAACAGCAGAGGCGCTTTTTACCCCAAACACCATACTTTTACATATTCTTTCGTTATTTAAAAACCGTTGCTTTAATTATCTTTAATCATGAAGAAGACCTTTGTCTCAAAATATATGCATTAATTTTAGCGATTCTCATTTGCTGCTTAAATCTACAACATTTTAAAAAACATCAAATATTAGATCAAATAAGCACAGAATCAACTTTGTGAAGCATCAGATGAATATACACCTGCATCTTGAAAAGCAGATGTTTTGGAAAGTGCTACGCCATGTTTTTGTGCCATCGAGTGGTTTAGATGAAAATAATATCAAAGGTGTCTTTTACCCTGTTGTACCCTACCCTTGTAAGACCCGCTTTCTCATTGGATCTAAGCAAATCTCATAGATGTTAGTTGTCACTAAAAGGTGAGGAGTTTGCATCAGCGTTGGCTTTGGCTCCAGTGTGTTCATGGCTGTTTCTGTCTGCAGGTCTGCTGGTGGCGTACTGTCACAGGTTTGACGTGTGGATGGGAAACTCCAGAAGAATCTACTTCATCTCCTGCGTCGTCGGTACGAGCATCATCTGCTGCGCTCGCAGGACTCGCAGTAATGCTGTGTTCAGAGAACACAGAACACTTTATAGAAACAGCATTATAGGCTACTCTTCCAGGTTCAGGACACAGTCCTCCGTAAATTGCGCTGCACACACTCCAATATTTGTGTTGAACTGTTCTGGAACAGTGTTGTAAATATAACTGAACCACTGATTTCTAGTTGTGTCCTCTTTTGGATCCCAAACAGTGTCTCCAGGACATGACGCCGGCGGCAGCAACAACACTACAGCCAGAATAATAGCTCCGCCTTCTTTCATTGCGTATATGTTTGGGCGGAGTTATGCAAATCTTCCCACACAGTGACATAGACATGTGGGGCGTGTTTAAATGAGGTGTTTTAGGATGGTGTGGACAAGTCTTAACTTTTATAAAGAATATCTCTTTGGGTTTGAGACTTTAGTCTTTGCAACTTCAGGGATCTTATCTATGCACAAACAGCTTGTAACACTCCAAAGAGAAAGAAACACTTAAAATCGCATCATATGACCAATTTAAAATAGCAAAGCGCCTGAACACAACTCGTTTTCAAATGGGCGTAAATGCATTTGTGTCATAGGACGTGAAAATGATAACTGCGTCAGGCTGAAACTAGCAAAAAACACTTGCGTCGCACCTGGCGCCGGGAGTATGATAGGGCCCATAGTTGTAAAAATTATTCTCAATGTTAAAGTGCCCCTATTATGTATTTTTGAAAATGATCTTTCATGCAGTGTGTAAGTGAATAAAAACATCCTGCAAAGTTTTAAATCTGAAAGTGCTCCGTGTATAAAGTTATAGTCTCTCAAAAGAAAGAGTCGACTCTGAATCATTGAAACGAGTCGTTTTTAAAACGAATCCCAAGCCGTTTTATGTTGATGTCAACATGAAGCATTAGCATATTGCCGCCCACTTGTTGCGCTTGATTTCCGCATTGGTCTGAATGAACATGCAAATTCATGCTTTGCCACTAGGTGTCGCTTTTGGAGCGTTAAAAGCTCACAAACACTGCTTTAAATGAAATCGACCAATCAGAGCAGAGTAGCGTCACGCGAAGGAGGGGTTTGGAAAAATGAATCGTTGAACGAATCGTTTGGGAGTCGTTGAGCAAATAAGCTAAAAACAAATGCATATTATAAGAATATGAAAGTGTTTTTTGACCTTGTATGCATGTCAACCTGTTGTTAGGGACTCCCAAAACCAAAATATGAACTTTCATAACCCATAATAGGGGCACTTTAAATAATAGCAAGAGTCCATCGTTTATAACGATAAAAACACAGAGAAACAATATCGTTGGAATCACTTTCAGAACTGTTTTTTTCCAGTTGATGAATGATAAAAACATTGACACACAATCATAATTATTGAGAGAATTTTCATTTTTGGGTGAACTAACGCTTCAGCGTGTGTGTGTTGTTGTGCAGCGTACGCCGTGGGTCTGGTGCTGACGTTCGCCGTGATGCTGCTGTCTAAGATGGGTCAGCCGGCGCTGCTCTACCTGGTTCCCTGTACGCTCCTGACCAGCACCGTCCTCGCCTGCGTCCGCAAGGAGTTCACACACTTCTGGAGCGGCTCCGGAACCTACCAGGTGAGATCCAGGGATGATTAGTCCAGTCTGGATTAGAGATGCAACATAACATTTTTTCAGATCCGATCCAGAAAATTACATTTTCAGGTGAACTATCCCTTTAAATCGATTTCACTTTCTAAGGTCATGGGTTTGATTCCCAGAATGCATGAACATTGAATGCCATTTAAGTCTGCTAAATTAGCTATTAGACCTATTATGCAAAAATCACTTGTATAAGGTGTTTGAACACAGTTGTGTGGCCGCAGTGTGTGAAAACAACCAGCCTATAATGTTAAAAATCCACTAAGTCATTTTTTAATAAAACCAATAAATCATAAACAGTCTCTCCAAACGAGCTGTTTCAGATTCTCCCTCTGTGCACATCACCAAGGGAACAAGTCCTGCTCATTTGTGACGCTCTCTGCCTCATTAGCATAAACACAGCCCTGAGAGAGAAGCTCCGCCTCCGCCATTACTGGAGATTTATACACTGTCAGCACCAAAGAGGCTTGACAAGTGTTGTGTTTTGGGATGCACTAATGAACATAGGAGTCTCCATAATCTCCCCCGATCTGAGCCGCGGACACTGTGGTTCAATTTCATTTAGAAGGAAATATCCCCTATATGTTTAGAAATCAATACCAACGCTTCGTGCGTGAACGTCAGCTCCAGACGTCAGCTTTGCTGTCTTCAAATGCTTCCAGAATGATCTTAAATAGGAATATGGTAACTTAGTTAAAAGTTGCATATGAAAGCGAGTCGATGGCTTGAAGTTGTCGAGCTCATAATCAGAAGAGGGACTTATAAAGTTTGTGATAGCATGACACCAGCTATGTTATTATTTTTATCCCCGTGCTCTGTACTGTGTAATTCATAAAGTGAATTTATTATGCACAGTATCATCAGATGACTGACTTTGAAACTGACTTTAAAGATTACAGGCTTGTATTAATAGTGTAATGTTTATTTGCAAAGGCACTGTTAATGCTTGAGCTCTTGAAGCTCCGCCCTCTTCTCCGGGAGCAACAGCTCATTTGCATTTAAAGCAACACACTCAAATTTAGCGCGTTTTGGCTCACACCCTAAAAGTGGCAATTTTAACAAGCTGTAAAAATGTATCTGTGGGTATATTGAGCTATAACTTCACATATACGCTCTGGGGACATCAGAGACTTATTTTACATCTTGTAAAAAGAGGCATAATCGGTCACCTTTAAAGTTTACATATTTGCCTAAACAATAATAATACAGCTGTTTAATGGCACAGAGAACTGAGCGTGTCTGAGATTTGTCTGGCTGAGGATGTGAAGTCTGTGTGTGTGTGACGTGTGTGTGTGTGACGTGTGTGTGACGTGTGACGTGTGTGTGATGTGTGTGTGACGTGAGTGTGAGTGTGTGTGACGTTTGTGTGTGTGTGTGACGTGAGTGTGACGTGTGACGTGTGTGTGACGTGAGTGTGAGAGTGTGAATGTGACGTGTGTGTGTGTGTGTGTGTGACGTGAGAGTGTGTGTGACGTGTGTGTGACGTGTGTGTGTGTGACGTGAGAGTGTGTGTGACGTGAGTGTGTGTGTGTGACGTGAGTGTGTGTGTGTGACGTGAGTGTGAGAGTGTGACGTGAGTGTGAGTGTGTGTGACGTGTGTTTGTGTGTGTGTGCGACGTGAGTGTGACGTGTGACGTGTGTGTGACGTGAGTGTGTGAGTGTGTGTGTGTGTGACGTGAGTGTGAGTGTGAGTGTGTGTGACGTGTGTTTGTGTGTGTGTGCGACGTGAGTGTGTCGTGTGACGTGTGTGTGACGTGAGTGTGAGAGTGTGAATGTGACGTGTGTGTGTGTGTGTGACGTGAGAGTGTGTGTGACGTGTGTGTGACGTGTGTGTGTGAGTGTGTGACGTGAGTGTGAGTGTGTGTGTGTGACGTGTTGTGAGTGTGTGACGTGAGTGTGAGTGTGTGTTTGTGACTGTGAGTGTCGTGTTTGTGATGTGTGTGTGTGTGTGTGTGTGGTGTGTGTGGAGTGTGTCTGTGTGTTTTGTGTGACATGTGAAGACACAATTTGTATGAATAACACAGGTATGACAGGTATGTACAAGTGAGAAGGTGATTTATGAGTGATGTCCCCATTCTCAAAACGCTTATGAAATCATAAGAATGACGTTTTTTTGAGAACAGTAAAAATGCAGAAGTTTCCTGTAAGGGTAGGTGTAGGTGTAGGACGATAGAAAATACAGTTTGTACAGAATAAAAACAATACGCCTATGAAGAGTACCTACAATTCACAAAAACAAACAGGTGTGTGTGTGAGATGTTATCCGAGATAAAGATATATGTGTTTGTGTGTATGCTGTGCTATAAGACTTGAAATGTGACTTGGTCTCCATCAGGTCCTGGAGGTATGTCTAGAGAAGCCCTTGACTTATCAGGATATTGAGCTCTTGTTTTAGTCCGTTCTAATCATCAGAATGAGCTCTATCTGTTCTGCATGATGTAAATCCTGCAGCTTCCTGTTCTCACTGCTCACTTCCTGCGGTGCATGTGTTCACCACGTGGTGGCGCTAGAGTATAGATTATCTGTGTGATGTACAGATAGAGCTGCTTGTGTCTCTCAGCATGTTTATCTGATGTAACTAACACACGATCT
The DNA here is from genome assembly GCA_023376895.1 of Aspiorhynchus laticeps. Classification (NCBI taxonomy): domain Eukaryota; kingdom Metazoa; phylum Chordata; class Actinopteri; order Cypriniformes; family Cyprinidae; genus Aspiorhynchus; species Aspiorhynchus laticeps. The sequence continues at coordinate 2,222,530 of CM041798.1, forward strand.
CATAAACCTATACAAACACCTGCTGCTGCAGATCATCACTTCACCTTCACTGATGTCATAAAGTGATTTGTTTGTGAAGTTCTTTGCCCAAACAGTGCATCTCATTCTCTAATAAATATGTGGATTACTCATATTTCCACTCATCCTAACGCCTGATTCACAACACGAGCATACACGCATGTATTGCTTTGAAGCTCATTGTAATGTATTATGTAGTATTGTAAATGAAGGACTGCATTTCTGAGGTGTATAAAACTCACCCAAATCTTCTCCATATAACTGCTTTCTGCACAATATTTCCTTTACAGTCTTTCATCACTCTCAGAAAACATGTAACTCCAAAATATACGCTAGAGATGTGCAGAAGGATCCTCAAACACTCATTATACAGATCCAGACTATAGACACTCATTAGCAGTGTACATCTCCAGCTTTATTGCAGCTTATCTTACTCTTACTGTATATATTTTAATGCTAAGCATTGAGTATATTTTACTAATATATGTGTCCCTGGAGCACAAAAGCAGTCATAAGTAACACAGGTATATTTGTAGCAATAGCCAACAATACATTGTATGGGTCAAAATTATACATTTTTCTTTTATGCCAAAAATCATTAGGATATTAAGATTATTTTCCATGAAGATATTTAGTAAATGTCCTACCGTAAATATATCAAAACTTAATTATTGATTAGTAATATGCATTGCTAAGAACTTCATTTGAACAACTTTAAAGATGATTTTCTCAATATTTAGATTTTTTTGCACCCTCAGATTCCAGATTTACAAATCGTTGTATCTCAGCCAAATATTGTCCTATCATAACAAACCATACATCAATGGAAAGATTATTTATTCAGCTTTCAGATGATGCATAAATCTCAAAATCTAAAAAAATTGTACCGTTATGACTGGTTTTGTGCTCCAGGGTCACATATATAATATTTTAATATTATTAAAATATTTTTATATTTTAATAGTACGTATAAAATATATTTTAATGGTATGCATTGCATATTTTTTTAATGAGTATTAAATATAAACATTAAATATCTCTGCATAAAATTTTATTTTTTATTTATTTTTTGCATAAGAGTGATTTCAATAGTTAAATTTCTTTTATAAATGTATAATATATTTTTGTATGTGTTATGAATCATGATTAGTATGCAGATTTCACACATAAATTCATGAGTACACAGTTAGTGAATGAGACCCATTGTTTTTTTACATACTACTCAGTAAATCAACACTATGCCAAAATTAAACAACATATTTACAGATGATCATTTTTTTTATGCCACCAGTAATTAAACTCAGAAACTGCTAAAGCGGCTGTAGTTTTACTGTGTGTGTCGCTGCATCATCTGAAGTGATACTGACGAGTGTTTGTGTGATTTCTCATCGCATGAGTGTAACGTCTGTCTCTGTCTCTTCAGATGGAGATGCTGGACACGCCGGAGGAGTGAGGAGCTGCTGATGTGAAGGAAACACGCCAGCTGTACACCACGCTCCATGATGATCTGATTCTGATCAGAAATATCATCATCATCACTGGGACACTTTACTAAAATGATTCTTTAAGGGGCCTTAAATAACCAGATCAACCTGCTGTTTTTTGTCTTTCACTTTTTTATGTGATCATTTTATAACATTGGGAATATTTGACAAAAACCTAATGAATATTTTAACACTATCTCTGTAATCAAAATAAATACAAATCTGGAGGATGATTGATCATTACGGAGTCAGAGAGTGTGTTTCAAACATGTGACAGAATCCAGGTCATGTCGCCTCTGTTTACCCTAGTAAAAAAGTAATACATTTAAAATACATTTATTTCATACTAAGTATAGTTCAACTCTATTAACATATTTACCGACATAACTCGAGACTTACTGATATAAAAATCATAATTAAACTTTATTTTGAGTACCACTTGTGCACAATGCACATTTCTTTATATTAAGCCTATAATGTGTTTTAATATCACTTTTGATGAGAATCATATGATCTTTGAATAATATCAGTCTTTAAATGCAAAATACTTAGAAGTATGCTTGCAATAGTTCCACTTTAACACAATCAGATATATTAAGAATATCATTAATTGTACTTCTGCACAATTAAAATGCATTAAATACCAAATTAGTTGTTCCAATATAGCAGAGTTTAAGTATAGCAGTTTAGTATACTAAAAGTACAATTTCAGGGCATTTTATTAAGTACATAAATATGAAAATGTATTTGTAGTGTACTTAGCATGTATTTCAAATACATTTAAGTATATTTATTTTTCACTAGGGTGGTCAAACACAATGATATTTATATGACAAGCTGATGAACTGCTTTAGTCTGACTGAAAGTGGACGTTTAAGGTGGTTTAATTAAAACACACTAGTGTGATTGCTCCGTTAATAAGTGTGAACTCTGACCTCTGGAGCGGATCGACTGATATCCCTAGTAAAGTCATTTATTTAAAATGCATTTATTTCATACTAAGCATACCCTAGTGAAAAATAAATATACTTAAATGTATCTGAAATACATTTAATTTATGCTAAGTACACTACAAATATATTTACATATTTATGTACTTAATAAAATACCCTGAAATTGTACTTTTGGTATACTAAACTGCTATACTTAAACTCTGCTAAATTGGAACAAATAATTTTGTACTTTAATTGTGCAGAAATAGTGCTGAAGTATGTATTTAGTATATTTTATTATGCTAAAGTGGAACTATTGCAAATATACTTCAGGTACACTTTAAATATTTTGCATTTAAAGACAGATATTATTCAAAGATCATAAAATCCTCATTAAAAGTGACATTAAAATACATTTTAGACTTAATATTAGGAAAAGTGCATTGTGCACAAGTCATAGTTTAATTATAATTTATATCAGTAAGTCTCGAGTTATCTGTCAGTAAATATGCTAATACATTTGAACTATACTTAGTATGAAATAAATGTATTTTAAAACATTACTTTTTCACTACGGTGTGCAAACCTGTGACATACGGAGATATTTTACCAGCTTGTAACTCAGATAAACTCATAAATAAAGAGTCAAACAGCAGGAATTACACACAGAGACGTTCTGACGCAACAGAACCAGGTATGCGTGAGCTTTCTGTATTTTAGGGTCACGTGTTGAGACATCATGAGCTGTTTTTGGTTTGTTTAGATGTCTTTGATCTGTGTTGTGTTCATATGTGAGCCTGGAGCACAAAAGCAGTCATCAGTAACACAGGTATATTTGTAGCAATAGACAACAATACATTGTATGGGTCAACATTATTCATTTTCCTTTTATGCCAAAAATCATTAGGATATTAAGTAAAGATCATGTTCCATGAAGACATTTAGTAAATTTCCTACCGTAAATATATCAAAACTTAATTTTTGATTAGTAATATGCATTGCTAAGAACTTAATTTGAACAACTTTAAAGATGATTTTCTCAATATTTAGATTTTTTTTGCACCCTCAGATTCCAGATTTACAAATATTGTCCTATCATAACAAACCATACATCAATGGAAAGCTCATTTATTCAGATATTTACCATTATGACTGGTTTTGTGGTCCAGGGTCACATATATCAGGGTGCATTCAAACTTGTTCTCTTGGTTGGTTTGGTCTGGACCAAAAAAAGAAAATGATATGGTCCTGGTCCGCTTCGCATTCACACTGACACTGAACCTAAAGATACCAAACCAAAAGGCATAGTGGACTGAGACCCAACTTTTTAGTCTCGGTACACTTGTTTGGTGCGCACCAGGGTTCGGATCAAAGCATTCATACTTACTCAAATGAACCGCACTAACAGAGCAATCGCACCAAAGCAAACCTGCCAAGATTGAATCTCCCTTTTTGAAATGTCATAGAAACACTTTAGTCAAAATACAGTTATTTTGTATCTTTAGGTTTGGTGTTCAAATGGCAGTGTGAACACTAAACGAATCACGACGAAATGTATCATTTTCTTTTTTTGGTCCGGATCAAAGGAAACAAGAGAAGGGTGTATACTTAGGGTGTATTCACACCAGGAAAGTGCACTAGTTCACTTGTTTTGGTCCGGACCAAAGGAAACAAGAGAAGGGTGTATACTTAGGGTGTATTCATACCAGGAAAGTGCACTAGTTCACTTGTTTTGGTCCGGACCAAAGAAAACAAGAGACGGGTGTATACTTAGGGTGTATTCACACCAGGAAAGTGCACTAGTTCACTTGTTTTGGTCCGGACCAAAGGAAACAAGAGAAGGGTGTATACTTAGGGTGTATTCACACCAGGAAAGTGCACTAGTTCACTTGTTTTGGTCCGGACCAAAGGAAACAAGAGATGGGTGTATACTTAGGGTGTATTCACACCAGGAAAGTCCACTAGTTCACTTGTTTTGGTCCGGACCAAAGGAAACAAGAGACGGGTGTATACTTAGGGTGTATTCACACCAGGAAAGCGCACTAGTTCACTTGTTTTGGTCCGGACCAAAGGAAACAAGACAAGGGTGTATACTTAGGGTGTATTCACACCAGGAAAGCGCACTAGTTCACTTGTTTTGGTCCGGACCAAAGGAAACAAGAGACGGGTGTATACTTAGGGTGTATTCACACCAGGAAAGCGCACTAGTTCACTTGTTTTGGTCCGGACCAAAGGAAACAAGAGACGGGTGTATACTTAGGGTGTATTCACACCAGGAAAGCGCACTAGTTCACTTGTTTTGGTCCGGACCAAAGGAAACAAGAGACGGGTGTATACTTAGGGTGTATTCATACCAGGAAAGCGCACTAGTTCACTTGTTTTGGTCCGGACCAAAGGAAACAAGACAAGGGTGTATACTTAGGGTGTATTCACACCAGGAAAGTGCACTAGTTCACTTGTTTTGGTCCGGACCAAAGGAAACAAGAGATGGGTGTATACTTAGGGTGTATTCACACCAGGAAAGCGCACTAGTTCACTTGTTTTGGTCCGGACCAAAGGAAACAAGACAAGGGTGTATACTTAGGGTGTATTCACACCAGGAAAGTGCACTAGTTCACTTGTTTTGGTCCGGACCAAAGGAAACAAGACAAGGGTGTATACTTAGGGTGTATTCACACCAGGAAAGTGCACTAGTTCACTTGTTTTGGTCCGGACCAAAGGAAACAAGAGACGGGTGTATACTTAGGGTGTATTCACACCAGGAAAGCGCACTAGTTCACTTGTTTTGGTCCGGACCAAAGGAAACAAGAGAAGGGTGTATACTTAGGGTGTATTCACACCAGGAAAGCGCACTAGTTCACTTGTTTTGGTCCGGACCAAAGGAAACAAGAGACGGGTGTATACTTAGGGTGTATTCACACCAGGAAAGCGCACTAGTTCACTTGTTTTGGTCCGGACCAAAGGAAACAAGAGAAGGGTGTATACTTAGGGTGTATTCACACCAGGAAAGCGCACTAGTTCACTTGTTTTGGTCCGGACCAAAGGAAACAAGAGAAGGGTGTATACTTGGGGTGCATTCACACCAGGAAAGTGCACTAGTTCACTTGTTTTGGTCCGGACTAAAGGAAACAAGAGACGGGTGTATACTTAGGGTGTATTCACACCAGGAAAGTGCACTAGTTCACTTGTTTTGGTCCGGACCAAAGGAAACAAGAGAAGGGTGTATACTTAGGGTGTATTCACACCAGGAAAGTGCACTAGTTCACTTGTTTTGGTCCGGACCAAAGGAAACAAGAGAAGGGTGTATACTTAGGGTGTATTCACACCAGGAAAGCGCACTAGTTCACTTGTTTTGGTCCGGACCAAAGGAAACAAGAGACGGGTGTATACTTAGGGTGTATTCACACCAGGAAAGTGCACTAGTTCACTTGTTTTGGACCAAACACAATGTTGATTTTGTTTGTTTGGTGTGGTTTGCTTTCACACTGACCTTTTTGGCAAGTGGACCAGAAATTGTAAACAAAACCACACGTGTGCTACAGTCATCCATTCACTGCACAGAAAGTCTCAAGCAGGGAAAAACAGGAAGTGCAAAACAGGCTAATCATGGAGATCTTGTGCAGTTTTTATTCTTTTACTGATTTGGTGTTATAAGCTACTAACACAATATGAAGAAACTCATGAGCATCATATGAGGCAATGTCATCTATACGATGTTGTAATTAGGATTTTGCAAAGACGAAGATGTGCTGCAAGATGGATCCGGTGGAGAGAGCATGCTCTTATATGTGCTCCTACCATGACATGCTGACAGTGGCACTGCGCAGAAGATGGATTAGGTGTAAAGTTTTCATTCATAGAGACGGGTCGGGGTGAGCGATCATATACCAGCAGACACGATTAACTGGGAGAGATTTGGGCCTATTTGGGCTCTCACGTCACGAAAACACTTGAAAACAAGCTATCAGTGGCTGCTGGAGGTGTGTATGTGTGTGTGTATGAGTGTGTGTGTGTATGAGTGTGTGTGAGTGTGTGTGTGTATGAGTGTGTGTGTGTGTATGAGTGAGTATGAGTGTGTGTGAGTGTGTGTGTGAGTGTGTGTGTGTATGTGTGTGAGTATGAGTGTGTGAGTATGAGTGTGTATGTGTGTGTGTGAGTATGTGTGTGTATGTGTGTGAGTATGAGTGTGTGAGTATGAGTGTGTGTGTGTGTGTGTGTGTATGAGTGAGTATGAGTGTGTGTGAGTGTGTGTGTGAGTGTGTGTGTGTATGTGTGTGAGTATGAGTGTGTGAGTATGAGTGTGTGTGTATGTGAGTATGAGTGTGTGTGTGTGTGTGTGTTGTCTATCCTTGAGTGTTAAATGTTATAAACATAAGGACTTGTGAATGTATGTTATCCATGTGTACCTGTCATCTTGCAAACTGACTTCTCAGAGTATTTGGATTCCGTTTTTGTTGCTTGTCTTGTGGATCCAAATAAAAGAAGAAAATGTGTGTGTGTGTAAACAGGGTTCCCACTCTTTCATGAACACCAGATTCAAGGACTTTTTAAAGCACCATTTATTTTATATCAAGCACCTATCAAATTCACACGCCAGCATATGTAGTGTCATGAAAGACCTTACAGTACTTAACATTTCACTTACACTTAACATTTACATTAAAAACTTCAGAGTAATAATGTTTTGAATGTGTAGGTTTCATAAATTTAGACCGTTTTGAGCAGTCGTGTTCAAAGGAATTTAACGAAATCCATTGAAGTCAATAATATTCAAATACAATTTCTAAAATATTAATAAAATGTGCATCAAATGTCTCGGTTACGCATGTAACCCTCGTTCCCTGAAGGAGGGAACGGAGACGTAACGTCAGTGTGACTGACTAACGGGATCTCACTCGAGAGCCCAATCATCTTCGAGTGTTAACAAAACAAGCCAATGACAGTTGGCGTGCGTGTTTCGCCACGCGCACCCCGCCCCGCAGCGCGGGTATAAAAGGAGAGCGCGTGCAATCGCACATCAGTTTTTCGCTGAGGAGCCGAGACTGTGTGCCCCGGCCGTACAGCGGTGGTACAGCAACTATGGCGACGGGACGTTACGTCTCCGTTCCCTCCTTCAGGGAACGAGGGTTACATGCGTAACCGATACTTTCCCTATCAGTCAGTCACGTTCGACGTAACGTCAGTCTGACTGACTAATGGGATCCCTTGGAAAACGCCACTATTGCTGACCCCCTCCAGTGCCCTGCGGAAGCCGGCAAGTCCCCCCACACCAGTTGGGACGGAAGATAGGACAGGGCTTAGGCAGAGAAAGGAGAAAGGACAGGGCTTAGGCAGGGCGAAAGGAGAGGGGGATGGGAGTGTGGAGACTGGGTCTCGTGTACTGCCATCCTCGCCCTCTTGGGACCCGGAGAAAAAGGAAACTGCTCTTGTTTTTGAGGTTTTGGGTACCACTGGCCTGAGAGCCAGTGGCGGAACAGAACAAAAAGGGAACAAAAGATTCTCCACCCGGCCCTCCTCTGGGGGAAGGAGTGGTGCGGTCACTATCTCCTGAAGAGCAGGATCCAGAGACTCCGGGTTGCCCGTCTCAGGAACGCCGCTTGCCCTGGCGCTTCACGGGCTTGGCAGGGGCAGAGACGGGCTGCGCCGCTTTCCTGCGGCCAGCTCCATGCTGTGGCCGTTGTGAAGGCTGCTGCTGAGGCCGAGCTGGAGCGGAGGTGGAGGCCGCAGGAGGGGCGCTTGGCGACGAGCAGACGGAGGGGCTGCAGCCGGCGGTGGGGTGGAGACAGCAGCGGACCACCGGGGCAGGATATGTCGAAACGCCTCCGTCTGCTGCTGTGCGGCGGAGAACTGTTGGGCAAAGCCCTCCACCGCTTCGCCGAATAGGCCGGCCTGGGAGATCGGGGCGTCTAAGAAACTAAGTTTGTCAGACTCCCTCATATCATCCAAGGTCAGCCATAGGTGGCACTCCTGGACCACCAACGTGGACCTCGTCTGACCCAGGGCCCGCGCCGTCGCTGTGCGCAGTTCCTGCAATCCAGCTGGGTCAGCACCACCCTCGTGCAACTGCTTTAACGCCTTGGCCTGGTGGACTTGCAGGAGGGCCATGACGTGCAGGGCGGAAGCGGCCTGTCCAGCATCACTGTAAGCCTTGGCCGTCAGAGCGGACGAGAACTTACAGGCCCTGGACGGAAGGCGTGGATTACCCCTCCAGGCGGCGGCGCCCTGCGGGCAGAGCTGCATTGCAATGGCGCGCTCAACTGGGGGGATCTCCACATACCCTTGGGCCGCCCCACCGTCGAGGGTGGTGAGGACAGAGGAGGCACTAGGCCTGTTTTGGGCAGAAAAAGGTGCCCTCCAAGACCTAGTCACCTCCTCATGCACTTCCGGGAAGAATGGAACCGGAGGCGGTTGCCGGCGATCGGCCTGCGCCCCCAGGAACCAATCGTCCAGCCTCGAGCGTTCGGGAGAAGGAGGAGGCCTCCAGTGCAGCCCGACGCTCTCAGCGGCCCGGGAAAGCATAGCAGTCAGTTCTGGATCTGACTCGGGCAACGCCACTCTTCCTGATGGAGGCAGCGCAGCCGAATCATCATCTCCAGAACCTAGCTCATCCCCCGATGCAGTGATCGACATCCTGTCATCTGCTGGAGCTCCGAACGAGATGCTGGGCCCCGCCCTGTCCGAGGACTCCACAAGCTCGTCTGGAAACCCCAGACGGTGCGACGCGCTGGAGGAGTGAGAGGCCCGCGGACGCACTCAACAGGGAAGCTCTCACTGTGATCCTCAAGTCACCCTGACCATGAGCCGAAGTAGCCCTCCGAGAACCGGAGGAGCTAGAACGGGGCATGACAAGGGGGATTACCCCCCAGTTTGACGAGGAGGTATCTGGAGCGCAGCGTCGCGATGGTCATGTTCCCACACAGAGAACATGAGTCATCCACGAGCGCTGTTTCAGCGTGCTGAAAGCCCAAGCACGAGACACAGCGATCGTGACCATCAGATGAAGCCAGAAAACGACCACATCCAGAAACACACGAGCGGGAAGCCATCTTTAAAAAGATGCCCGTCGCTCGTGGAGCTCTTTTATAATTTGCTCTTTTCAGAAAAGAAAAATGCTCTTTTAGAAAAGTGCTGAAGCGCACAGGGAAGGTCGCGGCGAGACCGCAGTTGAAAAGCTGCAGAACGCCGTAAGAGAAGCAGCAGCACTGGATCGCAACCTCCGCTGACGCGCCGTAACACCAACACTGTAGCTGTCTGTAGACACTCTCGGAGATTCGCTGAAAAGGCTCGGCTCCGAAGCAAAAAGCTGATGTGCGTTTGCACGTGCTCTCCTTAATACCCGCGCTGCGGGGCGGGGTGCGCGGGGCGAAACACGCACGCCAACTGTCATTGGCTTGTTTTGTTAACACTCGAAGGTGATTGGGCTCTCGGGCGAGATCCCATTAGTCAGTCACACTGACGTTACGTCGAACGTGACTGACCGATAGGGAACTGGTTTTTGCTGTAGTTCTTGTACAAGATTAAAATTTGAAAGAATTTGTAAATTAATAAAAAGTGGTTAAATGTTGTAATAACATGGTAAAACCTGTTAACATTAAAAAATTGCATTCTCTCAGAGACGTTACTCAATAAATAAACAAGTCAAAATTATTATTGTAAATCCCATTTTTTTTCATTTTTGACCTAGAGGAACGCAGCTGCTCAAACATGCAGCTGCTCAAAACTTCAATATTTTTTGAAAGTATTTCATGAACATTTTAAACCTTGTACATGTGCAAATCTGCAAAAAAATATATAAAGAAAATAAATAAAAAATAGGACTTTCTATTTGCTTTTAAACTGTAAATGCTTACTGTAAATTCTTTCACAACACTTCAGCATGTTATTCTTATTAAGTGAGGGTAATTTTTTAGGATTTTTTACCCAAGCAAAGTCTCTGAGAACCTGACACATTGTAATTCTGGAGACTCCAGGAAGGTTGCAGTTCTGGAAAATGGTAGCGCTGGAGAGTAAATGGTTCCCGATGGTTTTACACCTAATTCTTCATATTAATTCATATTTCTTTTGCAGTTAACATGCACCTTTTATTGTCCACCTGTTTTTATCTGACCACACTGACCCAATGAGCATTTCGCTGGTTATGTCTTAACTTTGCAATTTCTGTATTGCATTAGTTTTGAATATTTCTCATGGGGATTTAAATCTCTTTTTTGGCTCATTTGATCTGTAAAAGAAAACCTGCCTAATAATTATGCACACCTGAATATAACGAGTTTTTCACTTCCAGCCTTCATGGACAATTATATATCGCTTATAAATAATTAAATACAAAATTAATAGTAGATATTAAGATTGATGTGGTTTGGTATTGGTAAAATGTGCTTGAAAAAAAAAAAAGATCAGAATATCAACGTGCCTAATAATTATGCACACACTGTAAGATGTGCTCACTTTACACAGAGTGCGCGTGATCGAGAAATCGAAAGTGAACTGCGAGTGCACATTCAAATTTGATTTCAATACCCCGCATATTGATAGCGCGAAAATTATACACAATATTAGAATGTTTGCAGGAGCGGGACACACACGTTGCGGGAGTGGGCGGTAATGGTCAGAAACTCCGCGGGAGCGGGCATAAGAAAACTGTCCCTGCAGGGCTCTAGGCTGTGCATCAACACACGCAAAGTTTTTTTTCCCCCGCGCTACCCCATCTCCACCCCAATCATTAGTGCCGCTTCGTTCTGTCTTTGACAGCACATATAGGACAATTTTTGAAATAGAGCCATAAACAAAATTTATTTCAAATTTAATTCAAGCACTTTCAAGGACCTATGTTTATTTTCAAGTACTTTCCAGGCCTTGAATCCATATGTCTGAAATTCAAGTACTTTCAAGAAGCGTGGGAACCCTGTGTAAATGAGAGTGTGAGTGAGTGAGTGTGTGTGTGTGTGTGTAAATGAGAGTGTGAGTGAGTGAGTGTGTGTGTGTGTGTGTAAATGAGAGTGTGAGTGAGTGTGTGTGTAAATGAGAGTGTGAGTGAGTGTGTATAATTGTGTGTGTGCTTGTGAGTGTGTCTGTGAGTATGTGTGTGTGTGCGAGCATGTGTGTGTGAGTGTGTGTGTGTGTGTGTGTGTGTGTAAATGAGTGTGCATAATTGTGTGTGCAAGTGTGTGTATGTAAGTTAATATGTGTGTGTGTGAGTGTGAGTATGTGTGTGAGTGTGTGTGTGTAAATGAGTGTGTGTGTGAGTGTGCATAATTGTGTGAGTGTGCCAGTGTGTGTAAGTGAGTGTGTAAGTAAATGTATAAGAGTATGTGTAAATGAGAGTGTGAGTGAGTGTGCCAGTGTGTGCGTCTGTAATTATGTGTGTGTGTCTTTGTGCAGTGAGGAATACTACGGTACTGAATGATTAATACCACACTCCTGTACTATGCTACTGACATGGTGCTTCAAAGTATACCACGGTACAGGAGCTGCGCTCGCTCGCTCTCAGCAGCGCGTGTCTGTAGGTGAGAGAGAGACGCAACGCGACGCCCCGCCCCGCGCATGTGACGCGCCGCGGTCTGACTCAGCAGGGGGCCGGGCTCAAACCGACTCCGTCACGCCGCGTCAGTCCGGAGTCGCACAATTATGAAAAATCCACCTTCCGCTGGAGCTGCAGCGGACGCACACGACTCTCTCCGCCGCCACCGGGCTTTCCCTCAGAGGCTTACCGAGCAGCACGGCGCCGATAGATGGCTAGACGTCCCGGATCAGCGCGTCGCGACTCTGAACGGTGAAGAGAATGGTACGGATCTCTACGGTTTTCTAGAGCTTGCGTGGCGCGGGCGCCGAGTGCTGTTTCTGCAGGAGACGAACGCGTTGACAGCTGAGCCGCGACCGGGCGTCGCGTCGAGGCGTTCTGGCTCGTGGTTCGCCGCTAGCTTTAGCTGCTGTGACGCGTGTGCGCACCGATCCCCGGTACCGGAGAAGCGGGTTGGAAACACCTGGCGTCGCGTTCACACAGACGTCTGAACGCAGGTCGTACGTAGCGTTAGAACACAACGATTAAAGCCTCCGGTTATGGAAACAGTCAAGCTAGCTTAGCCGCTCGCGCTGCGTTCGGTTCCGCAGCTCACTGACATCCACCGAGTGTTAATAACCGCGAGAAGAGAGTCGTAATAACATTAATGACGGTTAAATACAACAGCTTTCACTGACAGAAATGCTGCGTTGACGCCGCGCGCGGCTGCGTGAATGGCGCGAGTTCTGAGGAAATACCTGCGTCGGTCGCTCGCGCGCTGGATTATAACGTTAGATGTCGCGCTGTTTTTATGTTTAGTCATACTTTGTAAATGTTTATGTGTTCCTGAATACGTTTTAAACGATAACCTGACGCTCATGGTCTGTCAGTGTGTCTGGAGCGTCACGTGTCCTCACGGTCGCCAGAGATTAATCAAGTAAAGTATAAATAAAGTGAGATCTTCGAATCCAGCGATGGTGAGTGATTAGTATGCAGCTCAAAATTGTGATGATATTGTAAAATCATGTTCATGTGTGACCTGATGATTCTCTGATGGTTTTCATAGAATCACTGTGATTTTAAGCAGATAACGTTACCAGTGACGGTTTTTTTTCGTTTCCAACGGCACCAAAATTACTTAAAACTCTTAAAATAAAGGCTCAAAGTTTTATTTTTTATTTTTATTTTTCATAGAAGAACCATTTTTGGTTCCCAAACTAATATTTTTATGAACAGTTCTTAAAAAGAACCATGTTTTCTTAGTGTAAAGATGCTTTTGTGCAATGGAAAGGTTCCGTGGATCTTAAAGGGACAGTTCACCCAAAAATTAAAATAGTCACTAACCCACTCTCAGATTGTTCCAAACCTGTATGAGCTTCTTCTGTTAAACTCAAAATAAGAGTTTTTTTTGAAAAATGTTGGCAATCAAACACCCATTGACTTCACTGCATTTTTTTCTCTGCTATAGAAGTCAATGGGTACCGTGAACAGTTTGGAAGAAACAAACTTAGTTTGTGGAGGGTGAGTAGATGATGATAAAATATGAATTTTTGGGTGAACTGTCTCTCATGGAACCGTCAATACCAATAAAGAACTTATTTTTTACTGCGTTAAACGTTTACTGTGTTAAATGAATGTCAGTTTTTCATTCCAGATTTTAACATTGGCAGATACAGCTCACAGACTCTTCCTATCTTTGTTGTGATGTGTTAGAATCAATCCACTCGTGATGATATCTGGCGTTTGTGTACTTGCGCATGTTTGTGTTTATGGAGTCGCTTGAATCAGCTTGTATGTTTCTGGACTATTTATTGGTATACATTGGTATAAGTGTCTGTTTACATTACTAAAGTGACATTACTCCAATATTTCATTCTAAACAGCTCTTAGACTACATGTACAGTATTCAGTCTGATCATTTGAAGCCTTGTCAGTTTCTCTGAGAAGCTCATTCTGACCTGATCTTCCCTCCTGTGGTCATTCTAGAGGACTGGAACCAGATTTACCTGTGCTACAGGCTCCTGGGTGTGTGTTTTTAGGGCCTAGGGCTGAATTCTTAGTCTAAACTAGTTGAGCTGACCCTAATGACCCCTATAAGAACACAATGTATGTGAATGGGTGGCTTGTGGTACTGCATCTCAAAGCTAATATTTCTGCTCAGTTTTGGAGAATCGCTGGTAAATAGAGCTTCGGATTGAAATTTCATTCAATCATTTGGATAATTTGGTTTGGTGGTTAATGGAAGAGAGCTGGAGAACTCCGTGCATCATGGTCTTTATTGTTGTCTATCATAATTTACTTGCCCTACATGTTATTTGACTTTGTTGTTTGGAACACAAAACAAGATATTTTGAGAAAAGTTTCTGTATTTTATGTTCACACAATGAAAGGCAATGGGGTCCAGTGTTGTTTGGTTCTTCAAAATATTGCCTTTTATGTTCCACAGAAGGAAGAAAGTCATAAAGGAGCAAATGAGAGTAAATTTTATTCATTAGGTGTCTTTTTCTTATTTTTATGTACTAACATTTAAATTAATCATTTAATGCAATGCACTTGTGTACATGTTTTTATATAGTACTTATATTTAACAGTACCCTCCTGTAGTTACACATGTAATTCATATCAGTATTACATCTATTATTACAGTGTTGACCCTTAAACCTAACCTAAACCTAACCTAAACCACCAAACCTTAACCATATCCCAAACTCAGCAGCAGCAAAAGTGTTTTGCAATTCAACATGAACACAATAGCTACATTGTACTTAAGTATTTATTTATTTATTTATTTCTTAAGTACACAAACAGCTAATTTGAAGTGGGATCTTATTCGTATATTTTTATTAGTGCTGTCAAAAGATTAATTGCTTACAAAATAAAAGTTTTGTTTACATAATATATGTGCATGTACTGTGTATATTTATTATGAATATATAAATACACACACATGCATTTATATATTTAGGAAAAATGTTATGTATATATTTAATATAAATTATATGAATATAAATATATACATGTAAATATTGTCAAAATACATGCATGTGTGTGTATTTATATATACATAATAAATATACACAGTACACGCACATATATTATGTAAACAAAAACACTTATTTTGGATGCGATTAATCGTTTGACGGCACTAATTTTTTTATTTATTTTAGAATATCCTTCATAGTTGAACCTTCTGGAAGTTTTGAAGCTATTTCCAAGATTTCTCATGATTGACAAAGACAGCAGGTATTAAAGAGCACATACGTCAATAGCTGTAAAGATCAATAGAGTGACCGGTGGAACCTGTTTGAGGTTAATTGGCACTATTAATATGCAAATAGACGGTTGTGTCTTGTGGAAGACTGTCATTGTCTCTGAACACGTTTGACTCGTATCTGTGCGTCTCTGTCGACTCTGACGCTAGTGTTTCCGACCATCACTGATGACAGACTCGACTCTCAATGTATGAAATGAATGCATGAAAAACTAACCTGTGCTGTTCAGAAAACTCTAGACTCCAAAGACAAGACTTGAGTTTAAGACTTAAAGGGATGGTTCACCCAAAAATTAAAATTCTATCATGTACTCTCCCTCAAGTAGTTCCAAACCTGTATGAATGTGTTTGTTCTGCTGAACACAAAGGAACATATTCTGAAGAATGTGGGAAACATTGCAGTTCTGGATCATAGTATTTTTTTTTTTTCTACTATGGAAGTCAATGGTGCCCCAAAACAGCCTGATTACAAACTTTCTTCAAAATATCTTCCTTTGTGTTCAGAACAAACACATTCATACAGGTTTGGAACTACTTGAGGGTGAGTAAATGATGACAGAATTTTCATTTTTGGGTGTACTGTCCCTTTAAGAACATGTTGAGTTTGTGATGCATATACAATCTGTCACTTATCATTTTCATGGCACGTTTTTGAATTCTGCATTTTTAAAATTATTTCTTGACTAATCGATTAGTAGGTAAACAGAGCTTCCCAAGAACCGACGGCATGTGCATCTGAGCTTTAATCAATCAGATATCGTTTATAGATGATTTCTGATCTGATAGACTTATTGAGACTGTGTGTGTTTCAGTTAAAACTGTGCACGATTTTTTCTTCACACAGAAACTTAAGTCACATGCTTAAGATTACTGTAATACTAGACCTGAACAAAAGAAGAGAGAGACAGTGTGAACGGCTGTAATTCACTCTTACCTTGAGAAGCTCGACTGTGTGTTAAATATGAGATTCAGCAGTTTGACTCAAACACTGTAATTTATGATCTGACGGCGATCTGAGCGGAAACTCCCTTTAGTTCAGTGTTTCTCAAACTTTTTCTGCTCTTCACCTCTTTGGAGGTAGTGAAGGGTTCCAATAAACTAAATTATAAGTTAATAAACTTATTTTATTAACATCACATTTTACAAACATAACATCAAATAACAGCATTAAAAACTTTCAAATAGAGAACATAAAAGTGCAATTATATTAACACTTTGCATGAAATAAGACTTTGTTCAAAAGTAAATAATAAAAATAATGCAATTGTGTTTGCATTTTGCCTCTGATAACATCAAATTCATAAACTCAGAGTGGACTTTAATATGATGTCCCTGCAGCACAAAAGCAGTCATAAGTAACACAGGTATATTTGTAGCAATAGACAACAATACATTGTATGGGTCAAAATTATTGATTTTTCTTTTATGCCAAAAATCATTAGGATATTAAGATCATGTTCCATGAAGATATTTTGTACATTTCCTACCGTAAATATATCAAAACTTAATTATTGATTAGTAATATGCATTGCTAAGAACTTCATTTGAACAACTTTAAAGGTGATTTTCTCAATATTTAGATTTTTTTGCACCCTTCAGATTTCAAGATAGTTGTATCTCGCCAAATATTGTCCTATCATAACAAACCATACATCAATGGAAAGATTATTTATTCAGCTTTATATGATGTATAAATCTCAATTTTGAAAAATTGACCCTTATGACTGGTTTTGTGGTCCAGGGTCACATATGTGTGCTTTGCTTCATTTTGTCACATTGCAAACTGCATGCAAAAAGAACAAAATGAATAATCTTATTCACTATCACAAATTTATCCATTGCTAACTTTTATACTCGCCTCTCCATATTAAAGTTTTTGTTCTGCTTCAATTAACAATCTGACTAAATCATGTCTCACGTGACATTTTCTTCACAGTCTGATGTAAGTCTTACATTTAAATGTCGTTGTTTTGTTTTGAATGTATGATCAATAAATAAAGGAATTAATAGAGATTGGCACTAAAAATGACCTCCCGTTTGTTGCGCCCCACACTTTGAGAAACGCTGCTTTAGTCCCATTCAGTGACGTCTTTAATTGGAAAAAACAATCATTAATAATAAAGTAAATAGTTTCATTTAGAGTCTAGATAAGAGCTCAGTCGCACGGCTGTGTGTGTGTGTGTGTGTGTGTGTGTGTGTGTGTGTGAGTGAGTGAGAGAGTGACTGGTGTGCTTATAAAGGCCAGTGTTTTGACTAATTCGATACTGTTTAAAGTGATATTGGACACACACACACACACACAGGGCAGCAGGAGCTTCACACACAGCTTAAACACTCAAAGCTCCAGCTGAGTTCAGATTTGAAGGACGATCGGTGGATATTTGACCCACTTTCACAAACTATTTAATCAGTAAATGAAAGCAGATTTCCTCCATATGAGCGTCCAGTATCCTGCAGTCAGACACTATATATGCACTGCGGTATATACAGTGTGTGCGTAGAGTCTCGTTTCATTTGAGAAAATAGTCGTCATTTCAGACACACAATAGTGTATTGAACTTTTAGGAGTCTCTTCTGCTCACAAAAGCTGCATTTATTTGATTCAAAATATAGTAAAACAGTGAAATATTATTGCAGTTTCAAACAGCTGTTTTCTATGTGAATATGTGTTAAACTGTAATTTATTTCTGTGATCAAAGCTGTATTTTCAGCATCATTACTCCAGTCTTCAGTGTCACATGATCTTCAGAAGTCAGTCTAATATGCTGATTTGCTGCTCGAGAAACATCTTGATTATTATCAAAACAGTCGTGCTGCACAATATTTTTGTGGAAACGGTGATGCATTTTATTTTTCAGGTTTCACAGATGAATAGGAAGTTAAAAAAACAGCATTTATTTGAAACAGAAATCTACTGTAACTTTAATATAAATGTCACTTTTGATCATTTTGATGATCTTTTGAACAACAGTGTATATTATAAAATAAAATGCAGTAATAAACATGACTCAGACTGAGCAGTTTGTGTGTGAGTCGTTGTGAATCTTTCACTGACCTCCAGTAGTTCTGCAGTGACCCCTGATGACCTGGGATTATTGTATTGTTTGACTGCAGGAATTGAGGGATTGTTTGAAGTCTTAGGAAGTTGATTTTGTGTGTTGGACTCAAGAAGCCGGTCCACGTCCTCAGGACTGAATCGGTGTGATTTCGTTGGGGTTCAATCAGTGCAGGTGTTATCTGCAGATGCTCTGATAAAGTCACTGGCGTTATCTCTGCGTTTATGGCTTATGAGCTTCATGGAGTTTATCAGAAATGCTCATCTGAGATGTCATTTATCACTGAAGCGGTTAAATCACTATCTGGACTGTATAAAGCTTGGAGTAATGTACTGCGACACACTGAATCTAATCATGAAGATTCATCTCAATTTGCATCTTCATGATTACACGTCTTTATGAGTCATATTACATTTAATTATTTTGCAGTTGGTTTCATCCAAAGTGAACACAACAACTGATTCATCAAAGAGACAAATAAACGAGAAGTGCTCGTTATCAGTCAGAAGTTTAACGAGAAGTTTTTTTAAAGAAGTCTCTTTTGCTCATCAAGCCTGCATTTATTTGATCCAAAATACAGCAAAAGCAGTAATATTGTGAAATATTTTTACTATTTATAAAAACTACTTTCTGTTTGAATATCTGTTAAAATGTAATTTATTCCTGTGATTTCAAAGCTGAATTTTTAGCATCATTACTCCAGTCACATGATCCTTCAGAAATCATTCTAATATGCTGATTTGCTGCTCAAGAAACATTTATTATTAAAAACAGCTGTGTATAATTTTTTTTCAGGTTTCTGTGACGAATAGAAAGTTCAGAAGAACAGCATTTATCTGAAATATGAATCTTTTGTAACATTATAAATGTCTTTATCATCACTTTTGATCAATTTAAAGCATCCTTGCTAAATAAAAGTATTAATTTCCATAATTACTCCCCCTCCCCCACTCCATGCTTTTGAATGGTATAGTGTATAATGTTACAAAAGCTTTTTATTTCAGATAAATGCTGATCTTTGGATCTTTATATTAATCAAATAATCCTGAAAAAATGTACTCAACTGTTTAAATATTGATGATGATAATAATAATGTTTCTTGAGCAGCAAATCAGCATATTAGAATGATGATCATGTGACTCTGAAGACTGGAGTTATGATGCTGAAAATACAGCTTTGATCACAGAAATAAATTACAGTTTAAAATATATTCAAATAGAAAGCAGTTATTTTAAATAGTAAAAATATTTCACAATATTACTGCTTTTGCTGTATTTTTGGATCAAATAAATGCAGGCTTGGTTAACAAAAGATACTACTTTAAAAAAAAACATTGTTTAAAAGCTAATGACTGTTAGTGTAAGGTTTCAGATATTGTTTACAGGATTGGTTTAGGTTTTTCTGTGCTGTAGCAGTAGGTCATGGGTTCGATTCCCAGTGAATGCATGATGGACTCTATACCTATAATTCAGTGCTCGGATGAAAGCATCTTCCAAATGCATGAGTTTTTCTTCAGCAGCGTAGGTGCGTACGAGTTAAACCTGGCTCACACTGTGCGATTTTTGGCCACGATTTGGTCGTCTGAGACAAATCCTAAAAGATTCCTATAATCCTAGGCTAAAATCTGTAGTCTTTGATC
Source organism: Aspiorhynchus laticeps (assembly GCA_023376895.1). Taxonomy (NCBI): domain Eukaryota; kingdom Metazoa; phylum Chordata; class Actinopteri; order Cypriniformes; family Cyprinidae; genus Aspiorhynchus; species Aspiorhynchus laticeps. The sequence goes on from CM041798.1 coordinate 2,242,429, forward strand.
GCCGGTTTGACATGTTCACCGACAGCCGATTAATGGCTGTTGAGATCAAATTTCACCTCCGACGAAGTTCTGGCAGTGTCAGAAGATTTGGCGCACAGTCCTGCAGTGTGACTACCCCTACGATGAATGTCAAACTGTCTCCATTTTTCAAGATAAGCTATGAGCAGAATTAATGCTAGAGAATTATTCTATCAGCCATAAACTCCGGCGCTCCCGTCCTTCGCTCACGGAATCTGATATGATGCCTTTTCTATATAAACACGGGTTTGTGCCGCTGTTTTCATGTGGGAGCTGCAAACACTAATCTTCTTAAATATGCTGGTATTGCCGCTGTTCATATACTTTTCATGATAACCAACATTTCAGTCCCGCGTGCAATGCAGTTCGCAGTCACTGGACGTGTATGGGTTGATAATGTAAAACTCCGGATATTTTTTTTTTTTGCGCGCACCCGTTTTTAACTCGTCTTGACTGTCGTACAGTCTGACATCAATGACAACTGAGATCCCTACAGTCCTGTTCCTACAGTCTGACAAGTTCAATCCTAAAGGACTTTTAAAAAATCGCACAGTGTGAGCCCGGCTTTACTGTGACTCATTCTGGTTAGTTGTTTTCTGTAGGATGTGTGAAGGGTTGGGTTTGTTTGTTTGTTTGTTTGGTGTAAACACATGTTTACTCTGATCTGCCCTGCTGCAATCACAACACTGTCTGTGCCAGTGAGCGACTCCCATACACTCTAAGCTCTCTCTCGCTTTCTAATATTCTTGTTCTCGGTCAGAAACATTCATCACCGACGTCACGACCTTTTGCTGAGAAACACAGTTTAGCTCTAACTAGTCCTGCGGTCTCTCTCTCTGTCTCAGCACATCTGGAGATGTTTCTGTATTCGCTGCTGCGTCAGAAGGATGAAGATGAGGAGTTTGAGGTAGACGGACACCATCCCAGTCTGTGTGTTTATGGCTTTCAGTGTTTCTGCTCAAATGTGTGTGTAATCCGCCCGTGTTCGGACGCTTCGGACTCCACAGGAGCTGCTGTGAGCTCGGGCTGGGAATAGAGAGGAACTCTGGGAAATTTAATTAAAAATCCCTGGTGTTAAATCCGTCGGGCTGTTGCTGGAGCTCAGTTTTAAAGGAACGGCTCGGATAGAAGTGATCTTTCTGCCTCATGTCGTTCCAAACCTGACTTTCTTTCTATTTCTAACAACTTCAGATATTTTGAGGAATGCCTCTGAAAGTCAGTGGGGTAACTATTCAACTGGAGAAAGTCATACAGGTTTGAAAAGACACGAGGGTCGAGTAAATGATGAAAGTGTTCATTTTTGGGTGAACTGAGAATAATAGATGTGACGATAGACATTGCGTTGATGTACGTCGCTGACGCCTGATGAATATTTCAATATCTCAGAATCAAGCTCATTGGCTGCTCTACGTGATTTCCAGGCGATCGTGTATAGATCACTATTGGCGTAACAGGTTTATATCAGTCCAATGAGAAACAGAAACATGTTTTAAGGCTAAAGAAGGAACTAGTCACTAAGTTTGATGAAGTTTCAGAGCTTTTCTGCTCATAAATCCCAGCTGAAGATGAACTTTATAATGCTGGTCTCTTTCTGGGTGGATCTTTAAATCAGATCTAAGGTAGTAATCTAGTGTTTGTTTCTATAGTTATTATTGTAAACCTCATGATTAGTGTTTAACCAGCAGTCTTGATGTAAATGGTAGTTTAGCAGATACGGCTGAAGGTCAGAATCAGTCAGTCTGTATCATTTCACAACACACAATCTGTATAAAGCGCTGTGGAAATAAACTTTTTGTGGCTTTATGTGAGTATATATGTGACCCTGGAGCACAAAAGCAGTCATAAGTAACACAGGTATATTTGTAGCAATAGACAACAATACATTGTATGGCTCAAAATTATCCATTTTTCTTTTATGCCAAAAATCATTAGGATATTAAGTAAAGATCATGTCCCATGAAGATATTTTGTAAATTTCCTACCATAAATATATCAAAACTTAATTTTTGATTAGTAATATGCATTGCTAAAGACTTAATTTGGACAACTTTAAAGGCGATTTTCTCAGTATTTCGATTTTTTTTGCACCCTCAGATTCCAGATTTTTAAATACACTAGTCAACATTTGAAGTGGATCAAAACCTTTCATCAAAGTTGTCCTAAAACCAAAATGCGTTCTTGTCGTAGGACAACCACTTCAAATGTTGACTACTGTAGTTGTATCTCGACCAAATATTGTTCTATCCCAACAAATCAATGGAAAGCTTATTTATTCAGCTTTCAGATGATGATTTCACAAAATTGACCCGTATGACTGGTTTTGTGCTCCAGGGTCACATTTATGCGGGTGACGTTAGATGTTTGATTACTGAAGGTAGTCACTCGGTTTGTGGTGATATTGAGTTTTAACATTTTGGTGTCATGACAAACCTAATTACTCTTAGCTGATGTGAATCCCATGATTAAGATGACGCACATCAGTGTTTGAATGATCATATGGCCGTGTCTGCAGTCTGATCTGATCGCTATGAGCTGCAGTTTGAGTCTCTCACAGGAATGTTGAGCTTTATCTGAAACTGCAGCTTATTCGGACCCCTGTGGACCCTTCGGCTGACGCCTCGACTCGTCCGTCAGGACTCACGATAGTCTGTTTGCTTTGGTCTTCTGTCAGACAGATGCTCTCGGCTTGTGTTTTCACTCAGGTCCTGTTCTGATGGCTCTCAGACTGCTGAGAACAACAGTGTTGGCGAGAGTTACTTTTAAAAGTAATGCATTACAATATTGAGTTAGTCCCTACAAAAGTGACCAATTACGATACTTAGTTAGTTTTTATGGAAAGTAATGCGTTATGTTACTTTTGAGTTACTTTTTAAATCTGGGCAGGGCTTGCTTGTTTGTTTTTAATATATAAAAAAAGTTTTTAATATAAAAAAGTTATTTTTTTACAAATGTAAAAGCCCTTTCATAACAAAAGTGAAATGAATGAGCCTCAGGCTGAAGGAAATGTAAATTCACGTCTGTACAGTAGAGGACGCAGATCAAACTAAAGTTCAACACTGTTGAGCAATAACTAAAATCAAACACAAATGTGTCATTTTTGCTTATTAGTATTGTTGAATTGGATCATTGAAGGTCAGTAGCAAAGACATTGGTTAATAAAATGGGATTAAATACATAAATGATATGTCTGATGATAACATTTAATTAGCCTATTGCAGGTTTGTATAATATTCTGAGTTTGCAACAAAGTAACTGGGTGATGCTTATTTGAAAAAGTAACTCCGATAATTCTTTCTAAATTAAAAAGTAATGCATTACTTTATTAGTTACTTAAAGTAATCTGATTACGTAACTTGTAATGTGTTACCCCCAACACTGGAGAACAACAGTGTTAAATGCAAATAAAAACATGTGACCAAACATAATTATGCATAATGAGAACAGCAAAATAAATAGCAAATGAGTAAACATTGTTGATGTCTAAGGTCAGTTGTCCAATCAAACTCTACAGTAAATCACTTCTGCTGTTCATGTTTGTACAACATTTTACTCTTCAGCCGATATTCTGTTAGTAATTTTGTTGGACCAGTGAAGTTCATGACAATATAAATGCATTGTATATTGATTTTTAAGGATATTTGTTACCTTTGTGCAATGTCCTTGATGTTTGGTGCAAAATCTGTATTCAGGCTTTAATGTTGTATTTTGGCTTTTCAACGTCTCATTTCACACCAACCACGAGCAGCGTGTATTTAATTCAGCATCCGTATGAACAAAGGCATTGTTTTAATTAGTGGTCGACCGATATATCGCCAAGGCTGATATATCGGCCGATATCTGGCATTTTTATATCTGGCATCTGGCAAGTTCTTCTGTTTGGCCGATACGTTCGAGGCGGGACTTTTATTTTGACGGCGCTGAGAACGGCATACAGCGCTCACATTCTCCCTTTTGTTTGCTGTTGTCGTTCACAGTTTTGTCTATACAGATAGAAGTCTGTCTAATAATCAGATAGAACTGTTAAACAAAGGAATTAAAAGGTATACTAAAAAGTATTAACGATTGCTTTAATGTAATTAGTAATAGAAAGGCAAACATTATAATACTTTCTCGTTTGCCGTTAGCATTCAGCAAATGCGCATTTATTTCATTTAAACAAATCTTTGAATGACTAATGAACATTTAATTTCACAAGCCTTGCAAACTTGTGCTGTATGTAAAATGAATTACCTTGGCTTTATTTGAAAAATGATTCCCAATGCACACAAACATCCCAGAATACCGAGTGCCCTGTTGATTAGTGTTTACTTACTTTTTTAATTATTTTAATTAAATATTTATTTATTTGTGAAAAATACTTTGTGATCTAAAGTATAATTGCTTGAAATGATTTCAAATTACTTAAATATTAATTAAAATAAATTAAATTATATCTGCTTTATATCGGCCACCATGCTTTCCAAGATATCGGCATCGGCTGTCAAAAAAAAAAACCAATATCGGTCGAACACTAGTTTTAATGTTTTAACATGCTTAATGTCGTTTTTTTCATCCTATCTTCTTTTCAATAATTTGTGATACTCAGATGAACGTCACAATAAAGAAGAAAAGATCTGATGCGGCTTCCGCTACGGCGAGACTTTTTCTTTCTTTTTGTCATCATCATTATTAGACTTAAAGGGATAGTTCACCCAAATATGAAAATTTAGTCATTTACTCATAGTAGTTCCAAACCTGTATGAATGTGTTTGTTCTGAACACAAATGAAGATATTCTGAAGAAAGTTTGTAACGAGGCTATTTTGGGGCACCATTGACTTCCATGGTAGGAAAAATAAATGCTATGGAAGTCAATGGTGCCCCAGAACTGCTGTTTCCCACATTCTTCAGAATATCTTCCTTTGTGTTCAGCAGAACAAACACATTCATACAGGTTTGGAACTACTTGAGGGAGAGTAAATGATGACAGAATTTTCATTTTTGGGTGAACTATCCCTTTAAATTTCAGTGTGAAATGTCAGTCAGGGGGAAAGTGATCATCTGAAATGAGCTGCTGCTGCTTTATGTTGATCCTGTTTTTCTTCTGCAGTCCCAGAAGTCCTGGATCGAACACAGTTTCACCAAGAGGGAATGTGTTTATATACTGCCCGTGTCAAAGGACCCGCACAGGTACGTCATGCACTTCATGTTATCATTAAAGGCTCAAACTGTAGTTTGCATTATCCTGCAGCATTTGTGCAAACATCGCCGGTGGGACTGAATCAAGCTCGAGTGTAGGGATGTTACGATTACCAGTTTGACGATAAATCATGATAAAACTCCCCACGGTTAGTATTACCGTTTCATTTTTGAATTATCATTAAAACCATATTCGATTACCACGATTTGAACAACTCACGATAAATAAATACTATCCAGCATAAAGCACAGTGTCACGTGCGCACAGCAGCAGAGTAGTTTCGTTTTGAGTGAAAACACGGCGGAAAATCTGGGAGGATTTAAAAGAGTGCTGAGGGAATTATGCAAATTAATTTATGAATGAATTATATGAATGTACCTCTGAAGGTTCTGACTGTCTTCAGAAACAATTCGATGGCATTTTGTTTTCATCTTCGCTCCATGTAATACCTAAAAGTGTTCTTAATCTTCTTAATCTCAATACTGCTTTGTTCACGGAGGTTACTGGAAACAGCTGTATTCAGCTTTTCTATAAGCGCCACCTAGTGTCAGAAAGTGGATTTACAGAGACTTATATTTACATTCAGCCTGTGAGCAGTTTCTTTCTGGACAAAAACGGACCGCATTTGCATGCCCTGCTGTAAATATTGACCGGTTGATGAAAAACAAGCTTATGTGGATTCTACATATTTAAACAATTCAGATAAGTTATCTAGAATTATTTATGGAGCAGATAAAATACATATAATAATTTATTAATTATCATTTTGACTTAACCCTTTTCTGAAATGAGGTTTACATTTTTATTAAACTTTTTCAAAGCTTTATTTGAACATGATATTAAACTGGTGTCAGTCAAATTGTCATTTAAAATCCGAACATCATGTTATTGTTTTAGTGATTATGCAAACAAAGTCATTTTATTTGTTGTTTGTTGATTTTTATTTATAAAACTTGAAGTGATTTATGTCTCGGTACTTTTTGAACATCTCCAGCACATTTGAACGATACCGTGATAATACTGATAACCGTGATAATTTTGGTCACTATAATCGTGATAAGAAATGTTCATACCGTTACATCCCTACTCGAGTGCAAATGATGTCATTCAATTGAGTTCATTTCACGTGTCGTTATCATTTGCTTAGTAGTTCAGCGCCCGTATTCACAAAACATCTTCAGGCTAAAAGCAGCTTATAACTCGCCGAGCTAGGAGAAAATCTTAAAAATAATGGGTGTGTCCGTCCTAAATCTAGGACTCCTTAATTTGGTGTTTCAGCACTAAAACTAGCTCCTAAATCTGTGAAACGTTAGGAGTAATGAAGAGAAGTCACAAACTATCCTAAAATAGCTTTTTCCGGCAATCTGCCTCGGTACGTAAATATTTTAGAATTTATTTGACATTTGCATTTGCGACTATTTTTTGAGTGTGCGAGTAAAAATTTTGCGTGGTCGCACTTGTGCGAGTGCATGGTCTGCGCTGCTCCAAAGCCTCTGCTTCATACAGCGCGCGCGCTGCAGAGACGGCGCACATTGTAGCAGGAGTCAGATTACACTGATCACGTGAAGAGAGGCGCTTCAGTAGAGCCTGGTTTACGCCCGTTTCACAGAGCAGAGGCCGCGCAGAAGCGGCGCGTATGCAGAGCGGGAGCAGCGCACACATTGTGCTTTCACTCGCGCGTCAGCACGAGCGCGAAGGTGTTCGCAGCGGATGGAGCGCAACGGAGGATTTGGTTTTCAAACTAAAGTAAAAGACGCTTCTTAAACCAGAGAAGCTGAACATGTTGGTATTCTTGTAGAGAAAACATGCAAGTCCTGTCAGCGACAGACAGTTTAGTTTTACTTTTTGTTTTCGTTTTGAAAAGCTTGTTATCTTTGCTGTTTACCTCATGTTACACTATGGAGGCTTTCCCTATTTTTATTATTATTATTATTATTATTTGATTCCTCAGTGTTTGCTAAACATTCTGTAATTTATTAGTCGGTATATATTACAGCATGTGATGTGTATTATGCCTCGTCTTATTTGTTTTTGTTAATAAATGTTATGCTAGTTTGTTATTGTAACCTACTGTTTTATTGTTGTTGTGCTTTTAATTAGGAATAACAATGAATCCATCTTTTGTTTTAGTCTTAAAAAGTAAAAGGTGTATAGATATAAGCAAAACAGACAATTATCTTTTCTTGTATAGCGTGACACCAAGATCGCGAATTTGAAAGTGAAAGCACACGAAAAGAGGAATTCATTTCACATTTAAATCACAAATAATACTGATGAAAAAGAACGGGTTGAATGTTGAACACTTTCGTTACCATATAACTATAAACTATCATAGAAGTTCATCAGCATGCATTGATTAATCAAATGTTGCGACCAAATTGCGACCAAATGATGTGCTCGTGCGACCAACAGAGAAAGTTAGTCGCACAAGTGCGACCAGTGGGAAGAATGAGTCTAGAATCCTGCACTTGTTTAATTAGTGACACTTAGCCTGCATTTTAAAATCTTTATTTGAATGGGGCAATTAACATTTTTATTTTTTAACCTTTATTTGAATATGGCAACATAACATTGCGCTCTGCAATATTTCTATGAATAAATTAGGGATGCATCGATCCGATACTCAATATCGGTATCGGCTCCGATATTGGCATTTTCTGCGGATCGGCTATCGTTCAGACGAGACCAAATCCGATATTGTGCCGCGTATACTATTGTGTTATTGTTAAGCCCCACGAAAGCACAAAAACATTATAAAGCACCATAAAGTCAAAGTCCAAATGTTCTGAAGCCGTTCCATAGTTTAATGTGAGTTACAGATGAATATTTAAGTCGTTAAACTCAAGTTCAAGTAAACTCTTCTCCAAGAGCGCACAGTAACTGAGGTTTACAGCTGTTAAAATAAAAGGCTCAATAAACTATCACACAGATTTAATACACTATGCATTAATATCTCTGTACTTTGAACTTTTCTATGCGGACTCGGAGGGCTGTGCTTTGTGCCGCTCTGTATTGGAGCCTTTCGTATTATAATACTTTTCTGTGCAATGAAAGATTATTGATAGTCTTTCTTCTGTTCTATCTATCATATGTTGCTGCCTTCACTACTGTGCTATACATTTAAAAGAAATGTCTTTTAATTTTATAGTATGTATTTAGCCTATATATAAATTAGGGATGTTCATTTTGGTTATTTTTCCTAACCGACAACCGACGCTCGTTAACCGATTATTAACCGATAACCGACAAGATTATAACTGAATCAAATTAGAAGGAATAAGTGTCTGTGACCCATTAAAAAATACTAACATTTGTTTTCGGGGATTAATTTTACATGTGCAAAAGGCAGCAAACAGAACATGATGAGGATTCACATGATCATCATAGCTATCACATCACGCACCTGCAGCGTATATGTATATACACACTATATTGCCAAAAGTATTGGCGCCCCCTTTTTATATTTATATATATATATATATATATATTAGGGTTGTCACGGTACCAAAATTTCAGTATTCGGTACCAATACCAGTGAAAATCCACGGTTCTCGGTACCAATTTCGGTACCAAAGCAAAAATATGCTAATTAAAAAACACATTTTTATTAATAAAGTTAAACAAAAATAAACTGCACAAAAACCAATGCCATTCTTTATGCTTATTTAAAATTATTTCAATTTTTTCCACAATTAATAAAAGTATGAAAAAAAGTAAACAAGTTCCACCCAAATGTTTGTCATATTTCTGCTTCTGCTGAAAAACTGTAAACTGTTGTGTGTTTTAGGGTTTGCTGGTGCTTCATGATTTTCCTGCAGCTGGAAAAGGAAAATATAATATTAGTAAAGCAGTGGACTGAGTCTGACCAAATACACCATTATATCATTGACTCCAGCTAAAATATAACATTTCAGTAAATAACAAACCTCAGCTTTTATAATAAATTTGGATATGATTACATATATTTTAAGACAAGTGTATATCAAATAGATGGAAACTGTAGTATTAAAAACATTTTACATGACCTATCAAATAAACAATAGTTATATATTGCAATTCTTCTTCTTAGGGTTAATTTCAAAATTTACAAATACATAAAATCAATCAATCAAAGTTCAATCTTTTAAAATTATTTAATGCACAATGAACAAACATGAATGATCAAGTGTTTGTATTAAATAACATTCACAAACATTAATTAATGTTGTAAAAATATATTGTTCACACACTGTAAGTTGATGTTAGATAATAACATGAAGTCATTGTAAAGTCTATACAGGAGATAACATTTGACTGTACTTTCATTTAATACAAACTGTGTACATATTTAATTTTAAAGGGCTTTTAAACCTGCTAGTTATCCAGCCAAGAATAACAACTAGCAACTAACTAGCAAAAAAAAAAAAAAACAGACCAGAACTGTTTTCTGACGGACTGATATGACATAAACACTATTAACTGTTTGTACATTCTCCAACACGCATATTTTAGATTCACAATTCATTTAAAAGCCTCTGGTGTGTAACAATAGTAAATACCATCATGTCCTCCTGTTGTTTTTACCCTAATAAAAGATATAGGCGCATTATGTAGTTAATAAAGAAACTTCATTCTAATGCTCATTATATTAGCGTTAGCCGCTATGCTAAGGATTAACTCCGCTATAACGGCAGTTTATTTTAATCCGACATTCAAATTCAAATGCAATAATATTCATAACAGAATATCTAAATATTAAATAGAAACGTACCTGCTTGAACTCTTTCATTTGATCCGGGTGTCAGTCTTTAAAGTGTTGTTAGTTTGATGCATTTCCTCTTTTGGATATCGCACGTCTCAGTGCTTTTATGAAGCAAGCGCATTTGCAGCTTTCAGATCACGCAGCAAGACCCGGGTCGACCGGGTCCTCGGTACCACCGGGTCTTAAAGAATCTTGGTACCGTGACGTTTTCTTCTTTTTAGTACCGACTTGGTACCGAAGTACCGGGTCTTCTGACAACACTAATATATATTTAACCTTTATTTGAATATGGCAACATAACATTGCGCTCTGCAATATTTCTATGAATAAATTAGGGATGCATCGATCCGATACTCAATATCGGTATCGGCTCCGATATTGGCATTTTCTGCGGATCGGCTATCGTTCAGACGAGACCAAATCCGATATTGTGCCGCGTATACTATTGTGTTATTGTTAAGCCCCACGAAAGCACAAAAACATTATAAAGCACCATAAAGTCAAAGTCCAAGTGTTCTGAAGCCGTTCCATAGTTTAATGTGAGTTACAGATGAATATTTAAGTCGTTAAACTCAAGTTCAAGTAAACTCTTCTCCAAGAGCGCACAGTAACTGAGGTTTACAGCTGTTAAAATAAAAGGCTCAATAAACTATCACACAGATTTAATACACTATGCATTAATATCTCTGTACTTTGAACTTTTCTATGCGGACTCGGATGGCTGCGCTTTGTGCCGCTCTGTATTGGAGCCTTTCGTATTATAATACTTTTCTGTGCAATGAAAGATTATTAATAGTCTTTCTTCTGTTCTATCTATCATATGTTGCTGCCTTCATTACTGTGCTATACATTTAAAAGAAATGTCTTTTAATTTTATAGTATGTATTTAGCCTATATATAAATTAGGGATGTTCATTTTGGTTATTTTTCCTAACCGACAACCGACGCTCGTTAACCGATTATTAACCGATAACTGACAAGATTATAATTGAATCAAATTAGAAGGAATAAGTGTCTGTGACCTATTAAAAATACTAACATTTGTTTTCCGGGGATTAATTTTACATGTGCAAAAGGCAGCAAACAGAACATGATGAGGATTCACATGTTCATCATAGCTATCACATCACGCACCTGCAGCGCTTATATATATATATATATATATATATATATATATTGCCAAAAGTATTGGCGCCCCCTTCTAATGAACAGGTTTGACTACTTTAGTAATTTCTATGAGTACAAATCTTAATGTTAAAGCATATAATGATATTCTAGGAAATTGTGTGCTTCTAATATTATAGCAACAGTTTGGACTCTTTTCTATTCTAACATGACAATGTCTCTGTGTATAAGACAAGGTTCAAATAGAAAATGATTGATTGAGTCAGTGTGGAAGAACTTGACTGGTCTGCATAAAACCAAGTCCTAATCCCAGTTTAACACCTCTGGTGTGACTGTAAATGCAGACCTTGAGCCAAAAACTCATCACCAAACACCAATGACTTGTACATACACTATATAGACAAAAGTATTGGCACCCCCTTCTTTAGAACAGAAAAATGCACTTCCAAATCTGTGGCAACAACGACGGGAACATAATTCATGTATTTTAAAATTGTATTTCATCTCTGTTGCAACAGTTTTGTAAGTGTCTAAAATGACTGAACCCATCTGTACAAGTCATTGGTGTTTGGTGATGAGTTTTTGGCTCAAGGTCTGCATTTACAGTCACACCAGAGGTGTTAAACTGGGATTAGGACTTGGTTTTATGCAGACCAGTCAAGTTCTTCCACACTGACTCAATCAATCATTTTCTATTTGAACCTTGTCTTATACACAGAGACATTGTCATGTTAGAATAGAAAAGAGTCCAAACTGTTGCTATAATATTAGAAGCACACAATTCCCTAGAATATCATTATATGCTTTAACATTAAGATTTGTACGCATGGAAATTACTAAAGTAGTCAAACCTGTTCATTAGAAGGGGGTGCCAATACTTTTGGCAATATAGTGTGTGTGTGTATATATATATATACACATACATACATGCATACACACACACACACACACACACACACACACACACACACACACACACACACACACACACACACATATATACATATATATATATATATATATAAAAAGATTTATGAATGACAATAAAAGTTAATTTTATCTGCATCTCAACTACCCAGACAGCACACTAAATCAGTGAGACGTCTGCTAAAGATCTGGGAAACATCTGCCTTGTAATCTGATGAACGTCTCAGAAGCAGTTTTACATGCATTCTAATAAATCTCTATTTGACATCTGACAAGAAACGTCTTGGAGACGTATTGCAGATGAGCAAACACCCTAAAAAATACGTCTTGCATATGTAAATGCAGACATCAAATAGACATCTCTGAGATGTACATGTGTGATTAGGGTGAGTGCTTTACTGTCAGGTGCTGGTGACACCTTCTAATGGCACTGGTGTCCTCAAATGTTAGTCTGGAGCCCTACGATGGTTCTCGAAGTCAGAAAAGTTATAACAATGTTAGAAGAATGTTGTCCATGGTATATTTTCACTGCAAAACTATAAGAAATGCCACAAATATCATTGCAAATTGAGAAAAGCCACAGCAAAATCAGTCATTTTACGCCGCAAAAATCAGAAAAATGTCTTGCGAAATCCTGGAGGGACTGAGTTTATAATAGTATTTTTGTCATAGATTGTGATTTATATATTTTGTTCATTTGTTATGTTTCATTAAAATGAAGTTGTCTATATATAGTAGATTGTGTTTAACACACAAAAGACACAGAAGTAAAGAAATTCTACATTGAGTTAAAAAAAATCGGATTAGATCGGTATCGGCAGATACTCAGAATTTTCGGTATCGGATCGGTTCTGAAAAAATCGTATCGTTGCATCCCTAGAATAAATGTCTGACAGTGATCAGCCAATCACTGTGTGCATAGTTAATAAGCATGCTGACATCATCCATAGCAACGAGGTAAACCCCGCCCCCTTACTCTTTGCTAAAGACTTCTCTCTATTCCTTAGTAAAAGGTTGTCTCGGCTACTTTGTGAATAGGAAAACTCTTTGCTAAAAACTTTTACTGCAGTTTAGGAGAACTCTTAGTGGTCTGATACAATGTTTTGTGAATATGGGCCCTGGTTTCCCTCTAATATGACTTTTGTTTGTTTTTTGCAGATGCCTCCCAGGATGCCAAATCTGTCAGCAGCTCGTGCGGTGAGTGTCACGAAACACAACGTTTGACACAGTCGAGGTGTTCAGATGGAGTGTGTGCTGACGTGTGTGTGTGTTTGTGTATAGATGCTGCTGCGGGCGGCTGGTTCGGCAGCACGTGGGCTTCACCGCCACACTGGCGGTGAAATACTCAGACGTGCGTCTGACCGAGGGCGAGCTGTCCGATCTGGAGCAGTGGTCAGTGGAGAAGCACACGGAGGAGAGTCCCACTGATGCTTACGGAGTCATCAACTTCCAGGGAGGATCCCATTCGTACAGAGCCAAGGTCTGAACTCATGCACACACACAGAGAACATTCAGAATGATTATCAATGTCACTCAGTGCAGTGTTCTGATCAGACGGGGTTAATTATGTCAATCAGTGCAGTGTTCTGATCAGACGGGGTTAATGATGTCAATCAGTGCAGTGTTTTGATCAGACGGGGTTAATGATGTCAATCAGTGCAGTGTTTTGATCAGACGGGGTTAATGATGTCAGTCAGTGCAGTGTTCTGATCAGACGGGGTTAATGATGTCAGTCAGTGCAGTGTTTTGATCAGACGGGGTTAATGATGTCGTTCTCTGCAGTATGTGCGTCTCTCCTATGACTCCCGTCCGGAGGCCGTCCTGAGGCTCATGCTGAAGGAATGGCAGATGGAGCTGCCAAAGATCGTCATCAGCGTTCACGGGGGAATCCAGAACTTCGACCTGCATCCGCGGATCAAACAGGTGGTGGGAAAAGGACTGATCAAAGCTGCTGTCACCACTGGGGCCTGGATCCTGACCGGAGGGGTCAACACAGGTCACACAATCTTTACTAGTGCATCATGGGTACACACGGGCAGCACCAGACACTCTACCTGCTGTACAGACGGCAGACTCAGCAAGTGTGTGTGTGTGTTCTCACAGCAGCAGTTACAGGATTAACTTGATTACCATAATGACAGTCATTTGAGTTAAAGATCAGGTCGATACACTCTATTAGTGTTTACACACTCACAGTGCCTCTACACACACACACACGCACACACTCACTGCTGAACACACACACACACACACACACACACACACACACACACACATAGAGAGGTCACGACCTCTTGAGGGTCTCGGTCACTGTAAACCACTGACTGTAGGCGTTTTTCCACTGCGTTTCCAGGTGTGGCCAAACATGTGGGTGACGCTCTGAAGGAACATATGTCCAGATCGGCTCGGAAAATCTGTACGGTGGGAATCGCACCCTGGGGAGTGATCGAAAACAGGAACGACCTCATCGGAAGAGACGTAAGAATCATTTGTGACCCGTGCTGGCAACATGAGTGTGAATGCACACGGTCTAATAGCTACAGGCAAAAGCAGTGAAAAATGTCACTTTTGGTCGAATTTGAGGTAATGAGTTTAAGCCCTCGTCTAGCGATCCCAATGCTTCAAATAGTAATTAAACATCTAAAATGATCTTTATTTGTACGTTTTCTGAGAGGAGTACATTTTCTCTGCTCACTTCTGGACGACTGCTGCTGCTTCACACCACAAGTTGTAGATCTATTGTTGCAATTAAGTGCAGCATTCCAGCTTTGTGAATATTCATATCGAATTCTCAATGACAAGAGTCCAAACCAGTGAAATATGATTTGAACTCATGCTGATGAAAACAAAATGATCGCGCTGACTGACATTTGCAAAGCACGTGCATAAGACGCACAATCTCCCAATAAAGTGCATTATAACATAATCCGTTATGTCTTGGGGAAAAATCTGATGTGCAACATTATATTTGATACATGCATTACAGTAGGTGTTAATTAGAGATCGACCGATATATCGATTTACCGATATTTTTCCCGATATTTAAGCATTTTTCCATAATCGGATATCGGTTTTGTAATATCGGATTTTCCGATAAACGCCGCCATCTTGTGGGCGTTTTAAGAATTGCACGCATGATCGCCATTACAGCGCATCTGAGGGGAGACGAGACGAGACAACGGCGTGCACAGGTAAAGTATTACTTGCTTTGCTGTAATTAGTACATTTTATTTAACATAACAGCCATTAATGCACAAATTAGATGTGATACATATGCTTGATATGTAGTTTATGCAGCTTGGCTCTAAGAAATAGACGAGTCACGTAAGATAATCCGTCAAGTCCTGTCCCAATAAAGAGGTAACTGCATGAATTAAATAATACAGCCATGAATGAGCGCAAGTTGGAAGTAAAAGCGCTGAATTAAATTCTCTCTCTGTTGTATATTTGCTCATCATTAGTCTCGTGAAGCCGCTTCATATTGCTGTTCACTCAGTGGGTTGATGCTCAGGAAATGCTACAGCACGGCCACCGCATGTAACTTTTAAAAATATTCACGATTAAAACACCGTAATTATATAAACATTTACTATATAACCATCAATTCCCTTATAAACATCCTAGTAAACACAACTCCAGTGTTTCCCACACATAGACTTTACCTGCGCGGGCCGCCCAGGTATATTAACGGCCGCCCAAGTATATTTGGTGACACACTTTTGTTTTTATTACTATTATTATCTTACACTTTTTTTTTTTTTATCCACCCGAGATAATGAAACCATCCGCGATCGATTAACAAGAGGAAAATCTCCCCGCGCCTGACGCGTTTCGCACTGCTGTGTGCTCAAGACCTGTCCACACTCCCACAGATGATCTCTCTCTCTTTATCTGTGGCGGGCTGCAACAATATCCACCGCCCGCTGCCATCAGCTCCCGCCTCTCACACACAAGAGCGCGACTTTCAGTATTTAGCAACTTTCAGACCCTTTTGGCGGCTTTTTCCCCACAACAGGTACATACTGACAAACCTAGCGACTTTTTTTGAAAAAACCTTAGCTATCGTTCAGTTGGAATTTGTCTCCAGTAACGTTACTGCCCCGCGAGTGCGAGATCTGTCTCTCCCGGCGTAGTGTCATCTCTCTCGGCGTCTATTCTGTGCAGCGAGCGGCAGAGAAGCAGCGCATTCATTTGGCCGTAACGCAGCAAAATCGTCAGTAAATCATTTACAAAACAGCGTTTCCAAGCACCTGTCCCTTACTGACTGTTTGGACTTTTAAATATGAACATAATTCGTCTGAATATGCGCATAGCTTGTTACTCAGACGCAGACAGTGCGCTGAATGAGACAAAACAGTAATATAGCCAAAACCACCGCATATAGTCGCTTTTTAGTGTAAGTTAGATGTATATTGATTTTATCAGACGATGTTGCGATTATAAATCAGGATTTAAGGAGTATAGTGAGAGTGATTCCTGGTTAACATGTAAAATGAATGGTTCCTGTTTACTATTTATACTTGTTTTATGTATGACAACAGAAAGTATAATGTGAACAGCTTTATTGGCATTGTTGTATTAATTACAGTATGTGACATTTATAACAGATCTTAAGTGCCAAAACTCGTCTGAATGCAAACTTGACACAATGACATGCTAATTAACGTGACGTCACCTGCCGCCACAAGTTTTATTTATTTTTTAATTGGTGAGAATTACTTTTACGTGCTTTATTTATTTTACCTGGTTTTTTTTTTACCTCATCGAAGATTTTATTTTTAAACAAAAACTGTTTAGTAACAGTGCACTTTTTATTTTTTGTACTCTCAGACCCCTCTATTTATTGGTGTATAAATAAGATTTGTTTTGTTTTCTATGCAAGGAGGGAGTGATTGTTATAAATAAAATGGTTTGTTCAGTTCAGTGGTGTTGTAATCATTGTGTCAAAAACACAAGTATAACAGTAAATAAATATCGGTTCTGCATATCGGTTATCGGGCACATAAACAAACAAATTATCGGTATCGGTATCGGTTCTAAAAAATCAATATCGGTCGATCACTAGTGTTAATACAGATCTGTCTCAATGTAAATCAAACGGAATCACTCTGTTATAATATCACTTATTGATATATAACAAGTCATATATCATTTTGAAGGTGCTTTAATGGAGAATGTGAAAATAAAATATATATTTTTTTTCAAATTTGCTAATTTTTACACATTTTGTCAGCACGGGTCACATTTATAACAAACACACATGCGTTCGGCCCAATTTTGACCTTTATTTGCACTCGACCAGTTCTGTTTCTTTGAAAAGCAATCAGTATATTAGAATGATTTCTGAAGGATCATGTGACACTGAAGACTGGAGTAATGATGCTGAAAATTCAAAAGAATTTATCAACGGAATAAATTACATTTTACAATATATTCACATAGAAAACAGCTGTTTTAAATTTTAATAATATTTCAAAATTGTACTGTAGTTTTGATGAAACAAATGCAGTCTTAGTGAGCAGAAGAGACTTCTTTCAGACAAATGTGACCCTGGACCACAAAACCAGTCATAAGTGTCAATTTTTCGAAATGGAGATTTATGCATCACCTGAAAGCTGAATAAATTTACATTTACATTTATGCATTTAGCAGACGCTTTTATCCAAAGCGACTTACAGTGCATTCAGGCTATACATTTTTTTTTATCAGTATGTGTGTTCCCTGGGAATTGAACCCACAACCTTTTGCGCTGCTAACGCAATGCTCTACCACTGAGCCACAGGAACACAATACATAAACTTACCATTGATGTATGGTTTGTTATGATAGGACAATATTTGGCTGAGATACAACTATTTGAAAATCTGGAATCTGAGGGTGCAAAAAAATCTAAATATTGAGAAAATCACCTTTAAAGTTGTTCAAATGAAGTTCTTAGCAATGCATATTACTAATCAAAAATTAAGTTTTAATATGTTTACGGTAGGAAATGTACTAAGTATCTTCATGGAACATGATCTTTACTTAATATCCTAATGATTTTTGGCATAAAAGAAAAATGTATAATTTTGACCCATACAATGTATTGTTGTCTATTGCTACAAATATACCTGTGTTACTTATGACTGCTTTTGTGCTCCAGGGTCACAAATTAATCAATCTTAATGACCCTAATCCTCTGAATGGTAGTGTACAAATACTAGGACAGTGTGTACAATGTTCTTGTACCTCAAATCAGAAATAAATTAGCATTTCAAATCAGAAGCTTCTGTATGAAATAATGAAATCGTTGTGTGTTTGTGTTCAGGTTGTAGCGCCGTACCAAACCCTGCTGAATCCTCTCAGTAAACTCAACGTGCTGAATAACTTCCACTCTCATTTCATCCTGGTGGATGATGGGACAGTCGGGAAATATGGAGCTGAAGTCAAACTCAGGAGAGAGCTGGAGAAACACATTAACCTGCAGAGAATCCACGCCCGTGAGACACACACACACAGACACAGACACACACACACACACACACACACACAGACACACACACACAGACACACACACACAAGACACAACCACACAGTACACACACACACAGCACAGACACACATCGACACTAGACAGACACACAGACAGACACACAGACAGACACACAGACAGACACACAGACAGACACACAGTACAGGACACACAGACAGACACACAGACAGACACACAGACAGACACACAGACAGACACACAGACGACACACAGACAGACACACACACAGACACACACACAGACACCACACACAGACACACACACCCAAACAGTTGGTCGTAAGCATCTAATATCACTGCAGGTCATTGTTATTCACACACAGAACAGCAGTTCTTCATTCTGACTGTTAGAATGATCAAGACTGATCATCCCATAATTACAAAGATTTTAGCCAAAGCAGGCTTCAGTATTTTCTTCTGCTGGGTTCCAGGTCATGTGGGGTTTTCTGGTAATGAGAAAGCCGATATCACTGCAAAAGAAGCACTCAAACTGAATATTAATCTGAATTAATTTTTGTCTAGTGTACATCTGAAATGTCTTTTATAACCTTTTGTTAATTGTATACCTTGTATAATTTATTCAGAGATTGCCATGAAAATAGCCTTGATGCTGGCATGGCGTTAAAAGAGGAATAAATAAATAAAATAATCACATCACAAATCACATGTTAGAATGACATTAGAGTGATAAACTCAGAAATAACATCAATGCAAGGCTGAGTGATCAAAATGGTACAAATGCAATTTTTATTTTTTATATGTATATATATATATATATATATATGTGTATATGTATATATGTATGTATATATATGTATATATGTATTATATATATATATATATATATATATATATATATATATATATATATATATATATATATATATGTGTATATATATATGTATATATGTATGTATATATGTATATATATGTGTGTGTGTTTGTGTGTGTGTGTTTGCGCAGGCATTGGTCAGGGCGTTCCGGTTGTGGCTCTGATCTTTGAAGGAGGTCCAAACGTGATCCTGACGGTGCTGGAGTATCTTCAGGAGAGTCCGCCGGTGCCGGTGGTGGTGTGTGAGGGAACGGGACGCGCCGCTGATATACTGGCTTACGTACACAAGCAGACGGAGCAGGATGGGTAACACACACGCACACACACACACACACACACACACTCTCACTCACACAACCACACACAAGCACAGACAGACACACAGACACACACACAGACAGGCACGCACACACAGACAGACAGACACGCACACACAGACAGAGCACACACACGCACACACACACACACACACAGACAGACGCACACACACAGACACACACGCGCAGACACACGCACACACACACACACACACACACAGACAGATGCGCACACACACACGCAGACATGCACAGAGACACAGACACACACGATTTATATGTGAATCTCTAAACTCTGTGACGACTCGTATTCATTTATGTTCGTCAGTATGACAGCAGTCAGATGTTATTACTGTGATTTCTGTCGTAAGAGCATGATGGGACGTTTGTAGAAATATTAGCTTTACAGTCAGACCTTGAGTCAAGACAAAACCCTTGTTTGTTTGTGTGTGTGTGTGTAGAGCGCTGCCTGATGGAGTTGAGGCCGACATCATTGCGACAATCAAGAAAACGTTCAACTTTAGTCATAGCGATGCTCTGCATCTCTTCCAGACGCTGATGGAGTGCATGAAGAACAAAGAGCTGGTGAATAAACACACACATTATTTTTGGGTGATATGCTCAATTTTCATATCGTCCTATCTTCAGCCTGTGAAATTACCAATACACGATATTATCGTGTTAATTTATTTAATTATTTTAGTGCTGTCAATCGATTAAAAAAAATTAATCACGATTAATCCCACCTAACATTAAAGTATTTAATTATACCTTTATATTGCAATAATTTCACATTCAATCTTCAAATTAATGTAGAAACAACATGCAGTATATTTTTAATATTTGTTTAATGCCATCTTTTATTATGACTGAAGGCAAGTATCACTGACAACAACTGATGTCTCTATGCATTTTTTTCCTAATATTTAACATCGACTAGCCATTCAACATTAGTTTTTATTACATTAACATTTATTAGACTTTAAAAAACTTCTAATTTAAGTGAACATCTTCACATAAAATTATTTATGTGACAATATAGCCTAATTTAATACAGTTATCAAACACTAAATTCTAAATTAAATAGAGATAAACATTAAAACTACAGAAGTTATTGATTTCCTCTTTTGTTCTTTTGATTAACAGAATAGGTTATTTTAGATGCTACTTTAAAAACTGAAAAAATTAGTCTCCTTCGTTAATGCGCTAATTTAATTACTTAGTTTCATTGCCAGAAAGTGAACCAACTCCAGCGTAAGGCTAAAAGCAGCCTAATGTTTTTAATAAGACTGAATTTGTATTTAACATTATAACAAATTAACAGAAACATCATAAGTTACTAATTATAATGCTTACATTTCCTCATTCATTCAAAAAGCAGCTACAGAAAACATTACATTATCATCATCACAAGCTCAGTCTAGAGTTTATACTCCCGTTATAATCAGTGAAGATACACGGCATGATGAATAAATCTCTTATACTTGCATTGCATGTTCATCTGCACTTTGTTGTTTATGATGAATCAGAATTGAGTCAGCGAGCGAGCGCACTCAACAACGAAACTCCGCTGAGTAGCGATGACTCATCTGAACGCCTCTGATTGGCCATTGCGTTCCTAAGCTCAGCATAATCGCGTGTGATTGGTTATAACGCGCAACACTGTGAAAACGCAGAAAAAATTATGCAACAAACAAGCCCTATTATTAATTAGATAGCATTATTAGCCTGATAATAGTAATAACTATTACGATACTATCGTCTATCAGCACAACCCTAACACACAGTGACACACACTCAGTATTTGGTCAATAAGCTCTGGTTTATGAGCAACACACATGCTCTGCAGGTGCCGTCAGTGTTTGACCCTCTGTGTGTGTGTGTGTGTGTGTGTGTGTCAGATCACAGTGTTTCCTGTGGGCTCGGAGGACCATCAGGACATCGATGTGGCCATCCTGAAGGCTCTGCTCAAAGGTCAGTGGAAAGACCCTCATCATCTGTGTGTGTTTGACTGATGCAGGCGTTTCTGCTGCAAATCAACCGAATCAGACCATCATCATCTCCTGAACCTCCGTCACACACAGACACATTATGTTGATTTGTTTTGGAAGATGCATCCAGATAAACTTTCACAGTATCATTTACATTTAATGAATGTTTTTATACACTTGTATATACATAATTGTGACCCTGGAGCACAAAAGCAGTCATAAGTAACACAGGTATATTTGTAGCAATAGCCAACAATACATTTTATGGGTCAAAATTATAGATTTTTTTTTTGACAAAAATCATTAGGATATTAAGATCATGTTCCTTGAAGATATTTAGTAAATTTCCTACCATAAATATATCAAAACGTAATTTTTGATTAGTAATATGCATTGCTAAGAACTTCATTTGAACAACTTTAAAGGTGATTTTCTCAATATTTTGCACCCTCAGATTCCAGATTTACAAATAGTTGTATCTCAGCCAAATATTGTCCTATCATAACAAACCATACATCGATGGAAAGATTATTTATTCAGCTTTCAGATGATGTAGAAATCTCAATTTTGAAAAATTGACCCTTATGACTGGTTTTGTGGTCACAATTTAGTCTTTTTCTAAGTTGAATTTTATAAAATGTATCTGTTGAATCTGTATCTGCCATGTACAACCTGTGAAGCTGATATGGCAGCAACCAACACTCACTCACTCTCTCACTCACTCACTCACTCTCTCTCTCTCTCACTCACTCACTCACTCACACTCTCTCTCTCTCTCTCACTCACTCACTCACTCCTACTCACTCACTCACTCCTCACACTCACCACTCTCCTTCTCTCTTCTCCCTCTCATCTTCTCTCTCTCACTCACTCACTCACACATCACTCCACTCTTCTCTCTCTCTCTCCACATCTCTCTTCTCTCTCTCTACTCTTCTCACTCACTCACTCTCTCTCTACTCTCTCTCCTCACTCACTCCTCTCTCTCTCACTCACTCACTCACTCACTCTCTCTCCTCTCCTCACTCACTCTCTCCTCTCTCTCTCTCTCTCTCCTCACTCACTCACTCTCTCACTCACTCACTCACTCTCTCTCCTCTCTCTCTCCTCTCCTCTCACTCACTCACTCCTCTCTCTCACTCACTCACTCACTCACACTCTCACTCACTCTCTCTCTCACTCTCTCTACTCACTCCTCACTCTCTCACTCACTCACTCACTCACTCCACTCTCTCACTCACTCACTCACTCACTACTCCTCACTCACTCACTCACTCACTCACTCCTCACTCTCTCCTCCTCACTCCACTCTCTCACTCTCTCACTCTCTCACTCACTCACTCACTCCTCTCTCTCTCTCACTCACTCACTCTCTCACTCTCTCTCTCTCTCTCTCACTCACTCCTCTCTCACTCACTCATCACCTCTCTCACTCACTCTCTCTCTCACTCTCTCACTCACTCACTCACTCATCTCTCACTCACTCACTCACTCACTCACACTCTCTCACTCCTCTCTCCACTCTCTCTACTCACTCACTCACCTCTCCTCACTCACT
Source organism: Aspiorhynchus laticeps (assembly GCA_023376895.1). Lineage (NCBI taxonomy): Eukaryota > Metazoa > Chordata > Actinopteri > Cypriniformes > Cyprinidae > Aspiorhynchus > Aspiorhynchus laticeps. Next base: position 2,265,647 of record CM041798.1, read on the forward strand.
CTCACTCACACTCTCTCACTCACTCACTCCTCACTCACTCACTCCTCACTCACTCACTCCTCACTCACTCACTCACTCACTCTCTCACTCACTCACACACACACACCACAGGCTAAATGCGGTGTTTGCTGCAGATTAAACACGTTCAGATGCTCAAACATTTACTGCTGTTTGAGGAGAAACACATTACCAAAGTAAACTTAATCACCTCTCCTCTGACATCATCTCGCGTGTGTGTTCACAGGCACGAACGCGTCGGCCTTCGATCAGCTGGTCCTGACGCTGGCGTGGGATCGGGTGGACATCGCTAAAGATCACGTGTTTGTTTATGGACAACAGCTGCTGGTTTGTATCTGTGTGTGTTTGTGTGCCGATAAACACAGAGAAACAGTTGTGTTTGTAGTAAACACACACACACTCACTGTGACCTACTGACCTCTCAGCACATTCTGATACACTAACGAGTGCCATGACACTTCAACATGTCATGTTTATGTATCCTGTAAACTATTTCCTGTGAAAATAAAAAAAAACTTGATGAAAGTGAATGATATTTTGCTGTTGAAAGATAAAATAGCCAACAAAAGTGAGGCAAAAGAGACTTACCTTTTAATTCTGTGAAGAGCAAAAGAAGATATTTTGAAGAATGTTGGGAACCAAACAACATTGGACGCCAATGACTTTCATTGACGCCATTGATACTCATTGTATTGACAAAAAAGGGACGTTCTTCAAAATATTTACTTGTGTTGATGATTATTGGGTGAACTGGTGCAATGTGAATGAAAGATCAGGCTCTGAGATCAACACTCTGTCAAAGTGATTCAAAGTATTAAAGTTTGTGTGTGTGTGTGTAGGTGGGTTCCCTCGAGCAGGCGATGTTGGATGCGTTGGTGATGGACCGTGTGGAGTTCGTTAAGCTCCTGATAGAGAATGGCGTCAGTATGCACCGGTTCCTCACAATCACACGTCTCGAGGAGCTGTACAACACGGTACACACACACACACACACACACACACACACACACACACACACACACACACACACTCACACTCACACACACTCACACTCACACTCTCTCTCTCTCTCTCTCTCTCTCTCTCTCTCTCTCTCACTCTCACACACACACACACACACCACTTGTTTACTCTCCATAGGTGTAATGGTTTTTATACTGGACAAACTGTATTTCTATCGCCTTAAACCTACCCCTTACAGGAAACTTTCTGCATTTTTACTTTCTCAAAAAAAACTCACTCTTTATGACTTATAGGCGTTTTGAAATATGAGGACATGGGGCAATGTCCTCATAAGTCACATTCTCCATACCTGTCATACTCATGTCATTATGCACATTTGTGTCTTCAAATGTCACATACACACTAGGGGTGTAACGATACGCGTATCGTGTATCGAACGATTCACGAGCAGTTCCAAATGGAAGTGATCTTCCCTATCCCCTTGGAGTGGGGACTTTGGAGTGAACAGGGCACGTGCGTGTTGCTATTTAGTCGTTTGGAATGCACTTGGTGAAGGAGCGATCTAATTTCCTCATTATCTTCAGCTGGGATGTTCCGACAACGCAGCACGGTGTCAGTCAGCAGATTCGCTGACGGACACCAACATAAAAATATATACATTTTAAAAAGTTTTATATATATTATTTTTTATATATTATATGGCATATTTTAAAAACTTTTAAAAATATAAAATGTATGTTTATTTGCAACAGTTATGATAACAAAAATAAAAAGACATTTGACATTTAAACAGCGAATCTGCTGACTGACACCGTGCTGCGTTGTCACGGGAACATCCCAGCTGAAGATAATGAGGAAATCAGATCGCTCCCTTCACCAAGTGCGTTCCAAACGACTGAATAACAACACGCACGTGCCCTGTTCACTTCAAAGTCCCCACTCCAAGGGGATAGGGATGATCACTTCCATTTGGAACTGCCCGTGAATCGTTCGATACACGATACGCGTATCGTTACACCCCTAATACACACTCACACACTCATTGCATAGACTTCCATTGATTTTCTATCAGGTTAATGATGTTTTCTATCCCCTAACCCGACCCTTACCCCTAAACTTACCCGTCACAGAAACTTACCCTTGTGCAGAACACTAGATCTACATCAAAACATCTTTTGGCTGATTTATAAGCCTTTTTAACTAGTGAGGACCACTAGTGGGTTGTCATGATCTTTCACTATATAAGTGAGGACATTTCGTATAGTTAAACCAGTACACACACACACGTACTGCTTCTCAAACGCTGAGCATAAACTGGTAAAATCTGAACATTTCTATTCTCACAGAAACAAACTCCAACCAATCCGACGCTCTATCACCTGGTGAGGGATGTCAAACAGGTAAAGCTGCTGGACTGATGCTCGAGAGTGTCTGACGCCTGACTGCAGTCCGTCTGAGTTTTATTCCCTTGTGTTTTTTTTGGTAGGGTAACCTCCCGCCCAACTATAAGATCACGCTGATCGATGTGGGTCTGGTGATCGAGTTTCTGATGGGAGGAACGTACAGGTGCAACTACACACGCAAACGCTTCCGCATCATCTACAACAACCTGCACGGGAACAGCCGGGTAAACCAGCGCCGCTTCTCAAATGTGTTTATATCAGCCGAAATATGTACTAAAAATATTTCCTTGAAGATTTTGAGATTTATTCCTTTAATATCTTTAAATCTTTTCAGTGTTTCTCTTTTGATTTTAAAATGATGCATTTTAATTTAATTTAATTATTATTTAATAATTAGTCAGATCAGAATGAAAGATCTAATGCTTTGTGTCTGTCTGTCCATCTGTGTGTCGTTCTGTATGTCTGTCATTTTTTTCCATCTGTCTATTTGTCTGTTTGTCCGTCTGTCGTTCTGTCCATCTGTTGTTCTTTCTGTCTCTCTGTCGGTCCGTCTGTTTGCCCGTTCTGTCCATTTGTCTGTGTATCGTTCTGTCTTTGTTCATTTGTCTGTCTGTCCGTTTGTCTGTCTGTTATTCGTTTGTCCGTCTTTCTGTTTGTTTGTTTGTCGTTCTGTCTGTCGTTCTGTCATCATTCGTTTGTCCGTCTGTCTTTCTGTCTGTCTATTGTTATTCATTTGTCCTTCTTTCTGTTTTTCTGTCGTTCTGTCTTTTTCCATTTGTCTTTCTGTCCGTTTGTCTGTCTGTTGTTATTCATTTGTCCGTCTTTCTGTTTGTCTGTCGTTCTGTCTTTGTTTGTCTGTCTGTCATTCTGTCTGTTTGTTTGTCTTTCTGTCCGTTTGTCTGTCTGTCGTTATTCATTTGTCCATCTTTGTTTGTTTGTCTCTCCTCCTGTCTTTGTTCATTTGTCTGTCGTTCTGTCTTTGTTCATTTGTCTGTCGTTCTGTCTTTGTTCATTTGTCTTTCTGTTTGTCTGTCTGTCATTCTTTGTCCGTTTGTCTGTCTGTCGTTCTGTCATTGTTTGTTTGTCTGTCTGTCTTTCTGTACGTTTGTCTGTTTGTCGTTCTCTTTGTCCATTTGTCTGTCTTTGTTTGTTTGCCGTTATGTCTGTAACGTCTGTCCATCTGTGTCTGTCGTTCTGTCATTATTCATTTGTCTGTCTGTCTTTCTGTACATTTGTCTGTTTGTCGTTCTCTTTGTCTGTCTGTCTTTCTGACCGTTTGTCTGTCTTTGTTTGCCGTTATGTCTGTCTGTCCGTCTATGTGTCTGTCGTTCTGTCCATCTGTTGTTCTTTCTGTCTGTTTATCTCTATATCTGTCTGTGGTTCTGTCCGTCAGCGGTCAGGTCGACACACGGCCAGCAGCTCCCACGAGTCCTTCAGCATCCAAGCAGATAAAAAAGAGAAGACGCGACACAATCACTTCATCAACACGGCGCAGCCCTACAAACCCAGGGTAAGACGAGTGTTTGAGCGTGTTTGTCTGTCGCATCTCTTACAGCTTGTGTTTAATCGTGTGTGTTTGTCTTCCTCAGCTGGACTCGGTCTCCGAGCAGCAGAAGAAGAAGAGTAAGGAGGAGGTGGTGGACATCGACGACCCGGAGACGCGCCGCTTCCCGTACCCCTTCAACGAGCTGCTGGTGTGGGCCGTGCTGATGAAGCGGCAGAAGATGTCTCTGTTCTTCTGGCAGCACGGCGAGGAGTCCATGGCCAAAGCGCTGGTGGCCTGCAAGCTGCTGCGCTCCATGGGATACGAGGCCAAGAAGAGCGACGTGGTGGATGACACCACCGAGGAGCTGAAGGAGTATTCCAAGTGAGTCTTCATCAGTCACCTTTATTTCTACAGCGCTTTATACAATACAACTTGTTTCAAAGCAGCTTCAACGAGATCAACAAGAAAACAATTGATGCAAACTTCAAAAATGAGGCTACTGTGTTCAGTGTTGATTCTGTTCAGTTCAGATATGGTTCGGGGTGTGATGCCAAAAGAAATAACAATTATGTTTATGTATTTTATAGTGCTGTCAAACGATTAATCACATCCAAAGTAAAAGTTTTTGTTTACATAATATGTGTGTGTACTGTGTATATGTATATAAATACAAACACTTGCGTACATATATTTAAGAAATTTTTTATATTTATATATTAAATATATTTATATATAAATATAATATAATATTTAATATATAAATATTATATTTATATATAATATAAATTATGACTATAAATACATACAATTAAATGTAATTGTAAATGTAATGTAAATGTTTTCAAAATATATATTGTATGTGTGTGTGTGTATTTATATATACATAATAAATATACACAGTACACACACATTATGTAAACAAACTTTTATTTTGGATGCGATTTAATTGTTTGACAGCACTAGTATTTTGCAAATGTTTTATCCATAGGCAGGGGCATAGTTTGCGGGGGGATAACCCCCAATAACCAAAACTAGCAAGTATAACCCCCCAATATTTATACCATGGTTAATGGAAACCTGGAATTGGCTTTGTGGAGGGACGAAAGCGCACTGCTGGAAAGGGGGCGGCATATGGCGCAATAATCGTTTTATCTCAATTATTGTGTTTTCATAATCGTTGGAGGTCAAAATTTAAATTGTGTTTCGATTAATTGCACAGCCCTAGTTGTAGTAATAAATCTTTAAAGAATTTTGAGAATTTCAGTGCTTAAATTTACATTTATGCATTTAGCAGACACCAGGGCCGAGCGATTTGGCCAAAAATTTTAAAAAATTTTTCTTTTTTTTTTTCTTTTAGAACGTTTGACCGATTCTTTTTTTTTTTTTTTTTTTTTTTTTTTTTAATTTTTAACCAGTCAACTTGAAAATGTAACTACAACATGATTCAAGTAACATTTTCTTTATTAACCCTCTAGTTAAAGAAAATTCTATTCCAAGTGCTCCACACATGATGTCGTCAACATGATGTAAATGTTCAACAAATCACTTGTTAACCTGTTAACCCGCACCAGGACGCGGACGCACTGAAAGCTCTTTGTTTGCACACGTCATTGCTTTCAAACAGATAAAGTAAAACAGGACAAAATGAATCTTGACAAACTATATATCATTTTGAAGGTCTAAGCCTCTAGCATCGACGACAGATCGCTGTTTTTCGATAGAAAGCTTATACGGAATGTATTTGCTAAATTTGTGTAAGCAGTACACATCAAAACATGTATAAATAAACCGCAGCACATACCATATTCATCCTGATAACGGCTCTCAAACGTATCCACTGCTGTAAATCCTGGTTTCATTTGAAAGATAAGGGTCCAGTGAACAACATTCCATCGAGCACTTTTAGTCCAAAGAAACAACAACGCTGTAATTTAGATCGTTAATCCTTTGTTTACGTCTCATCTCTTGAGGGAAAGTTATTGTTTGTGTCCGTTATGGAACAAATTACGCTCAAAAACAGCGTCTTGGTGGTAAAAAAACAGCATGATTTTGTAGCAGACAATGTCCCAAACAGAATGAAATCATCCAAAAAAAAAAAAGTCAAAGATACACGGAAGATTGTTTATTTGAATTCTGGCGCTCCCTCGCGACGCGCATGACGCACGCTGTGACGCACCTGTCATCTGATGGGGGCGTAACTTAGCGATCTTTTAGCACAATAAGAGAAAAAGAAAAAACATTTATTTTTTTTCTTCTTCAGCAGTTTTCATATATGTTTGCGTGTTTTGTGGAGAATGTTCCTGTATCTGTGTGATTAACATCCGTATGACTGATAATGAGCATGTAATTACTGACTGTTCACAGATATCAGTGTGAATGCAGTCTATATAAAAGGCCATTATAATGTGAATATTGACTATACTGGGCAGCCATCAGTATGATTTGCATCTGTATGAATGATCTTCAGCATGTGATTACTAATGTATGAGCAGGAGAGCATCTGTTTGTCAGGAAATCAGTATGTAATTAATTTTTTTTATTATTATTGTTTTTTTTTCATCACTCAAAAATTATTATTATTGTATTTGTCTGTTTGTCGTTCTCTTTGTCCATTTGTCTGTCTTTGTTTGTTTGCCGTTATGTCTGTACTGTCCATCTATGTGTCTGTCGTTCTGTCATTATTCATTTGTCTGTCTGTCTTTCTGTACATTTGTCTGTTTGTCGTTCTCTTTGTCTGTCTGTCTTTCTGTCCGTTTGTCTGTCTTTGTTTGCCGTTATGTCTGTCTGTCCGTCTATGTGTCTGTCGTTCTGTCCATCTGTTGTTCTTTCTGTCTGTTTATCTCTATATCTGTCTGTGGTTCTGTCCGTCAGCGGTCAGGTCGACACACGGCCAGCAGCTCCCACGAGTCCTTCAGCATCCAAGCTGATAAAAAAGAGAAGACGCGACACAATCACTTCATCAACACGGCGCAGCCCTACAAACCCAGGGTAAGACGAGTGTTTGAGCGTGTTTGTCTGTCGCATCTCTTACAGCGTGTGTTTAATCGTGTGTGTTTGTCTTCCTCAGCTGGACTCGGTCTCCGAGCAGCAGAAGAAGAAGAGTAAGGAGGAGGTGGTGGACATCGACGACCCGGAGACGCGCCGCTTCCCGTACCCCTTCAACGAGCTGCTGGTGTGGGCCGTGCTGATGAAGCGGCAGAAGATGTCTCTGTTCTTCTGGCAGCACGGCGAGGAGTCCATGGCCAAAGCGCTGGTGGCCTGCAAGCTGCTGCGCTCCATGGGATACGAGGCCAAGAAGAGCGACGTGGTGGATGACACCACCGAGGAGCTGAAGGAGTATTCCAAGTGAGTCTCCGTCAGTCTCCTTTATTTCTACAGCGCTTTATACAATACAGCTTGTTTCAAAGCAGCTTCAACGAGATCAACAAGAAAACAATTGATGCAAACTTCAAAAATGAGGCTACTGTGTTCAGTGTTGATTCTGTTCAGTTCAGATATGGTTCGGGGTGTGATGCCAAAAGAAATAACAATTATGTTTATGTATTTTATAGTGCTGTCAAACGATTAATCACATCCAAAGTAAAAGTTTTTGTTTACATAATATGTGTGTGTACTGTGTATATGTATATAAATACAAACACTTGCGTACATATATTTAAGAAATTTTTTATATTTATATATTAAATATATTTATATATAAATATAATATAATATTTAATATATAAATATTATATTTATATATAATATAAATTATATGAATATAAATACATACAATTAAATGTAATTGTAAATGTAATGTAAATGTTTTCAAAATATATATTGTATGTGTGTGTGTGTGTGTATTTATATATACATAATAAATATACACAGTACACACACATTATGTAAACAAACTTTTATTTTGGATGCGATTTAATTGTTTGACAGCACTAGTATTTTGCAAATGTTTTATCCATAGGCAGGGGCATAGTTTGCGGGGGATAACCCCCAATAACCAAAACTAGCAAGTATAACCCCCCAATATTTATACCATGGTTAATGGAAACCTGGAATTGGCTTTGTGGAGGGACGAAAGCGCACCGCTGGAAAGGGGGCGGCATATGGCGCAATAATCGTTTTATCTCAATTATTATGTTTTCATAATCGTTGGAGGCCAAAATTTAAATTGTATTTCGATTAATTGCACAGCCCTAGTTGTAGTAATAAATCTTTAAAGAATTTTGAGAATTTCAGTGCTTAAATTTACATTTATGCATTTAGCAGACACCAGGGCCGAGCGATTTGGCCAAAAATTAATTTTTTTTCTTTTTTTTTTCTTTTAGAACGTTTGACCGATTCTTTTTTTTTTTTTTTTTTTTTTTTTTTTGTACGATTTTTAACCAGTCAACTTGAAAATGTAACTACAACATGATTCAAGTAACATTTTCTTTATTAACCCTCTAGTTAAAGAAAAATCTATTCCAAGTGCTCCACACATGATGTCGTCAACATGATGTAAATGTTCAACAAATCACTTGTTAAATATCTTTGCAGAAAAGATGCGTGAACTACAACTACATCTTGTACAAACTTGTCTTATACATATTAATATGTTCAGAAATAATACGAGGAAAATGCTTTTAAAAAATTCTCAAAAGTCAAGGTAATTCAAAATGACTGAAGGTATAACTCGAGTAGACTATTATTAACTATAAATGTTCTGTAAAAACAAGCTTTCAGTCTGTCTCCATGATGCAAACATGAAATATCAGACCCACAGTAGTAGTTCTTCACAGGTTTTTTATTCGATTGTGCTGCTTTTTCATTGTTTTTCTATGTAAACATGGACGTGTTTGACTGTTGTGCTCACGTCTCATGCATGAAACGGCTTTATAAAAACGAAACGCTCGAGGTAAAAAAAAAAGTTCACTCCCATCTTCTTGCATTTTGCCCACCTCACATCTTAGTCAACACAAAAGTGCATTCTGTGTGAATGACACCTAGCAATATATTCTACGTACGGTCCTACTATGAGCGGTTAATCACGTGCGGTTGGATCATTCTTGTCTCTTTACTGTTGTCATTAGCATATTGTCAAAGTTTCTAATTCTGTCGTTTGGTAATATTTCTATTCAAAATCGCGATTCCTCGATTTCTAAAAAATAAAATCGTGGCAAAACATTAAATTCGAATTAATCGATAATCGGAAAAACCACCCAGCCCTAGCATACATTTATCCAAAGTGACTTATAAAAGAGGAGGAACAAAGCATTGAAAAGCCCAACAATAATCAAGGAGAATCGCAGATGCTGAAAATGATTCTTCTGCCTCGTGTTCAGTCTGAAGCCGTGTGAGTGTTTTTCTGAGCGTGTTTGTGTCTGTGCTCAGTGAGTTCGGCACGCTGGCGGTGGATCTGCTGGAGCAGTCGTTTAGGCAAGACGAGACGATGGCCATGAAGCTGCTGACGTACGAGCTGAAGAACTGGAGCAACTCCACCTGTCTGAAGCTGGCCGTGTCGTCGCGCCTCCGGCCGTTCGTGGCTCACACCTGCACACAGATGCTGCTCTCCGACATGTGGATGGGTCGCCTGAACATGCGCAAGAACTCCTGGTACAAGGTAGGGCTGGGCCGTATATATTGATATATGACCCTGGACCACAAAACCAGTCATAAGAGTCATTTAAAAAAAAAAAAAGAGAGATTTGTGCATCATCTTAAATAATCTTTCCATTGATGTATGGTTTGTTAGGATAGCACAATATTTGGCCGAGATGCAACTATTTGAAAATCTGGAATCTGAGGGTGCAAAAATATCAAAATATTGAGAAAAAGTTGTCCAAATTATGTTCTTAGCAATGCATATTACTAATCGATAATTAAGTTTTGATATATTTACGGTAGGACATTTACTAAATATCTTCATGGAACATGATCTTTACTTAATATCCTAATGATTTTTGGCATAAAAGAAAAATTTCTGATTTTGACCCATACAATGTATTGTTGGCAGTGTTGGGTAAGTTACTCTAAAAAAGTATTTAATTACTTATTACTAATTACTTTCTAAATCCTATATCAACCTGGACAAATTAAAGGTGCTGTATGTAGGATTGACACCTTGTGGTTGAACTAGGTATTGACGTGACGTCACACTCTTATAGGAACGCCCACCTGGCGGGCAAAACGAAGCTTTGCTCCACTGACCGCCAGCTATTTTTATGCAGTTTGCATCAAGTGTAGTAAAACGCAGATATTAAAAGCCGAGATTCAGTGGACACCTTATTGATGTATATTTTGTACAGGCAAGAAGATGAAGCCAGAATATAAACACAATGTGTCGCATTAAATGGCTTCCCATAGAAACCCATTAGAAGGAAAACACTGAACCTTTAAGTGGATTGCGTTCATGTTCCCGGCCTCATCTGCATTCCTGTGTAAACTATGCATCATTAATGTGGTGATTTACTGAATTTGATCTTTTAATATTACTGTTTTAAATATATTAAGGCACTTTAAGTGTTTTTACAACTTTTGTCGCACTGTTTATGATTGAAATATTGCCGCGGGTGCTTAATATGGATTGCAAATGGCCAAAACTTTTGCATTTTGTTCAGAAATACCTTTGTTTTATTCTTTTGAGAGGTGATCTAAATATTTGCGGCTGGGAAACAGATGAAAAATTGACACGCTTGTGCAGCAGTTCTATGGATGTTTTGCCCTCCAGGTCTTCGAGCCGGTCACATGACTGAAAGCTATCAATTGCGGTCCAAATTCAAAATATCGGAGAGGGTTTTTTTCACCCGGCCCCTCCTCCTCAGACTTGACCCAGACGCAGGTTGCCAGATTGACGACACCAACAGGAACTAGCGCACATGGCGATGAATGAAATTAAATACGCTGTGTTTTCCACCAACTGGCAACCGGGGTGCCGAAATACAATTGGGTAAACTGGCAGTGGGCGGGTTTTACAAACCAAAACAGAGACCGACGTTCCGGCCTGGAACGCACATTTTCAAAGGAGAATAACTGACTGTAGCATTGTTTTTCAGATAAACAAGTATATTAGCATGTTTCTTAAATATCTGCAAACATATGGTATTTTTATGCTTTAGTAGAGTCAAAAACGTACATACAGCACCTTTAATGATACAAGGACAGACATGAAACTTTTTTTTTTTTAATTCTTTCAAGTAATTACATAAATTATTCTGGTCATACTTTAAATTAGGGTCAATACTAAATATTAACTATGACTTTTGCCTCCTAATTACTGCATATTAATACTTAGTAAAGTAGTTGTAAAGTTTAAGAATTGGGTCAGACTAAGGATTTAGAATAAGGTGTTGCAGAATAAGACGTAAACGTAAAGATTCATGTTCCATTGAGGATTTGCTAGCATGCTTGCGGGATCTGAAATCATGGCTGTCACAAAAAAATATTTGGCCTTAAATGAGGAAAAAACTGAAGTTGTGTTGTTTGGACCAAGTGATTTTTATGATGGTAGTAATCTGGATCATTGATAAACAGATTAATTCTGTTGTCAAATCATGCTTTTTCCATTTACGTCGCCTTGCAAGAGTTAAAACTTTTCTTTCCCTCCGTAAATTTGAAATAGTGATTCATGCATTTATCACCACGCGTCTTGACTACTGTAATTCACTTTATTACGGAGTTAATAGTTCATCTATAGTGCATCACTCCCATCCTGATATCTCTTACATGCACGTGCGCTAAACAGACAGAACGCAATGAAATAGAAGCGCAATAATTCTGACTAAAATATAGCCTACATTTCACTGACATATTTGTAGTTGGACAGTAAATGTGATGTGTCCCTGGAGCACAAAAGCAGTCATAAGTAACACAGGTATATTTGTAGCAATAGCCAACAATACATTGTATGGGTCAAACTTAGCCATTATTCTTTTATGCCAAAAATCATTAGGATATTAAGATCATGTTCCATGAAGATATTTTGTAAATTTCCTACCATAAATATATCAAAACTTGATTTTTGATTAGTAATATGCATTGCTAAGAACTTCATTTGAACAACTTTAAAGGTGATTTTCTCAATATTTAGATTTTTTTGCACCCTCAGATTCCAGATTTACAAATAGTTGTATCTCAGCCAAATATTGTCCTATCATAACAAACCATACATCAATGGAAAGCTTTTTTTATTCAGTATTTAATCTCAATTTAACCCTTATGACTCAAATTGACCCTTATGACTGGTTTTGTGGTCCAGGGTCACATATGTAGTATTTTTGAAGTGTATTTTGAATTGATAGTACTGTAATGGGTAATCAGAGTAACCTAACACAATAGGTCTGTGCTTTTAATCTTATTACTTTTAATTTTTAGTTTAGTGAATTTAACTTTGCTTTAAAAGCATTGTTTTTGTTTTTAGATTGCAATGTTAGAATGAAATGTAATTTTGACCATTTTTTGCACATAATATATAGGCTTACATGGTTACACTTACAATTTTTTATAGCCTTTGTATGTATTGTTTTGGTGGACAACATTGGGCGGTATGTAAAATATTATATATATATATTAAATACAGATGTTTTTAAAATCCAAATACAAAAATGAAAACTCCGAGATATATACCTTATATCGCAAATCGGCCAAAAAATACAGATGTGCATTTTTGCCCATATCGCCCAAGTCAAGTCACCGTTATTTATATAGTGCTTTTTACAATGCATATTGTGTCAAAGCAGCAATACAGTATTAAAAAGGGAAATAGTGTGTGGAAATAGTGTTTCGTTCTCCTCTGGCCAGACGAAACCAGCAGTTTAATTCTAGGCTGCAGCAGAGTCAGATTGTGCAGAGGACTCATCTGTAGGCAGATCGACTGACTGATGTGTGTGTGTTTGCAGGTGATCCTGAGCATCCTGGTTCCTCCTGCCATCCTCATGCTGGAGTACAAGACCAGAGCAGAGATGTCCCACATTCCCCAGTCGCAAGACGCCCATCAGAGCATGGAGGACAGCGAGCACAACCTGCAGAAGCCTGACGACATCCCCATGGTACAGATGAAGCATTAAACACGCTTGAAGTGTGCTAACGTGCCTCCGCCGGCGTTCTGATCGCTGATGCTCAGAAACGGTCAATCTTTACATGAGTGTGTGTTTTCTTATTGCACAATCACGCTGGTACAGATTGACAGACTGGGTTCCTACGCCGTTTGGAATTTGATTTAAGTAATTTCCAGGTCTGGGAAAAGTAAGGAAAAAAGACAGCAGAGTATGGAAAAATATTTGCATTTCCAGACTTTTGCCCCCTATGTAGTTTTTTTATCATAGGAAATTAAGAATTTAATGAAAATAAGTTTATCATACAAGAAGTGTGTTTTCATGGCAGGTCTTTAGTGATTATCAAACACAACTGAATGAATTCAGGGTGCACTTTTTCATTATGCAAAATGTTTTGGGTTTCTTCTCACGATTTTCTTAGCACCGTATGACTTCGAGGCCTTGAGGACCATTGCAAAAATAAAAATATGCAGACTTTTATGTGTGCATGAGAAACCATTAAACTTAGCATGTAGGACGATGCACACTGAA
>CM041798.1:2284073-2371573 GCA_023376895.1 Aspiorhynchus laticeps
ATTCATATATATATATATATATATATATATTATATAATATATATATATATATATACATATACATATACATATATATCATATACATATACTATATATATACTATATATATATATATATATATATATATATGATATATATATATATATATATATACATATATATATATATATATATACATATATATATATAATATACTATATATAACATATATACTATACATGCATACATATTCATACATACATACATATACATACCTGTATATGAAGAGTTTGGTTCCAAAACGCGATAAACGCCATTTTTCTTTTAAAAAAATTGAGTTTCCACCAAAATCAGTATAGTATCTGGTCGGTATTGAAAAGTCTATTTTTAATTTTATGCAAAATGCGATATTTGTCGTGTTATTCTGTCATGTTTTCTCCCTTTTTTTCCAAACCGCGACAAACGCCAGTCTCCTTTCTCTGCAGGATGCGATAAATCCACTCAACCAATCACAGCGCAGCATTCCACGCTCTGTAAACAGTGCCGGTAATGGCGGCGCTTTGAATACAACCGGCATCCTAGTTTTCCTCATCTACTTTGTACTTTGTGATCAACAAACAAAACAAAAATTAGGGCTGCAGGATAAATCGCATGTGATTGTCATGCGCATCTCGTCAGTAAAGCATTTAATACACAGGAGCCGTAGATCACAGCAATATCGCGTTCATAATCGCAGATGATCGCATTCGATCATGAACGTGATATCACGTAGCTTGTCAATGTGAGTGTTTTTATTAATGCCATTTATGTTTATTTTATATAGCCTACAGTGTATAGCACTTGTCTTACTGTAACTAAATTAATATAACATGGCAAAGACTGATTGAATGTATTTTTAGTCCAGTGCCTGTATATAAGATTAATATTTACCAAGTTCAGAGGCTGTCGTATGTGGATAAACTTACTTTGTTGTGTATTTTCAATATGAAAAAATAACTTTTATATTCATTCAATGGATTCAGTGCATTTTGAAGAAAAAAATGTCATGGATTTATTACATTTTGGGAAGAAAAAATATGAGTTTTTATAATACATCTTTGAAAATCAAAATCTGGATTTGAATTTTTAATGTTATTATAACCTAAAGATGCTATGTGAAAGTTTGAAACAGAAAATAATGGTTTTCATCTTGCCACTTTCTTGGTAAAGAAAACACATTTTTACTCAAATTAATCAAAATGGATTTATTGCGTTTTGGAACCAAACTCTTCATATATTTATTTATTTATTTATTTATTTTTTAAATACACTGCCGGTCAAAAGTTTTTTTTTTTTTTTTTTTTTTTTTAAAGAAGTTTCTTCTGCTCATCAAGGCTGTATCTATTTGATCAAAAATACAGAAAAAACTTATTTTGTGAAATATTATTGCAATTTAAAATTTGCAAGATTAAAATTAACATGATCCTTCAGAAATCATTCTAATATGCTGATGCATAATCAATGTTGGAAACCGTTGTGCTTAAACGGTTAAAAAGAACAGCATTTATTTAAAAAATAAATTTTGTTATAATATACAATGCTATTGAAAAGTTTGGGGTCAGTACATTTTTTTTATTTTTTTTTTTAAGAAATTAATACTTTCATTCAGGAGGGATGTGTTAAATTAATAAAAAGTCATAGTAAAGACTTATATTGTTAGAAAAGATTTCTATTTTGAACAAATGCTGCTCTACTTTGTATTCATCAAAGAAAAAAGTATCACGTTCCAAAAAAACAATATGAAGCAGTTTCAACACTCATAATAAATCAGCATATTAGAATGATTTCTGAAGATCATGTGACACTGAAGACTGGAGTAATGATGCTGAAAATACAGCTTTGATCACAGAAATAAATTCTATTTTGAAGTATATTAAAATAGGAAACCAATATTAGAAATTGCAATAAGATTTCACAATATTACTGTTTTTTTCTGTATTTTTGATCGAATAAATACAGCCTTGATGAGCAGAAGAGACTCCCTTAAAAACATTAAAAATCATACTAATCCCAAACTTTTGAGCAGCAGTATATATATTTATTTTAGCATATATATACATTTTAAAGTTAAATTATTCTATCTAATGCACTTTGAGAGTTTAAAATTAAGAGCTCCAACTTATGTTTCCTTTAAGAAACCTTAAGTCAGAAAAAAGTCAGTGAATTGACTTGTACCTGAACTTTAAAGGGGACTCAAACCTATTTTTATTTGTGGTATACTGTCTAAATTACATTCACGCTGGTGTTTTAGAAAGCCAAACAAATTAGAATAGAATAATAATAATAACAATAATGACAGAAGCAGCCATAAAACAATTGCACTGTAAAATAAATCAATTTGAATATTTTGCTTTACACTACAGTAGGGAAATTACTATACATCTTTACTAATTTCTACTCTTGAAAGAGATGGACTGCATTTAAACGCTGTCAGCAATTCATACTGCACTTTAAGCTTTTATTTTGACGGAAGCATCTGTGATCGTCCGCAGGTGGCCAACATGTTCTACATCGTGGTCATTATGGCCGTCGTGCTGCTGAGTTTTGGGGTTCCTCGTAAAGCCATTCTGTACCCAAACGAGGAACCTTCGTGGTCTCTGGCCAGAGATGTGGTGTTCCAGCCGTACTGGATGATGTACGGTGAAGTTTACGCGTACGAGATCGACGGTAAACTCCTGGAGACTCATACACAGAGCACTGAACCCTTCATCACATGATCACACCTGCATTAACAAATTAAGCATTAGTTCATAGCAAAGCACAGATAGCGCTTCATTAACTCTCTACCCTGCTGTGAATCTCACAAAACCTGTCCAGCTCACATGTACTAACCAAAAAACCAGCCCAATTATTTATTTTTTGCTTCATAACAGTTACACACTATCAATCAAACACTTTCAAAACCCTCAAATTCACACTCCATGAAAAAATATGATATAAAAAGCATTCCTACATCAGATGTTTATTGCACTGCCTTTAAAATCTTTGATTTCAGTCATGAGACTTTAATCTGCTTAAACATCATTACATGAAATTCAAATAATGTAAATACAGTACATAAGCATATTTTTATTTATACAGCTGTACAGTAAATAATGCACAAATCTGTACATAAATCTTCTGTTCCAGATTTATACCACATTATTATTACTATTTATTTTTAATTTTTCTTAAGTCTAGCTTATTTAATTTTTTTCTGTTCTCATATACATAAAAACCACAACAAATTCTGTTTGCACACACTTGGCGAATAAAGCTGATTCTGAAAAATGTTTATAAAAATAAGCTTATTTTTCTTTATGAACATTACACAGCCAATTCTTGAAAAAAAATTCTGATGATTTTCAAAAAAAACGCCTAATATTACTTAATTTGATGATGCCGAGTTCGAAAATGTCCATACAAATGTTCCATCATATACATTTTTTTTCACAAAAATGCACTTATAATAACAAAAGCAGTCAAATGTCAAAAGTTATGGTTTTAATGACAAAAAGAAGTCTTTAAATTTATCATTTGTTCAAAACAATTAGAAAAATTTGATCAAATACTCCATTTAATGTTAAAGAACTTTACAAGTTTATAAATAAACAAGCTTTTTTTCACAAAATCTGTGATATCTTTGTTTGCATGCCGTAAAAGCAGAAAACATCAGGCTCATTTTCTCCTGTCTCTATCCATAATTCTGACCTTGAAATCAGGATCCGGCATCAATGAATTGGCTGAATTTTATACAATAGCTTTAATCTGGCTCAGATTCAGACAGGAATCACGTGTTTATGGTGTTTTTCTGCTGATTAAGGGAGAATATGAGACGACTTCACCACACAAATGATTCTCGAATGCAAAAATGCTATGAAATGTATCATATTTAATGAGAAAATGTGACATGAAAGAGCAAAACAGACACTATTTTTGGAATCAGTGCCAGAAAATTAGTATGAAACAAGTATTGGATTTCATTCAGCACATATGATGCAGTGCGGTGATATTACTAGTTTCTTTCTAATTAAGTTAGCTTGAAAAAGCCAACATACTGAAATGCTATTTAAACTTCTTCTTCTTACTAAAACTGTTTACTCTAACTCCTACAGCTTTAACTCCACAAACTCCAAACTCAGCCCAGATCTTCAGACTGATCTGACCGAGTGTGCTATATCTTTTATAACTGATCAGACTTACGGTTTTCCTAAAAATGACGATTAAAACTGGGAAAAATCCCATAGACGTACATTGACGGAATGTTCAAATGAGCCAAGACTATTCAAACTCCAACCGTCAAAACTCCCAGAATCCCTTGAGACTTAATCAAGCTTCCCTTCTATGTACTACTTTTAATCCATTTATTAGACTCATTCAATCTGTCTGTCTGTTTGTCTGTCTATCTATCTATCTATCTATCTATCTATCTATCTATCTACATATCAAAACTCTAGCAACTATCCAAACCAACCTAGCAACCACCCGGGTAGCCTAGCAACCGCATAGCAACACCCTAGCAAGCACCCTGGGTACCTTAGCAACCACCCCTAGCAACCGCATAGCAACCACCCCAAGTACTCTGTCTATCTATTTATCTGTCTGTCTATCTGTCAATCTAATCTTTAAAGCTACTTTAAACTTCAAACTACTTCAAACTGAAAACCTTCAAACTTTAACTTCAAAAATGTATATCTGGTGTCTGAATAGTTTCTGGTTTGACTGTGTGTGTGTGTGTGAGAACTTGAGCAACACCCTAGCAACCACCCCGGTTACTCTAGCAACCACCCCAAGTACCCTAGCAACCAAATAGCAACCACCCCAAGTACCCTAGCAACCCTAGTACCCTATCTATCTATCTGTCTATCTATCTCTATCGATCTGTCTGTCTATCTAATCTTTAAAGCTACTTTAAACTTCAAACTACTTCAAACTGAAAACCTTCAAACTTTAACTTCAAAAATGTATATCTGGTGTCTGAATAGTTTCTGGTTTGACTGTGTGTGTGTGTGTGTGTGTGTGTGTGTGTTGGCAGTGTGTGCGAACTCGAGCGAGGATCACGCTAAGGAGCTGTGTGCGACGGGTGTGTGGTTGACGCCGCTGCTGCAGGCCGTCTATCTGTTTGTCCAGTATATTCTCATGGTCAACCTTCTCATCGCCTTCTTCAAGTGAGTGACCCGTACCGCTTTACACTGTGTCTGTGGCGCTGGTCAGCATAACTGACCGTGCCTTTCTCTACAGTAACGAAACATATTTTATTGGACTGTCCAACTTTTAATGCATGTAGAAAACTCTTTTATGAACTTAAAGAGTTTAGTATAATTTTGCCAGTAAAAGTTTTAGAATTTTTATCATGTTAATGTAGAAAATCTTGTGTAATATAACGTGTTTGCTGGTTTTTATTGCATTTGTTATACTTGTATTTTTTTAATTGTTTTTGCCATGAAAATAGCCTGAGATGCTGAGATGGCATTTGTGTTAATTTTGTCAGCTATTTTCAATTTTAGTCTTAGTCCCCTGTTAAATGTCCTTGTTAGTTTTTATCATATTTAGTCAACCTTATCCTATTAAGTTTTAGTCGACTAAAAGTTTCAACATTTTAGTCTAGTTTTAGTCTTGTCTTTTTTCGTCAACGAAATTGCATGTTGATCTAGTCATGGTTATTGTTTATTGACCTTATTGTCGTCTCGTCTTCGTCTCATCTTAGTCATGGGAAAAAAAGCTGGTCAATGAACATTTTTCGTCATAAAACCTGAATTCCGGAAATGTTGGGACGTTTTTTTTTATTTGAATAAAATTAGAAATAAAAGAATTTCAAATCACATGAGCCAGTATTTTATTCACAATATAACACAGATAACATAACAAATGTTTAAACTGAGAAATTTTGCAATTGTATGCACAAAATTAGCTCATTTCAAATTTGATGCCTGCTACGGGTCTCAAAATAGTTGGGACTGGGGCACGTTTACCATGGTGTAGCATCTCCTCTTCTTTTCAAAACAGTTTGAAGACGTCTGGACATCGAGGTTATGAGTTTCGGGAGTTTTGGTGTTGGAATTTGGTCCCATTCTTGCCTGATGTAGGCTTCCAGCTGCTGAAGAGTTCGTGGTCGTCTTTGACATATTTTTCGTTTAATGATGCCCCAAATGTTCTCTATAGGTGAAAGATCTGGACTGTAGGCCAATTCAGCACCGGACTCTTCTACTACGAAGCCATGCTGTTGTAATAGCTGCAGTATATGGTTTTGTATTGTCCTGCTGAAATACACGTCATCTGAAGGGGAGCATATGTTGCTCTAAAACATTTATTTACCTTTCAGCATTCATAGTGCCTTCCAGAACATGCAAGCTGCCCATACCGTATGCACTTATGCACCCCATACCATCAGAGATGCTGGCTTTTGAACTGAACGCTGATGACACGCTGGAAGGTCTCCCTCCTCTTTAGCCCTGAGGACACGGCGTCCGTGATCTCCAACAAGAATGTCAAATTTGGACTCGTCTGACCATAAAACACTTTTCCACTTTGAAGCAGTCCATTTTAAATGAGCCTTGGCCCACAGGACACGACGGCGCTTCTGGACCATGTTCACATATGGCTTCCTTTTTGCATGATAGAGCTTTAGTTGGCATCTGCAGATGGCACGGCAGATTGCGTTTACCGACGGTGGTTTCTGGAAGTATTCCTGAGCCCATTTAGTAATGTCAATGACCGAATCATGCTGATGAGTGATGCAGTGTCATCTGAGGGCCCGAAGACCACGGGCATCCAACAAAGGTCTTCGGCCTTGTCCCTTACACACAGAGATTTCTCCAGTTTCTCTGAATCTTTTGATGATGTTATGCACTGTAGATGATGAGATTTTTTTTAGTTGTTTTTAAAGTATTCCACAATCTTTTTACGCACTCTTTCACAGATTGGAGAGCCTCTGCCCATCTTTACTTCTGAGAGACTCTGGCTCTCTAAAACATCCCTTTTATAGTTAATCATGTTACAGACCTGATGTCAATTAACTTAATTAGTTGCTAGATGTTCTCCCAGCTGAATCTTTTCAAAAATTCTTGCTTTTTTAACCCTTTGTTGCCCCCGTGCCAACTTTTTTGAGACCTGTAGCAGGCATCAAATTTGAAATGAGCTCATTTAGTGGATAAAAGTGTAACATTTCTCCGTTTAAACATTTATGTTCTCTATGTTCTATTGTGAATAAAATATTGGCTCATGTGATTTTAAATGTCTTCTTATTTTTCATTTTATTCAAATTTAAAAAATGTCCCAACATTTCCGGAATTCGGGTTGTAGTTTTCGTTAACGAAATTAACACTACATGGCATTAAATGAATATATACTTCTACTCTCCACAGTAACGTCTACATGCAGGTGAAGTCCATATCCAACCTGGTGTGGAAATACCAGCGTTACCACTTCATCATGGCGTACCACGACAAGCCCGTCCTTCCGCCGCCGCTGATTCTGCTCAGCCACGTGGGGTCTGTGCTGTCGTCCATCTGCAGGAAGAGGAAGAAGGACAGCAGCGCCTACGGACCAAGTAACGCACCTCTCCGCTCGCACAGACGCTTCTGCTCGGCTCTGTCAGCGCTTTGACTGTCCTGCTGTTTTTCAGAGCTCTTCCTGACCGAGGAGGACCAGAAGAAGCTGCACGATTTCGAGGAGCAGTGTGTGGAGACGTACTTCCACGAGAAAGACGATCAGTTTCACTCTGGGAGCGAAGAGAGAATCAGACTCACGTCCGACAGGTAAGAGTCCGGCGTAAGAATGATGTGATGAACGACATGCTCATGCATAAGGGTCCAAAATAGGGATGTGCTGATAGACGATAGTATCGTGTATCGATGATTGTCAGAGATATCGCCTGTGGCTGATTCCTTTGACGATAGCAAGACAATTATTATTATTATTATGATTCTAGTAATACTATCTAATTAATATTAGGGCTTATGTGTTCCATTATAAATCCAAGACGCTTCAAGAAAGCTCCTGCAAAGCTCCTGAGAAACTCTGCTCAAGTGCACCGAGGACAAAAGCTGCTTTAAACACAAAGCATGCTCACAACAAATGTTGATTTCATTTAGACAATAGAAGTTAATTGATAAAGAAAATCTATTTATGACATTATTTTTGACAGCGTCCTAATTTTACAGCATTTTTACACAAGTGGCTAAAACTTTTAACAGCTCTGTAGCTTTGCAGGAGGTTTCTTGAAGCGTCTTGAGACACAGTTCTTCTGGATCTGTGTGTGTGTGTGTGTGTGTGTGTGTGAGCAGAGTTTCTCAGGAGCTTTGCAGGAGGTTTCTTGAAGCGTCTTGAGACACAGTTCTTCTGGATTTAGTCTCAGTTTGTTCTGTTTCTTCATGTGACTCCAGACAGACTGATGATGATCAGATCAGACAAAAATCTCACTGGATTATTACAATTAATGGCAAAATGAATGTTTGGAAATGTAAACTAATATTTCCTACAGACACACTACAGCAAAAGATACAAATAACTGACTTAAAACCATTTCTTAGCTGCTGGAAATACTAGTGTTATAATCATTTTGGCCTCCACTGTTCTTTTTGTAAAGCTGCTTTGAAACAATATAATTGGTGAATGTAGGGCTGCACGATAAATCGCATGCGATAGTCATGCACATCACGTCAGTAAAGCCAGTTCTGTAATCAGTAGTAAGTCTCCATCACATGCTTTCAGATGGAGCAGCATTTACTACACAGAGCCGTAGTTCACTGACAAGCTGCACAAACGATTATATCGTCTACAATTTGTTTGCGTAGCTTGTCAGTGAACTACGGCTCTGTGGAGTAAATGCTGCTCCATCTGAAAGCATGTGATGGAGACTTACTACTGATTACAGAACCGGCTTTACTGACGTGATGTGCATGACTATCGCATGCGATTTATCGCCATCTGAAAGCAAACCAAATACCACATTTAATAACATGTATTTACTTCAAACTCACTTCATAACGTAAGTCGAGAGTTTGAAATAAATCCTTCTGTGAGATGATGTGGCTTACACAGAATAAGGCACGCAACATATTTTATTGTATCCTAAGCAGTGATAAAGGCATTGCATTATTATATACTTTATTATAATAAGAACTCGGATAAACCATATATTGTCGTAGTCGTGTGTTTGTTAGTCAGTTAATCTTCTGTTTATTCAGAAGATTTACTACTGATCACAGAACCGTGCTTCACTGGCAAGATGCGCATGACAATCGCAGATTTTGCCTAATATCGATTGCAATTTCATTTATATTTATCATGCAGCCTTAGTGAAAAGTGCTATACAAATGAGAATTGAATTTTGTTTAACTCTTTCCTCGCCAGCGTTTTTGAAAAAAAGTTGCCAGCCACCGCCAGCGTTTTTGCTGATTTTCAGTAAAATCTAATGGCGCCCAGAATATTTTGTTGTATGAATATCTGATCATGCAATATATAACAAAATAAAGATCAGACCCCTTACTTTCAAACAAAAGAGGTTTATTTTAGCTTCAAGCATTGTTTTTTTTATCAACACTTCAATGTAGGTAGGTTTCATAAAAAAAAAAAAAAAGCTACATTTTGAGCAAAAACGTGAGAAAATCGCATTTTTGTCAAATATTAGTCATGCATCTGGATCATATTCCGTAATATCATCAAAGCAAAGATGCAGTAGATGCTTCCATCAGTATCCCAAAGCTTCACAGGCCTTTAACACTTTCTGGATCCACATTTCACTCTGTAACATTAGGCAGTTTTCATTTATATGCGGTTAGTGTTGATGATCGCATTATTTTTCATATGCATATGCTTACATATGAGATCGCTCGTTTCTGTGTCTTCCTGGTCTGTGTTTTTGATCGGCACTTTCTAGACTCATTCGGGAGATGCGTAATAGCGCCCCCTAGGGCATAACAGTGAAAACACAGAAAATTCTGTGTTTGGCAGGGAAAGAGTTAACAATCTTTGTTTGTTTTTAGGGTGGAAACGATGTGTGTGCAGCTGAAGGAGGTGGGAAATAAGGTGAACTTCATCAAGCGCTCTTTGCACACGCTGGATTCTCAAATCGGACACCTGCAGGATCTGTCGGCGCTCACGGTGGACACGCTAAAGGCGCTAACGGCTCAGCGAGCGTCCGAGGCTAGCAAAGTGCACAACCAGATCACGCGTGAACTCAGCGTCTCCAAGAACCTGGGGCCCGATGTCACGGGACACTCGAAGTCGAGCGCGCTGGTGCGGTGCAGCGTGGGATTCCTGCCTCCCACCGCCAGCATAGCGGAGTCTCTGTTTGGGGGCGGAGCCAAGGACAAAGCGCTGCAGGGGGCGGAGCTTCCTCTGAGCCCCGAGGTCGGATCGAGTTCGGATCCGGCCCCAGCCACGTTCTTCGTCAGCACGCCGTCGCAGCTCACCGACACGCACACGGAGCCGTCGCATTTCGCAGTGGAGTTCGGGGCCTTCGTGGGTGAGTATGAGGAGGAAGAGGAGGGTGTTTATGAGAGGAGTGATGGAGGCCCCTCAGTGGCGGTTGTGAGTGAGCCTGAGCGCGAGGGATACGTCAATCACGCCTTCACTGACGACGAAGACGACCCGCCCGAGAGAAACACACCCCTGCCTCTGGCCCCCTCCCTCAGGCCCCGGGGCCCCCAGCGCTTCCGGAGAGACGGCCGCTGCAGACGTGCGCTGAACAGAGTAATGCAGAGGAGTGGAGGTTTGGCTTCGGTCCACCGTTGGCCTAACCGTGACCCTTGACCCTCACCCCGTCCGCATGCCCCTGTGTGTTAGGGAGGGTGAG
This sequence comes from Aspiorhynchus laticeps, assembly GCA_023376895.1. Classification (NCBI taxonomy): domain Eukaryota; kingdom Metazoa; phylum Chordata; class Actinopteri; order Cypriniformes; family Cyprinidae; genus Aspiorhynchus; species Aspiorhynchus laticeps. Next base: position 2,294,869 of record CM041798.1, read on the forward strand.
ACGGGTGACCTCTGTCGGTGGTTTCATCTCAACCAGTTGCTTTTTACTAAATGTTCCTCGGGAGTGAATACAGTGCTGTGTGTGTCCGGTAGACTAAACTAACCCGGGCTGGTGCTGGTTAAGGGTTTGGTTAGTGACGGGTTATTGTCATTGGAGGGAAGTGTTTAACTGGGTGACTGTAATCCACTGATGAATGTGACTAAGGCTGCATTTACACTGCACAGATCCGATCTTTTGACCGCCTGTTTACATTCACTTTACACACGACTGGTGTCCAATGGCTGCGTTTACATTAATTACCACCCAAAATAATTGTCTGCAGTGATCGCTTTACTATGCACATATGCACAATGGCCGTGCCATTAAAATTATTTATATCTGACCCTGGAGCACAAAACCAGTCATAAGGTTCAATTCTGATTCAAAAAAATCAGAAAACAAGACTCAATATCTTAAATCATTTTCCTCCTTAAGCAAATAGTAAATGCATTTTAAATTTCTGATTTTTTTTTAGATATTTGTAATGGAAAACAATACACTAATTAAATTCAGTGTAAAATGTTTGTTTTTGTAACTTTGATATGAAATTTTGATTGGTAGAGAACTGTTTATGCCAGATTATGGAAGTAATTTTTTTTACTTCTCAGTTTTTTTTTGTTTTTTTTTTACTTCCCACTATGAGGATTTGAAAGGTAAATGACTGACAACTGATCCTTTCACAAACCTGTCAGCAGATAAAATCCATTTATAACACACTTTCACCACAGCCAACAATCACACACAAGCAGAATGAGGAACAACTAATGGTCCTTCTTGATCTGAGCAGTTTGTAGTCTGGTTTCATGTGTATTTCCTCACAAACATGAGCGTGTGTGTGTGTGTGTGTGTTTACTGAAAACACCTGTTAACATGCCCAGAGATTTGATGATCCATTACCTTGGGAAAAAGCAAATAATGTTTACCACATCACAAGTCAAAAAGTCAATTAGCAATGTTTCAAATGGTGGTTTTCCACCATCTGGAGTCCAGTTTTAGTTTGTTTGTTGGGTTGCACAAACCCTCCAATTTGTCCTTAAAAGATCCCAAAATGTTCAAAGATGCCATACAAGATGTACAGAATGTTTTCATTGATGTATGGTTTATGATAGGACAATATTTGGCTGAGATGCAACTATTTGTAAATCTGGAATCTGAGGGAGCAAAAAAATCTAAATATTAAGAAAATCACCTTTTAAAGTTGTTCAAATGAAGTTCTTAGCAATGCATATTACTAATCAATAATTAAGTTTTTATCTATTTACGGTAGAAAATTTACAAAATATCTTCATGGAACATGATATTTACTTAATATCCTAATGATTTTTGGCATAAAAGAAGAATAGATAATTTTGACCCATACAATGTATTGTTGGCTATTGCTACAAATATACCTGTGTTACTGATGACTGCTTTTGTGCTCCAGGGACACATTTAATTCACATCGAGTGGATGTTATTATTTGCCAGCATGGACAACGGCTGTCATGGATGTTTTACAGCACAAATTCTGATTGAACGGATAAAGATCATTTTCATTTGTTGGGCTATTTTATCTACAGTTCGTTAGAAGTAGAATTCTAGCGAAATAAAGTAGCGCCAAGTTGATATTTGATATCACGCCTTCAACATTTCTCACATTATATCACAGTTTATTCACTAAAGTTTAGAAAATGGTAATAAAATATGAGAAGAACTCATCAAATCAAATTCATCTTGATAATGTCAGATAACTTTGATAGAAAGGTATGTAATGAATTCGGTTGAAGAGCTGTCAGCTCCCAAATATTTACTGGTAGTCCACTGTATGAAGAATTTTGGGGTGTAATGTGTCACAGTTTACTTTATTTTGCTATCCTCACTTACATAAATTAACTATAGTGTCCTGCACCCACTAGTACAAAAAAATCAAATTATATCTGAGTAATTTTTGGTTTGACTGTAGGTCAGATGTCCAGATATGCATCCAATTAAAATCCACATTTGGAAGTGGCCCAGATCGGATGTGAAAAAATTGGATCTTGTGCAGATTTTTGTGTTTACACCTGTGCAACAAATTCAGATCGGTGTCAGATGTGAGCAAAAAAAAAATCAGATTTTGTGCCAGTGTAAATGTCAGTGTGGTTTGGTCTGTAATGCTTCAAACACATTTTTCTCCAAAGGTCACAAGGATGATCCTGAGGGTCAGAGGTCGTTCCCTAAAGAGGTTGCTGTGAGCGGCCGGCAGTCGAGTCCCTCCAGAAAGGCTCGTGATGTGGTGAGTAGTTTTCTGAATATTAAAGATGATGTTTCTCTGCTTTGGCTCAATCGGGTGTGTGTTTCTGCAGACGGCGGCTCAGGGTCACATGCGGATGGTGAACTCATACGCCGGTTTCACCGAGTTCGACAGAAACCCTTCGTTCCTGCATCCAGAGTCCAGTGAGTGTAAACGGCAGCGTTACGCAACACGATGCTTTAACCATTAACCCTGATTCAGCAGTTCTTGACAACATCATGAGCACAAACGCCACCTGCTGGCGTCTGAACACAGTTACACACTCTTCTCTTGATTTAGTCATGTTAAAACTACATGGTTCCTACGGGGAAATATATTCCATACTTTTACTTCCATGCAATTCCATGGAAATATTTTCCAGGTCTGGAAAAGTATGGAAAGGAGAAAGCAGAGTACGGAAAAATATGTTTTTTGTTTTTTTTTAATAATAGAAAATTAAGAATTTAATGAAAATCAATGTATCGTGCAAGAAGTGTTTTTTCATGGCAGCTGTTTAGTGATTCTTTGATTGTCAAATATGACTGAATGAATTAAAGGTGCACTTTTTCATTATGCAAAATGCAGGTTATAAGCATTTTGGGTTTCTTCTCACTATATTTTTAGCACCGTATTAATTAGCCTCAAGGACCTTTGCTAAAATAAAAATATATGCAGATTTTGTGTGCACGAGAAACCATTAAACTTAGCATATAGGACAATGCACACTGGGCATACTGCCCCAATGAAAGCCAAATCTTAAACACTTTTTTACAGTACCAGTCTTTTTTATAGACCCTTGAACTTGGCAAATTTTATACTATTAGCCCATTTATATCATGTCATGGTTTCTCCACCACCACAGACGACGATGTGTTGAATTGGACATCAGGCCTTGATATTAGAGGTACTATTGTTAGAAAAGCACAATTTTGAGCAGGTAGATCTCTGGTAATTCATGTGCATACATGCAAACATTTTATTCATAGTAAGATGGCAGTGATGCACAAAGGAAATATGTTTTATAAAACTAGAAATTGCATGCAAAACATTTCCATGCACATGTGAATAGTTTCTCGAGGGCACAAAAAAGTTTCTTGTGCATGTAAAAGTCTGTATTTATTATTTTTTATTTAAGGGACTGTGTGTGTTGTCACTTCGAGAAAATCAATGGAAAAAACCCCTGAGAAAATTAAAATATTTATAGATGACTCCTATATATCAAATATAAAGCTTTATGAATCCTTTGTTAAATATGGTCTTAAAATCTACCGAGAGGTGTGGAAATTTGAGTCTGGAAAAGTATGTAATTTTGAAATGGAAAATGTGTAGGAATCCTGAAACTAGGGGGGGGGGTTGATTCTCCGATGCATTCATTGCACTGAATTTGTGTTGTGAGACACGTGTGCATTGCTTGACAGTGTGTGCTTCCACCCGTCATTATTTCAGTGTTTTACTTTAGATATGCTTTCATTTCTGCCGTTTGGAATGCAGTACTATTAGATGCACACAACTCACGTGCTGACAGACTTTCACGTGCGCTTTGTGTTTGTTTGTCCTGAAGCTCGAGCGCGGCTGCGGTTAAATGCACTTGCGTTTCCAAATACTTGTATGTAAACACAGTCAGTTATTATTAGTTTTCAGAGCAGAACAAAACATCTGATAGATCTGTGCATTAGTCTGAATGCAGCCTGTTAAAGCACCACTGTCTATGATCGCATCAGTAATAATCAAACAATAATGCTGAGGAAAAAACAACAACTCATAACTAGTGTCTGTAAACTTTCGGATACTTGAACACTTATTTTAAATCAGTAATTATTTCAAAAAGTAGCCTGCTTATAGAATTTAAAAAATATATTATTATTATTATATATTTATTAATTTACTAAAAAAAGTACATTTTGCACAAAATAAATTTGATATAAAATTTATATGAAAATGTAGCCATGTGCAGTAATATTAAAAATTGAGAATGTGATGCATCGTGATATTGAGTTGAATTGTTGATATGATAATCATAATTGAATTTAATCGTTATACAGAAGATTCACACCCTGTTTCATGGCAGTACTGACATAGAGATTCCAGCTATAAACAAACAGCATAGAAACTGCAATTTTGGTTAAAATGTGAAGTTGTAAAGATATATGTGCACAGCAGAAGAATTAATTAGGAAAAAATGTAGATCAAGAATCGTTTTGGAATCGGATCGTGACTCTCGGAGCGGATCGTGGAGTGATTCCCATCCCTAGTTAAAGGTGATATATCATGAAAATCTGACTTTTCCAGGTTTTAAGTGCTATAATCAGGTCCCCAGTGCATCTACCAACCAAGGAAACGTGAAAAAGATTAACCCAGAATTTTTTTTGTAAGCCTTTTTCTGCAAGCTTCTGAAAAAACATTGCAAAGGGATATCATTATAATATAACCGCCCCTTAATCTGTACATTTCAAGCAACAACGTTCTAATACCATGGTGAAAGATTGAGTAAAACATGCTAACTGTTCTGTGTTTGTCTGCTCAGACGAGCACTGAACACTGTTTAGAGTCCCAGCCTCAGAGGAGACAACAGAGCAGTGGATTTACTGATTTATTTACTGTATGCTGCTGCCACACAGATCTAAAATAATCATGCCATTTATTTCCCAGCTGTTTACCTTCACAGACATAACTGACTGTTTTTGTAACTCGTGTGTTTTTAAGGTAAACTTGTGTTTGAATGAGAACTTGGTTCACTCACATGCTGTGACAGACGCTTCGGATGTGTGCACTCAGAAAACCCTATATCAGAAGTTAAACTAATATGATTTAAAACGCATGATTTCAGCACGATAAACATGATAATCAGAACCAAAACAGATGTTTTTAGCAGGTACAAGCTGTAATGGGCAGCTCTATTCTGGAAAGGGGGCGGGGAGAGCAGCAGCTCATTTGCATTTAAAGAAACAGGCACGAAAATCAGAGTGTTTTTGCTTCCACTCAAAATAGGCATTTTCAAAATCATATAATAAATGATCTGTGGGGTATTTTGAGCTGAAACTTCACAGACACATTCTGGGGACACCAGAGACTTATATTACATATTGTAAAAAGGGGCATAATATGTCTCCTTTAAACCGTTCTGTGTGTTTCAGCGCTCAGTAAGCAGGAGAGGACACGTGTGTCGTTGGAGGACGTCTCACATTATGAGGATCTGCTGTCGGTCAGTCAAACACACAACGACACAAACACAGTGTTTTAGAGAAACGACATTCACTCTCGCTGTAACTCTGTCTGTCTTTCATTCTCAGGGGAAATCAGCACAATCCAGCAAACTGTGAGTATCTGTGTGTTTTGAGGTTGACGACAAATAAAGTGATTGTGTTTTCATGATTAAACATTGATGTACTTACTAGTACTAGTACTCGTGGGTTCGATTCCCAGGGAATATGTGACTCTGCAGCACAAAAGCAGTCATAAGTAACACAGGTATATTTGTAGCAATAGACAACAATACATTGTATGGGTCAAAATTATACATTTTTCTTTTATGCCAAAAATCATTAGGATATTAAGATCATGTTCCATGAAGATATTCAGTAAATTTTCTATCGTAAATAAATCAAAACTTAATTATTGATTAGTAATATGCATTGCTAAGATCTTCATTTGAACAACTTTAAAGGTGATTTTCTCAATATTTAGATTTTTTTTGCACCCTCAGATTCCAGATTTACAAATATTGTCCTATCATAACAAACCATACATCAAAGCTTGTTTATTTAAAAACAATTGACCCTTATGCTGGTTCTGTGGTCACATTTATGAGCTGATAAAACTGTACTTAAGTGCAATGAAAGTTGCTTTGGATAAAAACATCTTTCTAATGCATAAATGTAAATCTAGTGTTTAGAACAGGTTTATGTGAGGGGTGATTTTGGGTTAGGACATATCATTAACCTGATATAAAAATACTGCAAGCGTATGAGATGAGCTCACTGATATAGATAAACAAACGTGTGTGTGTGATTTATTATTTATAAGTGATTTTCTTGTTTGTTTCTTTGGTGTTCAGGACTCCAGGAGACATCTCAAACAGTGAGTGTTTCATCACATCTAATGATCATCTGATGACAGCTGAACTGATCCTGCTTTAGTCTGACTGCTTTGTGTGTGTGTGTGTGTGTGTGTGTGTGTGTGTGTGTGTGTGTGTGTGTGTGTGTGTGTGTGTGTGTGTGTGTGTGTGTGTGTGTGTGTGTGTGTGTGTGTGTGTGTGTGAGAGCAGGTCTGTACGCCGGGCGACACACACACCTGGGAGCACGTAAGGACTGTAAGTCTGACCCCTGCTGGTCTCTCTCAGCACTGCACTTACACATACTGTACTATACTCCACTCATAACATCAAGAGCACGGTAATACCATGGTATTTTGTGTGTTGTTCTGCTCATTCTTTGCTCTGTGTGTCTGTGGACCAGCGATCGGTTCTCCGTTCAAGCCCATGGATGGTTATCAGTATTCAGGTCAGTATTTATGTCATTCCGTCTAATGTAAACATAAGCGTGTCCTGATTCGAACCCGACCCGCGATGCCTCGCTCAAACACAGACTGTAATGTTTAGAGGGCCGAGGCGCGGTGGTGTGGGTTTGAAGCAGGTGTGTGGCATTGGCTCCTGTGACGTTTACTGACATCAGCCCTGTGTGTGTGTGTGTGTGTGTGTGTGTGTGTATTAGCGGTGGAGCGTAATAACCTGATGCGGTTGTCTCAGAGTATTCCATTCACCCCAGTGCCCCCTAGAGGTAAGACACAACACTGCCCTCCTGCCCTCGTCTCTTTCTGTCCCATCAGGCTTTGCTGTATATCATGTAGTTCTGGGCGGCGTGACGGTAGTGATTGATTTTTATTATAGTGCTGTCAAACGATTAATCCCAATTAATCACATCCAAAATAAATGTTTTTGTTTACATAATATATATATGTGTGTGTGTACTGTGTATATTTGTTATGTATATGTAAATACACACACATACAGCATATATTTTGAAAATATTTGCATGTATATATTTATATTCATATAATTTATATTATACACACATATATAAAAATAATTTTTTCTTAAATGTATACATGCATGAGTGTATTTATATAGACATAATAAATATACACAGTACACACACATATACTATGTGAACAAAAACTTATTCTGGATGTGATTAATCGTTTGACAGCACTAATTTTTACAGAAACATGTAGTGATATTAAAATGTCGGACAAATGTGCGAATGTCTAAATATTCTTAAATCAAGATGCATTTACTGAAGAAGCAAAATTACAAAACATAAAATCTTGTTTTCTGTGAAATAAATGAAATTAGTTTGATTAAAACCAAAACAAATATCTGCTAATGAGATCAGGAAAAATCAACTTAATTCAAAGAGGAAAACTTTTCGTTCCCTATTGACGGATTTGTTCTCGTTTCACTTCATTTTGTTCAATTTCTCAGAAAACAAGACTTCATATCTTGATTTAGCATCTCCAGTAAATGTATCTTGATTTAATGATGTTTGGATATTTGTGACCCTGGACCACAAAACCAGTCATAAGGGTCAATTTTTTTAAATTGAAATTTATACCATATATATATATATATATATATATATATATATATATATATATATATATATATATATATATATATATATATATATATATATATATAACACCCTCAGATTCCAGATTTTCAAATAGTTGTATCTCAGCCAAATATTGTCCTATCATAACAAACCATACATCAATGGAAAGCTGATTTATTCAGATGATGTATATGAAATCTCCAGGGTCTCATTTAGCAGATGCTTTTATCCAAAGCGACTTACAAATGATGACAATAGAAGCAATCAAAATCAACAAAAGAGCAATAATATACAAGTGCTATAAGTCTGCTAGCCTAACACAGTACATGTAGCAAGGTTTTGTTGTTGTTGTTTATTTATATATATATATGACACACACATACAATAAAAACAAAACAAGTAGATAGAATACAGAAAGCTAGTGTTAGAGGCCTTTTTTGTTGAAGAAAACAAGCAGTTAGAAAAACTAATAGTGCAAGTGTTGGAGGGTAAAATGTTTTTTTTTTTATATATATAAAACTAATAGGAAAACAAATAGATAAGATAGAGTTAGAGGGTCAAATAAAGATTTATCATCACATGATTGTTTTACAATTAGAACCATTTTTCATTAAATTTCCAACCACAAAACATGACACAGAATTGCTTTATGTAAGATGTAGTTCGCGCCGCCCAGCCCTACGGTGTATTTGTTTCGTGATATTGTGTGACTGCGTGATTATTCGTGTGTTTATGCGTGACGTTCTGGTGTTTGCGTGTCGCACAGGTGAGCCGGTGACCGTGTACCGTCTGGAGGAGAGCTCTCCCAACAGCATCAACAACAGCATGTCGTCGTGGGCTCAGCGCGGCCTCTGTGCTAAGATCGAGTTCCTCAGTAAGGAGGAGATGGGTGGAGGCCTGCGGCGGGCGCTGAAGGTGCTCTGCACCTGGTCCGAGTACGACATCCTCAAGCCTGGACACCTGTACATCGTCAAGTCCTTCCTGCCCGAGGTGGTCAACACCTGGCAGAGCATTTACAGAGAGGACACAGTCCTGCACCTCTGTCTCAGGGTACGATCACGCACTCTCTCTCTCACACACACACACAACACACACACACACACACACACACACTCACTCACACACTACACACACTCACACACTCACACTCTCACACACTCTCACACTCTCCACACTCTCACACTCTCACACTCTCACACTACACACTCTCACACTCCACATCCACACTCACACTCTCTCACACTCTCATCACACTCCACTCTCTCACACTCTCACCTCACACCTCACACTCACACACGCTCACACTCACACACGCTCACACTCACACTCACACTCACACACTCTCACTCTCACACTCACACTCTCTCACACTCTCACTCTCACACTCTCACACTCACACTCACACACTCACACTCTCACACTCACTACTCTCACACTCACACTCACACTCTCACACTCTCACTCTCACACCTCTCACACTCACACCTCTCACACTCACACTCTACACACTCACACTCTCACACTCACACACTCTCACACTTCACACTCAACACTCTACACTCACACTCACATCTCTCACACTACACTCTTCCTCACTCACATCTCACAGCTCTCACCCTCACAGCCCACACACTCTCACACTCACACTCTCATCACAACACTCTCTCTCACACTCGTCTCACACTCACTCACATCTCTCACACACTCTACACTCACTTCACACCACTTCACACTCACACCCTCTCACACTCACACCCTACACAACTTCACACCCTCACACACTCACACTCACACACTACAACTATCGACTCTCACTCTCACACTACTCTCACCTACACTCTCAACTCTCACACTCTACGTCACACTCTCACACTCTCACAACTCTCACACTCACTCACACTTCACACTCACACTCTCACACTACTCACACTCACACTCACACTCACACTCACACTCACACTCACACACACACTTACACCAACACACACACTACACTCACACTCACACACACTAGGGTGACCACCTGGCAATTGATCTGTTGCGGGACAGTAGATGTGATTTTGCGGGACACGTGTGAGATGGATACATTTACTACTGTTATGATATTTAAATACTGATTTACATTACAATCGATTTATTTTTTTAATGCAAGGAGAATATCATGTTTTTCCGTGTGCGCTCGACCATTTCCGTCGGTGGTGCTCGAGCCCTTGATGAGGTCCACACAACCTTTGCGCCGTCCACGCAGTCGTCATCAGCGGAAAAACCCCTCTCTACGACTGCGTCAGTTGGTTATTTTCACAGCTAATGGATTTTAAATGCCCGTCACAGTTTTTAATGTATTTCTTATTTTGGTATTTCAATTTCTGGGATAAAAAAAATAAATACAGAAAATATAATTGAAATGCGGGACACAGCTTGCGTCTTGCAGGACGCGGGACAAAGCTCCCAATTTCGGGACTGTCCCGCAAAATGCGGGACGGGTGGTCACCCTAACACACTCTCTAAAACACAACATGTAGGGCCCTATGGGTTTCCATGATGCGAAAAACGCGGACGAAATCTTGGGGATGCACCGAATGTTCAGCAACCGAAATTGTTTAAATAATTAAAAAATATATATATTTAATGTTATTTAAAGCACAGCCACCACAAAATCACCTTAGCACTTTTTACTTTGAGATCGTTCTGAGGTTAAATGCAGATTTAAAATCATAAGAAATAGATTAGTAGCTATGATACTGTTTTTGAAATCAAATCTTTGCACAGTTATGACCGGAAACACTGACATGGAACAAAGTTAAGTCTTAAATAATACATACAGTATACATAAACCCAAATAACATTATAAAATGTTATGGAATAAGCATGTATTCTAAACTCCTGAAACATTGGTGTCTCGTATTTTAGAGCAGTCAATGTAATTTATGAAATATCAATTAAATCTGTGTGTGAAAATATTCAGATGTAACCCCTTTTGTAATTAACATTTTCATAAGTAACTGTAATTTAATTACACATTTTAAAGTGCATATTCAGACTTTTGAGTGACAGATTAACAAAAGAAAAATGCAGGGCTTCTACATTCTATGCGCCAGTTGATTGGATGTTGAGATGTGGGCGTGGCTTACAAAAGTGAAGGTGTATGAGTGAGTGCTGCAGGGGCGGAGCTTAAAAGCACTAAATGACTGGAGAGGATCCAGTTTTGATGTTTTGATTAAAAAGTATGAATTTTTAAAGGGGTCATGAAATACATTTTTAAATTTGCCTATTTTTAAATGTTTCCTTATGACCTTAGTGTATTTTTTTTAATCAAAAATGATCATAATTCAGATGTAAATGGTCATTTTCTACTCTGAATTTAGCATCTGGTTTGACCTCTCTGTTGGAAGGGGCGTGTCTGCTGGAGACTTCGGTGGAAACGCCCCCTAATGTGATTGGCTAGCATCTTTGCATATGAAATGAGCTTTACATGTGGAACTCTAACTTTTATTGCGTTTTTATAACAGCTGCCAAGATGAATCAATCATGAAAAGTGTTGATTATGCATTATATTTGATATTGTGTTTTTTAATGTAGAGTAACTTCTGCTATGAATTTACATTCATACTGAACTGCTTTAAAATGATTAGTAAAATGGGACGTGACATCAGGAATATAAATACTGCCTTAGATTACATGTGTTAAACTCTTGTTTTAGTGCAGTGCTTGATTGACAGGTGAAGGCAGTCCTTAGCGGTTACACTACAAACTACTCAAACCTAAAAAAAATCTTTTTTTTTCTCCGAACGTTTGACCGATTCTCGATTTTTAACCAGTCAACTTAAAAATGTAACTACAACATGATTCAAGTAACATTTTCTTTATTAATCCTCTAAGTCAAAGAAAATTGATGTCGTCAACATGATGTAAATGTTCAACAAATCACTTGTTAAATATCTTTGCAGAAAAGATACATGAACTACAACTACATCTTGTACAAACTTGTCTTATACATATTAATATGTTCAGAAATAATATGAGGAAAATGCTTAAAATTCTCAAAAGTCAAGGTAATGCAGACTATTATTAACTATAAATGTTCTGTAAAAACAACATCAGCTTTCAGTCTGTCTCCATGATGCAAACATCAAATATCAGACACACAGCAGTAGTTCTTCACAGGTTTTTTATTCGATTGTGCTGCTTTTTCATAGTTTTTCTGTGTAAACATGGACGTGTTTGACTGTTGTGCTCATGTCTCATGCATGAAACGGCTTTATAAAAACACTGCGCTCGAGTTAAAAGAAGTTCAGTCCCATCTTCTCGCATGTTTTTCCTCTTCCACTGCTGCGTCACATCTTTATCAACACAAAAGCTCATTCTGTGTGAATAGCACCTCGTGATTTGAGCGGTTGGATCATTCTTTTCTCTTTACTGTTATCATTGGCATTTTGTTTGTTAATATTTCTATTCAAAATCGTGATTCCTCTATTTATAAAAAATAAAATCGTGGCAAAACATTCAATTGGAATGAATCGATAAAATCGGACAGAAATTTCCCATCCTTACTCAAACCCTTCTGATTGTGGTTGAATCTCAAAAGTTTCTTTACCCCATTTAAACCCACATTTAGTGTCGTCCCGGATGAGTGAACGAGCGCTGATGTCTGTGAGAGACTCCACTGAACATGTGTTTGTGTTTCTGTTGTGAACAGGAAATTCAGCAGCAGAGAGCAGCTCAGAAACTCACGTTTGCCTTCAACCAGATCAGACCCAAAACCATCCCATACTCACCCAGGTACACACACACACGCACACCCAGCTCACACACGCGCACACACTCACACACGCTCTCACACACATACACGCTCGCACACCCAGCTCACACACACACACACACACACACACACACGCTCGCACACCCAGCTCACACACGCGCACACCCTCACACACGCTTTCACACACACACACGCTCGCATACCCAGCTTACACACGCTCACACACGCTCTCACACACACACTCACGCTCATTCACTCACACACACACACACACACACACACACACACAACACTCACTCACTCACACACACACGCTCACACACACACCACACACACACACACACACACTCTCACGCTCACACACACGATCTCACGCTCACACACACACACGCTCTCACACTCACACACACGCTCTCACGCTCACACACACTCTCACGCTCACACGCTCTTATACACGCACACACGCTCACTCACTCACACACACACGCTCACTCACTCACACACACACACACACACTCACTCACACGCTCACTCACACACGCTCTCACACACACACGCTCTTATACATGCACACACACACTCACTCACTCACTCACACACACACACACAGGCTCGCTCACACACACGCTCACGCTCACACACGCTCTTATACACGCACACACACTCTCACGCTCACACACACACATTCACACACACGCTCTCACACACACACACGCTCGCTCACACACACGCTCGCTCACACACACGCTCGCTCACACACACACACGCTCTCACGCTCACACACACGCTCTTATACACGCACACACACGCACACACACGCTCACACACTCACACACACACACTCTCACACAAACACACGCTCACACACACACACACGCTCACTCACACACACACACACACACACACACACGCTCACTCACACACACGCTCTCACGCTCACACACACACACGCTCAGACACACGCTCACACACACACACACACTCACACGCTCACTCACACACACGCTCTCACGCTCACACACACGCTCTCACGGTCACACACACGCTCTCACGCTCACACACACACACGCTCACTCACACGCGCTCTCACACACACACGCTCTTATACATGCACACACACGCTCGCTCACACACACACACACACACGCTCACACACACGCTCTTATACACGCACACACACGCTCTCACGCTCACACACACACACGCTCTATACACGCGCACACACACACACACACGCTCACTCACACACACGCTCACTCACACACACGCTCTCACACACGCTCTCACGCTCACACACACACACACACGCTCAGACACACGCTCTCACACACACACACACGCTCACACACGCTCACTCACGCTCTCACGCTCTCACGCTCACGCTCACACACACACACTCTCACACACACACACACACACACACACACGCTCGCTCACACACACACACACACACACACACACACACACGCTCGCTCACACACACGCTCACTCACGCTCTCACACACACACGCTCTCACGCTCACACACACACACACACACACACACCCCTACAGATGCGGTCGAGTGTGTTTCTGAGAGCGGAGTGTGTGTCTGCAGGTTTCTGGAGGTGTACCTGCTCTACTGTCACTCTGCCGGTCAGTGGTTTGCCATCGAGGAGTGCATCACTGGAGACTTCCGCAAGTTTAATAACAACAACGGGGACGAAATCGTCCCGACCAACCTTCTAGAAGAAACCATGCTGGCCTTCAGCCACTGGACGTATGAGTTCACACGAGGAGAGCTGCTCGTGCTCGACCTGCAGGGTTTGTGTCTCACTTACACACGTCACGCTCCAATTAGGGATGCAACGATACCATTTTGTCAGAGTATCTGCCAATTCTGATCCGATACCATTGCAATGGTATTTCTATACGTCTGTGTGTTGACCTGATCATCACTCTTTTCTGTGTTAAACACAATCTGCTAAATACAGACAAATAAATGAAAAAAAACAATGTAATCATAATCTATGACAAAAATACTATTATAAACTAGTTTAGTGGATAATTTAGCAAAGGGTCTCAATTAAATATGTACAGTGTCACATGATTAGTGCAGATTGTCACATGACCAGAGCAGTTTATTTACACCTTGAGAAGATGATGATGACTGCATCAAAGCTTCAAAACGAAAGGCTAGTAAAGTATGTTAACAAAGATATGACAAAGATTTTTGGCACACATTATCTTTAAGGTGTCTAGTATTAATATATGAATTCACATATATTAAATTTTGTTGAGTGTGGTCATAGAGTGAGTAAACATGTTGATGGTCACAATAGTGACCGCTGGGATAACAGTGAATTTATGTATACAATATAAATCCAGTTGTTAGTGAAAACTGCACTAAAATGTTGCAATGACAAAATATTGCACTAAATTAAAAGTTAAAATGTTACAAATAAGTTACAATATTGATGTTGTAATACTGGTAGCACTAATATAAAAATGTGACAAAAAAGTAACAACTTTGAAATACGTTGACGGTTGTATTTTTTATTATTTTATCTCAGTATTCCTATCAATGTTGTATAAGTTTTTTTTTATGCATAATTGTAAACGGTAACACTTTAGAATAGGGAACACTTATTAACGATTAACTATGATTTTTCCCTTAATAAATTCCTAATTTGCTGCTTATTAATAGTTAGTTGTTAAGTTTAGGATTTGGGATGTAGAATAAGGCATTAATATGTGCTTAATTACTACTAATAACTGGCTAATATTCTAGTAATATGCATGCTAATTAGCAACTAGTTAAAGAGACCCTAAAATAAAGTGTTACCTTGTAAACTGATAAAACTGTTTAAAATAGCTGGGCTAAGATATATAACAAGTTTTATGACTGCAGAAATATGTTAATTCAGTACACACATTATCTCACCGTTCGACCATAAAACACAATTTTTCTCACTTTTCCAAAAAAAAATAAAAAATTATTGATTATTTCAAAGGGTTACTAATGACACACCATTTGGATATTTTCATGTTAGGGAAAAATTTGGGATTAAACGGGTTAACTTAAATATTCATCTGTACCTCGCTATGGAACAGCTTCAGAACACTTGGAATATAGTGCACGAAACATTTATGACACTTTATAATGTTTTTGTGCCTTTTGTGGTTCTTAACAATAACACAGAATAGTATACGCACAATATGGGATTTGGATCGGTCTCATCTGACCGATACCCAATCCGGCAGAAAATGCCAGTATCGGAGCCGATACTGAGTTTTGGATCGATGCATCTCTAGCTCTTCATCTGCTCTCCAGTAATCAGTGCTTTAACTAAACGAGGAGCTTCATGAGGCTTCAGGGTTAGTTCACCCAAAATGAGAATCATCTTGATGCTGGTCCCTATCCACTGCCTTTATAGACGAGCGCAAACGGGACATTGCTAAAATTTCTCCTTTTGTGGTTTGAAAAAGAACACCAGGGGGAGTAAATAATAACTGGATTATCATTTTTGGGTGAACTCTATCCCATACTGTAGAAACATTTTACCATTGCAGGTGTTTCTATAAACTAGTGTTTGTTTTAGAGATGGAGGGGTGAGTAGAAATGTATGTGATGAATGAGGTTTGACTGATCTCTCTCTCTCTCTCTCTCTCTCTCTCTCTCTCTGTCTCTCTCTCTCTCTCTCTCTCTCTCTGTCTCTCTCTCTCTTTCTCTCTCTCTGTCTCTCTCTCTCCTCTCTCTCTCTCTCTCTGTAGGGGTCGGTGAGATACTGACAGATCCGTCTGTCATTAAGAGCGGAGAGAAAGGGTGAGAAACATGAATCAAAATGTATAAGGTTGCTAATATTGTTTTATGAGTGTCCTAAAACAGGTTTACATGCATCCGAGGTCAAAAAACACTTTAGTTTTCTCAAAAAATAGCTTTAATTTGACCTCATTTCTAAATGATTCCTAAACGACTCATGTGAAGCAGTTCAAAGAATCAGTCTCTAAGCCCCTCCTCTCTGTGAGCCCTCGCTGCTGTGATTGGTCAGTCTCTCTAAGCCCCTCCTCTCTGTGAGCATTATGCAAATGTGTTTCTTCATGACGTACAGCCGTAACAGAATAAGATTCGAATCCCTAACGACTCGTTTAGGCGATTGCGAGCCGACTATTTTTTTTAATAGACAATAACTTTATATATCGTGCACTTTCGGCTTCACAACTTTGCAGAAAGTTTATGTTCACATACTGCTACATGACACACTGCATGAAAGGTAATATTCAAAAAGGCATAATAGGGGCACTTTACGATCTTAGGCTTCAGTCCTAATTTAATTTTTGACAGATGAAATCAAGTACAGTGCGTTTTGTGAATTGTATTGTTGCCTATTACTAAAGTCTATTACAACTTGGGCCCCACTTTATATTAGGTGACCTTAACTACTATGTACTTGCATCAAAAAATACGTACAGTGTATTTATTGTGTTCATATTGTATTGCAACTTTTGCTGCTATTGAGGTGGGATACGGGTAAGGTTAGGGACAGGTTTGGAGGTATGGGGAGGTTTAAGAGTGGGTTAACCTTTTAAAACCGGCTGTGTCGGCGCCGATACATTAAACCAAGCTGTATTCATGGTGCAAGGGATTGGTCAACAGTGTAATTATAAATGTAATTACAGAAATTCATTACAGATGTAATTACATGCAGGTGTTTTTTTTTTTAATACAAGTACAATGTAAAAACATGTACACAATAAGTGCATTGCATCAAATGATTAATTTAAATTGCCACCTAATATAAAGTGGTAACACAACTTAACAAGTGTTATAGAGTTTATGAATTCTCTTTTTATGTGTTTGATCACGACAGGTCTTATGATATGATCTTTGGACCTGCGAATCTTGGAGACGATGCCATTCGTAACTTCCGCTCCAAACATCACTGCAACTCGTGCTGCCGCAAACTCAAACTTCCAGGTGAGTTATTAAAGGCTGAACAGACTGACGCTGGATCAGAGCCGAAGCTACAGCACGCCATGCTGTGTCACGATGGGGCATGATGGGAAAAAACATGCCACTGAAGCATAACATTATTCATTTAGCTTTTTTTTTTTTAATTGTTGCATTGAAATGTAGAGCATATAAATACATTTGATTAAAAAAAAAAATAATAATTATCTTTGAATATTATATAGATGGATATAATTTAGGCTTGCTGTGATTAGTCGGTGTTTACGGTGTAAAGCACAACACCGGTGATGTCACTTGCCCACCGCAGCTCCGCCCCCTCCATAGTTTAGTTTTTTGTTTTATAGTAATAAAAATAATTTAGTTCAGTTAGAGGACAGACACTACTTAATTAACCATTTGATTCACACATAGTGATACATGTAAGCTGAATCACTGTAACGCTTATAACTTGCTATGCATGATGTAAATGAAATGTAACCATTTAGTTCCACAATAGTGACCGTAAAAAAGCTTTTCATTTATAACGCTCTAAAAACCTTACTGACTGATGCTTTAGTGCACTTAGTGCAAAAAATAAAGTGTCTCAGTTAAATATGTACAGTGTCACATGATTAGTGTAAATTGTCACATGACCAGAGCAGTTTAATTCCTGTTTACACCTTGAAGATGACGGCTGCATAAAAGCTCCAAAACGAAAGGCTAGTAAAGTATGTTAACAAAGATTTTTGGTACACATTATCTTTAAGGTGTCTAGTATTAATATATGAATTCACATATATTCAGTTTTGCTGAGTGTGGTCATAGAGTGAGTAAACATGTTGATGGTCACAATAGTGACCGCTGGGATAACAGTGAATTTAGGTATACAATATAAATACAGTTGCAGTTGTTAGTGAAAATTACAATAAAATGTTGCAATGACAAAATATTGCACTAAATTAAGAATTTAAATGTTACAAAAAAATTACAATATTGCTGTAATACTGGTAGCACTAATATAAAAATTTGATGTTATATTTTACAAAAAAGTAACAATTTTGAAATACGTTGATGGTTGTATTTTTTGTCTTTTATCTCAGTGTTCCTATCAATGTTGCATAAGGTTTTTTATGCATAATAGTAACCCTAGAATGTGATCAAAGAGTTTAAAATAGCTGGGCTAAGATATATACACATTTTTATGACTGCAGAAATGTTAATTCAGTACACACATTATCATGACAGACCATAAAAAAAAAATTTTCACACACTTTTCGAAAAAAATAAAATGCAAAAAATAATTATTGATTAACTAATGACACATTTGGATATTTTCATGTCTGGGAAAAATTTGGGATAAAACAGGTTTTGACTTGACGTTTATCTCAGGTGATTTAGGAAGTTTTTTTAAACATTCATTTCTTATTTAATTGTTTGCTGAACTATTTTATTTAATTTTACATCAAGGTGTATGCCGTGCCTCCAGGCTTTCTTGTTGTTTTGCTAATAAGCATTCAATGTTTCTTATTTATTTGGTTCCACAGTGTCCATAGCTGTATTTATAAACTGCTTACTAATGACTATTAATGTTGGGACAATGCTTTATAAAGGATGAACTGACTATACGTGACCCTGGAGCACAAAACCAGTTATAAGGGTCAATTTTTCGAAATTTTGATTTCTACATCATCTGAAAGCTGAATAAATAATCTTTCCACTGATGTATGGTTTGTTATGATAGGACAATATTTGTCTGAGATACAACTATTTGTAAATCTGGAATCTGAGGGTGCAAAAAAATCTAAATATTGAGAAAATCACCTTTAAAGTTGTTCAAATTAAGTTCTTAGCAATGCATATTACTAATCAAAAATTAAGTTTTGATATATTTACGGTAGAAAACTTACAAAATATCTTCATGGAACATGATCTTTACTTAATATCCTAATGATTTTTGGCATAAAAGAAAAATCAATAATTTTGACCCATACAATGTATTGTCTATTGCTACAAATATACCTGTGTTACTTATGACTGCTTTTGTGCTCCAGGCTCACATTTACCTAATAATTCATAGCGTGCAGTTATTATAAAGCATTACTGAATGATCTAGTCTGTATCTGGCAGTTTCTAACGAGTTGTGTGTGTTTGTGGTCAGATCTGAAACGGAACGACTACACTCCTGATAAACTGACGCTGCAGCATGACCCCTCCGACGGCCCGTCCCATTCACCGCCTACAGGGGGCGCCGCGAAAGATCAGCGTCCCTCAATGCGCTTAATGCTGTGAGCCACACACACACATCACTAAAAACACTCTTCACAACACAGAAACTAAGACACGGTGTGTGTGTGTGTGTGGAGGACCTCTGAACAAATGCAATCTAGAGATGTTTTAAGTCACGTTTTATCCTGTACAATTATAACAGGGATTATCAGCTTTTAAAAGTATTTTTTAAAGTTTTTATGTCTGTATGAAACTATAAAGTGGTTAATAACTGGTACAATATCACTGTATAGAGTTAAATATTTATTCTAAACTACGACAAGTTGCCTTGTATAAAATAAAAGCAATTTTACATGTGATGTCCGTCACTTTTTGGAAAGAACACTTGCTCATTATACTATTATCTGATTTTGTACAGAGCTGTATGCCAAGAGAATGCTTTTATGTACAGAGCCTTATGAATGCATTTATGGTTCAGACTTCGATTATGGGCAGATTGCAATGCAAAGCCAGCGCAGTGTGTTTGATTTCACTGTGCTGACCACTGAAACCAGTCCATGCAATCAATACTCACCTTTATAATGTTACAGCGGTACTGTTGTCCTTTACTGTCGGAGGAGGATCACGTGTATCTCATAGATACATTTATCTGATGCTATCAGCTGAAACGTGAGAATATTTGATGCTGGGGGATATTATATTAATGGATCTGTACACTTTTTTTACTGTATATTTAATAAAACACTGAAAAACCATCCATATGTGTTTTTAGCTTCTGTAGTGTGTTTGTGATTTATGATACAGCTCAATCCTGGTTTAGTTTAATCTGACCCCTGACCCGAGCTCTTATGTTTACGATCTTATTTGCATGCTTTATTTAATATTTTATGAGTTTACGTTCTTTGCCAGTTTTATATAATCCTGTTTTTACTGCATTTCCTCAGCACTACATATAACATTTGTTGTTTTTGAATGTATAAATTAGCTTGATAAACTATAACGATAGCTATATTAGCATTCACACCAACTGACAATAACGTTGTTTATTATAAGTTTTATTTTCTGCTGTTTTATGCGCGATCTCGAGTTACGCTGTAAAAGAAAAATGGCAATCGTGATCCCGACGATATCGTCCCTTTGTGTCGTTAAGAGTTGTTGTGTGGACTTCGTTCTTCTCTTAGAGTTAAAACGATTATTATAAAGCGGATAGTCCTTGATTCTGATTGGTTGAGCCACGTTCGAAGCCGTTGTAAATTACACTACAAACCTACACCTTTGTAAACTGTTTCTGAGGAACTACATTGTTTGGTGGAAGAATACTGTTTTTATTAATATCATTACACTTATTTGCTGTTTTATTTTGTGAAACCTTACTACGTATATGAAATAACCATTTTATAAAAGCAATAAGCCCCGTGAAGCCATGGTTTACAGTGAATTTATAACAGCTAAGGAATTTATAACACACCTCAGCTGTTATAAATTCACTGTAAACCACGGCGTCTTGGGGCTTATTGCTTTATTAAAACATAATAGTTATCATTTTATCATCCTCTGTATGCACACGCACCTCACGGAGATGTCTATTTGACATCTGCATTTACTGTACATACAGCGGGTAAAATAAGTATTGAACACGTCACCATTTTGCTCAGTAAATATATTTCTAAAGGTGATGTTGACTTGAAATTTTCACCAGATGTCGGTAACAACCCAAGTAACCCATACATACAAAGAAAACAACATAAGTTCAGAAATTAAGTTGTTTAATCAAATTGAATAACACAGGGAAAAAGTATTGAACACATGAAATGTATTTAATACTTCGTACAAAAGGCTTTGTTGGTAATGAGCTTCAAGACGTCTGAAGGAGAAACTAGTGGCATGCATTGCTCAGCTGTGATTTAGTCTTCAAATCTTGAAGGATCTGAGTCTCTTCTATGAACGCTGACCTTTAGTTCTTATCTTCTATTGGATTCGAGTCAGTTCCAGCAGCTTTATTCTCTTTCTCTGAAACCGATCGAGAGTTTGCTTGGCTGTTTGGGATCATCTTCATCATCCTGGTACTGTAGGTGTTGGGACTGAAGCAGATAATATTAATTTCCACTGACGAGGGCCAGGATTGCTTTCTAATTACTGAAAGATTTCAGTTGGTGTCTTGGCTTTCCGCACCTCCCTTTCTTCATGTGTTAAATACAGATTTAAAACCATAAGAAATAGTTTAGTAGCTATGATACAGTTTTGTATCTGGCATCTAACAATGGCTTGGAAAAACAGTTTATCTTAAAAAATAAAGAATATACATAAACCCAAATAGAAAATAAAACCGTTATTGAATATGCATGTGTCCTAAACTCCTGAAACATTGGCGTTTCATATTTTAGAACTGTCAATTTATGAAAAATCAATTAAATTTGTACAAACCCGATTCCAAAAAAGTTGGGACACTGTACAAATTGTGAATAAAAACAGAATGCAATGATGTGGAAGTTTCAAATTTCAATATTTTATTCAGAATACAACATAGGTGACATATCAAATGTTTAAACTGAGAAAATGTATCATTTTAAGGGAAAAATAAGTTGATTTTAAATTTCATGGCATCAACACATCTCAAAAAAGTTGGGACAAGGCCATGTTTACCACTGTGTGGCATCCCCTCTTCTTTTTATAACAGTCTGCAAACGTCTGGGGACTGAGGAGACAAGTTGCTCAAGTTTAGGAATAGGAATGTTGTCCCATTCTTGTCTAATACAGGCTTCTAGTTGCTCAACTGTCTTAGGTCTTCTTTGTCGCATCTTCCTCTTTATGATGCGCCAAATGTTTTCTATGGGTGAAAGATCTGGACTGCAGGCTGGCCATTTCAGTACCCGGATCCTTCTTCTACGCAGCCATGATGTTGTAATTGATGCAGTATGTGGTCTGGCATTGTCATGTTGGAAAATGCAAGGTCTTCCCTGAAAGAGACGACGTCTGGATGGGAGCATATGTTGTTCTAGAACTTGGATATACCTTTCAGCATTGATGGTGCCTTTCCAGATGTGTAAGCTGCCCATGCCACACGCACTCATGCAACCCCATACCATCAGAGATGCAGGCTTCTGAACTGAGCGCTGATAACAACTTGGGTTGTCCTTGTCCTCTTTAGTCCGGATGACATGGCGTCCCAGTTTTCCAAAAAGAACTTCAAATTTTGATTCGTCTGACCACAGAACAGTTTTCCACTTTGCCACAGTCCATTTTAAATGAGCCTTGGCCCAGAGAAAACGCCTGCGCTTCTGGATCATGTTTAGATATGGCTTCTTTTTTGACCTATAGAGTTTTAGCCGGCAACGGCGAATGGCACGGTGGATTGTGTTCACCGACAATGTTTTCTGGAAGTATTCCTGAGCCCATGTTGTGATTTCCATTACAGTAGCATTCCTGTATGTGATGCAGTGCCGTCTAAGGGCCCGAAGATCACGGGCATCCAGTATGGTTTTCCGGCCTTGACCCTTACGCACAGAGATTATTCCAGATTCTCTGAATCTTTGGATGATATTATGCACTGTAGATGATGATAACTTCAAACTCTTTGCAATTTTTCTCTGAGAAACTCCTTTCTGATATTGCTCCACTATTTTTCGCCGCAGCATTGGGGAATTGGTGATCCTCTTCCCATCTTGACTTCTGAGAGACACTGCCACTCTGAGAGCCTCTTTTTATACCCAATTCATGTTGCCAATTGACCTAATAAGTTGCAAATTGGTCCTCCAGCTGTTCCTTATATGCACATTTAACTTTTCCGGCCTCTTATTGCTACCTGTCCCAACTTTTTTGGAATGTGTAGCTCTCATGAAATCCAAAATGAGCCAAAATTTGGCATGACATTTCAAAATGTCTCACTTTCAACATTTGATATGTTATCTATATTCTATTGTGAATAAAATATAAGTTTGAGATTTGTAAATTATTGCATTCCTTTTTTATTCACAATTTGTACAGTGTCCCAACTTTTTTGGAATCGGGTTTGTATGTGGATGTGTGTGAAAATGTAACCCCTTTTGTAATTGCTAACATTTTCATAAGTAACTAATTTAATTGCACTTTTATTTTCTCAGTAATTGTAACTGATTACAGTATTTATTTTGTAATTAAGTTACGTAATGTAGTTACTTCCCAACACTGATCTTATCACACGTGTCAGTTCCTCTGATTTGATATCTTTGGAATTTACTCAGAATTACTGGAACTGATTTACTAGCTTCACGAAGAAAAACACCAAACAGTTTCAAGAGCGTTTTAAAACATATTTTAAAAGAAGCGCGCGAGATCACCATAGCAACCGTAAAACCCTGAGAAATCTTAGAGCTGTCATTTCTTTCTTTACTTCAGTGTTGTGTATAAAAGGGGGGGAAGTGGTGTGTGGCCAGAATTTGTCCTCATACTATATTTTTTTAAACATACTATGATTTGGGACATATTAATTCTATTTTCGAATACTATTTAGGACGGATAGTATGCGAATTGGGACGCAGCATATTCTTCCGCCAAACAATGTAGTTCCTCAGAAACGGTTGTGGTTGCAGTAAAGTGGTTGCCTAGCAACACACAGCAGCTTCGAACTTGGCTCAACCAATCAGAATCAAGGACCGGAACTATTTTATTTAAAAACAAGTTTAACGGACCTCATCAGAAATCCCTGCGTCACGATAATTACCAATAAAATATGAAAATAGATATTCCCAAATATTTAATATTGGCTATAGGGAATTGCACGCAACATACATGGATTTTTTTTTTGTTTTTATGACCCGCCCCGCAAATAAAGTGACTTTTTTTTTTTTTTTTTGGCCTGTGACAATTTCTTGACCCGCCCCAAACCGCCCCGCGTGTTACCCGCGGGCTATGAGACGACACCGCGCATCACCGGGGAGCAGTTGGGGGATCGGTGTCTTGCTCAAGGGTCTCACCTCAGTCGTGGTATTGAAGGAGGAGAGAGCGCTGGTTATTCACTCCCCCCCCACCGACAATCCCTGCCGGACCTGGGAATCGAACCTGCAACCTTTGGGTTACAAGCCCAACTCTCTAACCATTAGGCCACGGCTGCCCCACGAAAAGTCTAAAGCAAGACGCCGTGGTTTACAGTGAATTTATAACAGCTAAGGAGTGTTAGACTGAAACCCTCTTAGCTGTTATAAATTCACTGTAAACCACAGCTTCACGGGGATTATTGCTTTTATAAAACGGTTATTCCATACATGTAGCAAGGTTTCACAAAATAAAACAAAGCAAATAAAACGTAACGGTAACACTTTATTTTAGGGTCTCTTAACTAGTTGCTTATTAGCATGCATATTACTAGAATATTAGCCATTTATTAGTACTAATTAAGCACATATTAATGCCTTATTCTACATACCTAAACTTAACAACTAACTATTAATAAGCAGCAAATTAGGAATTTATTGAGGGAAAAGTCGTGAATAATTGTTCCCTATTCTAAAGTGTTACCAACATAATGATATTTAAAACACTATGAATTCGGACATACTACTCGCCTCGCATACTGTTTTTCGCATACTATATAGTAGGGAAGTATGCGATTTCGGACGCAGCCTATTCTTCCGCCAAACAATGTAGTTCCTCAGAAACGGTTGTGGTTGCAGTAAAGTGGTTGCCTAGCGACACACAGACGTAAACAAAGGTGTATGTTTGTACAGCAGCTTCGAACTTGGCTCAACCAATCAGAATCAAGGACCGGAACTATGTTTTATTAAAAAAAAAGTTTAAGGGACCCAGTGTTGCCAGGTTGAGCGGGTTGCCGCCCAATTGGGCTTCTTTTGATCGGCTCGGACCGGAGAATAACGCATTGGGCGGGTAGACAAAATTTGGGCTGCTTTTAAAATATTAAAAGCCGCCCAATCAGCTGCTTTTTTTCTTCGCATTTATCTTTAGTCATGTTATTTTAATATGTTCGAGCTCAAAGTATCACAGTAAAATAATGTGTAGTGCAGTCATCAACTCATTTTTCCTTAATATTGGTTCAGTTTAACCGAGACCTGTCAGTGAATTTACCATCGTTTATGTTGGTGAGATGTGATGACTCTATAAAGGGCAAGATTTAAATGTGCAGCTATATATTCATTCATTCATTCATTTTAAGTGATGACAAAGTGGCCTAAATATAAGTTACACGAGAAAGAGTCTAAGACTCAAATCTCACAACGTGGATTATACGTGATGAGAGATGAAAAGAAGATTTCTAAATATAACTGTAACTGAAATGAGAGAACAGTTGAGTGATTTATTAAAAATCAAAACTGAATATGGCGATGCTGTTCTGCATCAGAACATCTTTTAAACCGTGTGTGTGTGTGTGTGTGTGTGTGTGTGTGTGTGTGAGAGTGTGAGTGTGTGAGTGTGTGTGTGTGTGTGAGAGTGAGTGTGTGAGAGTGAGTGTGTGACGTCCCAGTTTTCCAAAAAGAACTTCAAATTTTGATTCGTCTGACCACAGAACAGTTTTCCACTTTGCCACAGTCCATTTTAAATGAGCCTTGGCCCAGAGAAAACGCCTGCGCTTCTGGATCATGTTTAGATATGGCTTCTTTTTTGACCTATAGAGTTTTAGCCGGCAACGGCGAATGGCACGGTGGATTGTGTTCACCGACAATGTTTTCTGGAAGTATTCCTGAGCCCATGTTGTGATTTCCATTACAGTAGCATTCCTGTATGTGATGCAGTGCCGTCTAAGGGCCCGAAGATCACGGGCATCCAGTATGGTTTTCCGGCCTTGACCCTTACGCACAGAGATTGTTCCAGATTCTCTGAATCTTTGGATGATATTATGCACTGTAGATGATGATAACTTCAAACTCTTTGCAATTTTTCTCTGAGAAACTCCTTTCTGATATTGCTCCACTATTTTTCGCCGCAGCATTGGGGGAATTGGTGATCCTCTTCCCATCTTGACTTCTGAGAGACACTTCCACTCTGAGAGGCTCTTTTTATACCCAATCATGTTGCCAATTGACCTAATAAGTTGCAAATTGGTCCTCCAGCTGTTCCTTATATGCACATTTAACTTTTCCGGCCTCTTATTGCTACCTGTCCCAACTTTTTTGGAATGTGTAGCTCTCATGAAATCCAAAATGAGCCAAAATTTGGCATGACATTTCAAAATGTCTCACTTTCAACATTTGATATGTTATCTATATTCTATTGTGAATAAAATATAAGTTTATGAGATTTGTAAATTATTGCATTCTTTTTTTATTCACAATTTGTACAGTGTCCCAACTTTTTTGGAATCGGGTTTGTATGTGGATGTGTGTGAAAATGTAACCCCTTTTGTAATTGCTAACATTTTCATAAGTAACTAATTTAATTGCACTTTTATTTTCTCAGTAACTGTAACTGATTACAGTATTTATTTTGTAATTAAATTACGTAATGTAGTTACTTCCCAACACTGATCTTATCACACGTGTCAGTTCCTCTGATTTGATATCTTTGGAATTTACTCAGAATTACTGGAACTGATTTACTAGCTTCACGAAGAAAAACACCAAACAGTTTCAAGAGCGTTTTAAAACATATTTTAAAAGAAGCGCGCGAGATCACCATAGCAACCGTAAAACCCTGAGAAATCTTAGAGCTGTCATTTCTTTCTTTACTTCAGTGTTGTGTATAAAAGGGGGGGAAGTGGTGTGTGGCCAGAATTTGTCCTCATACTATATTTTTTTAAACATACTATGATTTGGGACATATTAATTCTATTTTCGAATACTATTTAGGACGGATAGTATGCGAATTTGGACGCAGCATATTCTTCCGCCAAACAATGTAGTTCCTCAGAAACGGTTGTGGTTGCAGTAAAGTGGTTGCCTAGCAGCTTCGAACCTGGCTCAACCAATCAGAATCAAGGACCGGAACTATTTTATTTAAAAACAAGTTTAACGGACCTCATCAGAAATCCCTGCGTCACGATAATTACCAATAAAATATGAAAATAGATATTCCCAAATATTTAATATTGGCTATAGGGAATTGCACGCAACATACATGGATTTTTTTTTGTTTTTATGACCCGCCCCGCAAATAAAGTGACTTTTTTTTTTTTTTTTTTTTTTTTGGCCTGTGACAATTTCTTGACCCGCCCCAAACCGCCCCGCGTGTTACCCGCGGGCTATGAGACGACCCGCGCATCACCGGGGAGCAGTTGGGGGATCGGTGTCTTGCTCAAGGGTCTCACCTCAGTCGTGGTATTGAAGGAGGAGAGAGCGCTGGTTATTCACTCCCCCCCCACCGACAATCCCTGCGGACCTGGGAATCGAACCTGCAACCTTTGGGTTACAAGCCCAACTCTCTAACCATTAGGCCACGGCTGCCCCACGAAAAGTCTAAAGCAAGACGCCGTGGTTTACAGTGAATTTATAACAGCTAAGGAGTGTTAGACTGAAACCCTCTTAGCTGTTATAAATTCACTGTAAACCACAGCTTCACGGGGATTATTGCTTTTATAAAACGCTTATTCCATACATGTAGCAAGGTTTCACAAAATAAAACAAAGCAAATAAAACGTAATGGTAACACTTTATTTTAGGGTCTCTTAACTAGTTGCTTATTAGCATGCATATTACTAGAATATTAGCCATTTGTACTAATTTCTACATGACCTTATTCTACATCCCTAATCCTAAACTTAACTAACTATTAATAAGCAGCAAATTAGGAATTTATTGAGGGAAAAGTCGTGAATAATTGTTCCCTATTCTAAAGTGTTACCAACATAATGATATTTAAAACACTATTCTTCCGCCAAACAATGTAGTTCCTTAGAAACGGTTGTGGTTGCAGTAAAGTGGTTGCCTAGCAGCTTCGAACCTGGCTCAACCAATCAGAATCAAGGACCGGAACTATGTTTTATTTAAAAGTTTAACGGACCTCATCAGAAATCCCTGCGTCACGATAATTACCAATACAATCCGGCATTTATAGTCAATATCTGTTCCAGAGACACCCCGAGTCAACTTTATATTGTTTTTACTCGTTCTGTAATGTGTGTTTGTGAAGTAAAAGTAGTTCACCTCGGAGAAGATCCTGTCAGAATCGTGTTTCTGTGATCGACGGAGAAAAACCGCGAAGAGATTTCCCCTCAGATTTATAGGTAAGAGAAAGTGCGGTAAAAACATTGCGCTACAAATTAGTGTTTATTAGTACGTTAATAAATGTAAAATAATTTGAATACAAATACTAGTTTACAACATCCAGCAGCACAATGAACTGTTTTACACAGCTAACGTTAATAGAGATGGCTAACATCGCCTCACACTCAAAGACAGCTCTTACATTAAAATTAATTAAAAAAATGAATAATTTCCATGGATCTAGTTTTTTTTTTGCATTTGTTTGTTTGATGTTTAAATCACCTCTATTGGATTTCAATTGGCTACATGGCGCTGTCACACAAAAAAAACAATATATATATTTATATGTAGATATAATATCTATATATAAATGTGTGTGTGTGTGTATATATATATATATATATATATATATATATATATATATATATACTGATAAAAAATGTATATCCTGAATGCACTGTAAGTCGCTTTGGATAAAAGCGTCTGCTAAATGCATAAATGTAAAAAATGTCAATATATATTTTTTAAATATATGTTTGATGCTTAAATATGTTAGATGTTTAAATCTCTTGTTCAGGCAAGAGGATGAAGCCAGAATATAAACACAATGTGCAAAGTTTCACATTAAATGCTTCCCATAGAAAACCATTAGAAGGAAAACACTGAACCGTTATTAAGCGGATTGTTCATGTTCCCGGCCTCATCTGCTTGCCTGTGTAAACTATGCATTATTAATGTGGTGATTACTGAATTTGATCTTTTAATATTACTGTTTTAAAAATATTAAAGTGTTTTTACAATGTTTTGTCGCACTGTTTATGATTGAAATATTGCCGCGGGTGCTTAATATCGAGTGCAAATGGACAAAACTTGCATTTTGTTCAGAAATACCTTTGTTTTATTCTTTTGAGAGGTGATCTAAATATTAAATATTAAATATTGACACGTGTGCTGCAGCTCTATGGATGACTTCGAGCCGGTCACGTGACTGAAAACTATGTTGGAATTCAATTGGCTAGCGTTAGATGGCGCTGTCACAAAATATATCTATATTTTGGGTCCCATAAATAATGCGATCCTGAATCTGTAGCCTCCGGTTGTACAGAAACATTGTAGTTTCGGTTTGGTTACAAGAAACGTAATATAGTCATGGCGAAAAGTCAAGGAGCAGCAGACGCGGTTAGTTTCTTTGGTTGCTTTTAACAGTTCTCATCACTTCTGATGTGTGTTAGTCACTAAAATAACACTAAAACCAATAAATAAGCATTAATAACGCATCTCTGTCCATTATGATGATGATGATGGCGACATGTGGACAAGTTGTGCTTTATTTCTGCTTTTAGTTTAGTTTAATTCAATTTATTTTAATATAAAACTGTAATTTAAATTTGTTTCAAATATTCCAGTGGTTTTAAAATGCTTAAAAAGTCATATTTTTAATTAGTCCCTCAGTAACACATAATAGAGTTTTACTTCTAAAACTGAGTGTAGAATTAAAATTCAGATGCAGAGCTAAAGCATGGGTTATCATGTATAAACACGTGTTACAACCAATAATCGCCCCGCCTTGAATAAACTGAGGAAGTCACTGATGATAAAGACTCAAACATTCAAGATCCGTTTCATTACGTTAAGATGGATTTGACGTCATGCTGTGTGTTGTTCATATGTATTTCATATGTTAGTTCATCAAAATTACATTATGATGCTCGAGTGATGGTGGACAAAGAAGGTAAGCTAACATTTACTCGGTTTTATTCTCAACATCATCGTTATGTCAAGAAAAAGACTCACCAATTATGTTAGATCATGTTTTGTTGAAATAAATAGACAAATAATAGATATTAATATTATGCTTGGATCCAAATGTGATTATCTTTGTATTGAACAGTACAACATTTTGATGTCAACTCAAGCTTTTAAGAGAGAGCTGAATTGAAATTAGTATGAATTTACAGCAGAAACCAATACAGTCAGAATAAATGATGTTTTATTTTATAGTCAGGTTAATGTCACATCTTCATGTGTTAAACTCTCACTTCATTTTCTCACGCATTTTAACAGATCTCTATTTTTACCACCCAAACCACTCCAGTCTCTTATCTCAGACTCACAGCTGACTTCTTCTGCATTTCTGTGTATCATTTCTGTGTATCATTTCTGTGTATCATTTCTGTGTATCATTTGTGTATTAATGTGTAGGAACCGCTTTAAACTAGATCTGGTTACACTTTATTTTAAGGTGTCCTTGTTCCACATTTAAGTACTGAGTAATATTAATTAACTACATGTACTTACTATATGATTTGGATTGGAATTAGGGTATGGCTTAGGGTTACTTGCATGTAATTATGCATAATTTATTGTTGTTATAATACTACATGTATCATGTGTAACAAGGGCACCTTAAAATAAAGTGTTACTGATCTTTTTAATCACAAATGGCACACTTCATAACTTCACTCTGCCTCTCTGTTTCAGCTATAACCAGGTTTTCTTTTGAAAACAATAATATTAATTTGGTAAAGCTTGTCAGAGCCTCTGGTAACAATATCATATGGGTCGGAGGACCCGAGATCCTCTTTGCCATCAGCCCAACACAAGCCTCCAAACCCCATCAGGTACAGTCATATTTATCATATGTATATATACAGTAGATCTCAGACTGTAAATGACATCTGAAGGGTTCCCGGCGACTGATAGCTGTAGTTCATCTGAAGAGAAAGATGATATTTGACTTTTAAATGATTATGCAAAACTTATGCAATGTAGCTTTTTCAATGCAAGACATTTGAAACATTTAATTTTTTTAAAGTAATGTTTGTGGCTCGTGGAACATAATCAAGCATGAAGACGTCACTTCTCTTATGATCTCTTATTTGCACAGCGTCATTGTTTTGTTTGTAATGTTTAATGTCTGATGCACTATGTTTGGATCCTTGTTTAGGTGAATGTGTCTCTGTGTAAGGACGGAAGCAAAGATTCAGACAACGCTGTAAGTATTAAAGGACAGAAGATGTTTATGCAGCACCTGTGATATTTACACTTCCCACAGGATCAGGTTTTGCTGAGTGTTTATTTTGTAGTCTGAGAATCTGTTTATTGAAATAACCTGTTTTACTAGTTTACATGAACAAGAAGACCATGTTTACAAAAAAGTAAAAATTCAGGTTATTCGCTAGTAATATCATCACAGTGTAATCCTATGAGTTTTCCAATTATTATGCGAGTTAAAAATAATGTTTAAGTTGTTAAAGGGGACGTAACGCACACAGTTTCACCCAATCTCATGTTAATCTTGAGTACCTATAGAGTAGTACTGCATCCTTCATATCTCCAAAAAGTATTTAGTTTTAGCATATTTATAAAAGAAAGATACAGATTTACGATTCTCTCTGAAAAAAGCCGAGCTCCTGGAGGCGTGCCGTGTGGGCGGAGCTAAAGAGTGAAGGTGTGTCTTGTGGGCGGATCTAAAGAGTGAAGGCGTGTCGTGGGCGGAGCTAAAGAGTGATGAGCACTTGCTCCGATCGCCAACAAAACAGAGACATTTGATGCCGTTTCACTCACCATCTGCAGTTCTGAATCATGACCGGGATCTTTTATAGCTGGGACCGCTCCATCTTTCAGTATTAAACGATGTGCAAATCCAGCGTCGAATTGGGCCTTGTTTATAAAACGTTCGTCAACAAAACACTTGAGAAACTCTATTGCTGCCCCGGAAAAACAAACTATATCCACTGTTCACGTAACGCTGGGTTGTTTTGGGAAGCTGAACAAGGTTATCTTTCCCTCACAACCAAAAACACTCTTCTTTAGAGACGTTCTTCCCGAGCGAGTCCCGTGCAGCGCTGCCGATTGAAGCGTGTTGATTGGCTGCTCTCGCTCTGGTTGATGCGTGCAGGGGCGTGTTCTTCCGGGAGAAATGCCCATATAAGGAGTTCCACCGTCGTTTACGTCATCAAGAACAACGATTGAAAAAAACTCTCTGAAACTTGTACGAACCCGGAAGTGAGATTTTTGGCACAGAAATACTGTTATACGTCCAAAAAATTTTTTTCAACTTTGTCCATGCTTAGCATGAGAATCCAACTCTTTAACAGTGTAAACAACTCTGAATGCATGAAACAGCATTGTACCCCCCCTTTAAATGTTAAAACATTAAAACCCTAGATTATTCCAAAATGCCTGTGGGAAACTTGTACAGACTCATATTCTCCTCTCATGTGTGCAATTTCTATGAGTATATGACTTCTCCTTCGGATGCACAAGATGTGAATACACTTTTATAATTTATTTTTCAAGAATGTACAATATATTTCCTAAAATCATTCACAGTGAGCATGCTTTCCTGTCAGATATCACGTATGCACTCTTCAGTAAAAATGCAGGTTAAGGTTCGATGTGTTTACATGAACACAACTTTTATTATGCATAATTTAACATTGATATAAGCAGTGTTGTTTCAGGGCTTGCTGGTAGTTTGTGTCTCATTAAAGGTCACTGACAGCTGTTTAATGGTTGGTTTTTCCAGCAGCACTGTTCACACAGGATCTCTGTGCTCAGAGAGGGCGTTGATGGAAATCTCCTGTTCATCTGTAGATCGTATGATGGAAATACAGAGTGCTGTAACTTGGTATGTCCTGTTTTTACTTTATGCATTTTAAACTTGTGTGAAATTCCAGAAATGTTGGGGCATTTTTTTAAATTTGAATAAAATGAAAACAAAGACTTTCAAATCACATGAGCCAATATTTTATTCACAATAGAACATAGAGAACATAACAAATGTTTAAACAGAGAAATTTTACACTTTTATCCACTAAATAAGCTCATTACAAATTTGATGCCTGCTACAGGTCTCAAAAAAGTTGGCACGGGGGCAACAAAGGGCTGAAAAAGCAATACATTTTGAAAAGATTCAGCTGGGAGAATATCTAGCAACTAATTAAGTTAATTAACATCAGGTCTGTAACATGATTAGCTATAAAAGGGATGTTTTAGAGAGCCAGAGTCTCTCAGAAGTAAAGATGGGCAGAGGCTCTCCAATCTGTGAAAGAGTGCGTAAAAAGATTGTGAAATACTTTAAAAACCACGAAAAAAATCTCATCATCTACAGTGCATAACATCATCAAAAGAGTCAGAGAAACTGGAGAAATCTCTGTGCGTAAGGGACAAGGCCGAAGACCTTTGTTGGATGCCCGTGGTCTTCGGGCCCTCAGACGACACTGCATCACTCATCGGCATGATTCTGTCATTGACATTACTAAATGGGCCCAGGAATACTTCCAGAAACCACCGTCGGTAAACACAATCCGCCGTGCCATCTGCAGATGACAACTAAAGCTCTATCATGCAAAAAGGAAGCCATATGTGAACATGGTCCAGAAGCGCCGTCGTGTCCTGTGGGCCAAGGCTCATTTAAAATGGACTGTTTCAAAGTGGAAAAGTGTTATATGGTCAGACAAGTCCAAATTTGACATTCTTGTTGGAGATCACGGACGCCGTGTCCTCCGGGCTAAAGAGGAGGGAGACCTTCCAGCGTGTCATCAGCGTTCAGTTCAAAAGCCAGCATCTCTGATGGTATGGGGGTGCATAAGTGCATACGGTATGGGCAGCTTGCATGTTCTGTAAGGCACTATGAATGCTGAAAGGTATATAAAGGTTTTAGAACAACATATGCTCCCCTCCAGAAGACGTGTATTTCAGCAGGACAATGCTAAACCACATACTGCAGCTATTACAACAGCATGGCTTCGTAGTACAAGAGTCCGGTGCTGAATTGGCCTTCAGTCCAGATCTTTCACCTATAGACAACATTTGGTGCATCATTAAACGAAAAATACGTGAAAGATGACCACGAACTCTTCAGCAGCTGGAAACCTATATCAGGCAAGAATGAGACCAAATTCCAACACCAAAACTCCCGAAACTCATAACCTCGATGTCCAGACGTCTTCAAACGCTTATGAAAAGAAGAGGAGATGCTACACCATGGTAAACATGCCCCCGTCCCAACTATTTTGAGACCTGTAGCAGGCATCAAATTTGAGCTCATTTTGAGCATAAAAATGTAACATTTCTCAGTTTAAATATTTATGTTATCTATGTTCTTGTCAGACCTGTGTTCCCCATGTCACGTGTTTCCCCTCCTCTCGTGCCCATATTTGGTCTTCCTGTTTCTGTCCTCGTTTGTCTTCATTAGTCTCATCTGTGTTTTGATTGCTCCCCACCTGTTTCAGTTCTCCTCGTTTGATTTCCTTCTGTATAAAATCCTTGTCTCCCTGTCTCCCACGTTCGCTGTTAAATGTCTTCATGTGTTTTATTAAAGCCTATGTTTGAGTATCTCTGTGTCTCCTCGCTCCTTGCTCCCCCGAGAGCCTGACAGTTCTATTGTGAATAAAATATAGGCTCATGTGATTTGAAATTATTTTAGTTTTAATTTTATTCCAATTTAAAAAAACGTCCCAACATTTCCAGCATTCGGGTTGTATGAAACTGAGCCATGTCTTTTGTTCCAGAACTCCAGTTATTCTCTGATTAATTGCTTCACGTCAGAAAATTATGAGCTGGATATTAATGAGCCGTCATTACTTGTTGGTGAGTATTGCACATTTTAATGAGTATTGATGTGCATGCATGTTTGCACACATTTCTGCTGCATTTTAGAATTGCAAACATTTCTTGTTGAATATCTGTCATTTATGATGTTGAAAAGCTGCATTTAGCATCCATATCTCTTTTAAATGTTATCTGATGAATGAGAGACATTCTTGACTGCCCACGTAGAGATTCTTGATAATGACTAGTATATTGTTTGCCATATAGCTGAGCACAGTGGAGTATTATTACAGTATTTAATATTAGAGTCGGGAGCATACTAGGCTGTGCTTGGTTAGGTTTCTCGAACACTCCTATGTTCCCTTCCTCTTCATCTCTGTCCGCCACGGTTCTGAATGCAGATTCTTATGAAATGTTTTTAGAAGTGCAACTGTTTGACTCGCAACAGGTGATTTGAAATACTGAGGCACTATTCTTGGGTAAAGCTGCTGTTTTCTGAGCCACATGTACTGTAGAAATAGACAGAGTTGAGTAAAACTTGACATTATGAAAGTGTTTCAACATAGCTTGTTCTAGCAATAGTTCTGGAAACTGCAGACGTGTTGAAACGCAGTACTGCTGCTGATGCTCATAATGCAGTTTGTGCATTTGCATGATATAATTTATTGCTGATACTACATATAACTCATTGTTAATATTCAACTCGAAATAGACGATGAGCTGACCCGATATCATGTTACCACAAAACGTTTCACCCTCATGTAATTTCCAAACCCATATGACTTTGTCTTATGTAGAACACAAATGGAGATGTTTAGCAGAATGTTCAAGCTGCTCTGTTCCATACAATGACTGTTAAGCTCCAAAAATCACTATAAAAGTTTTTAACTGTTTTCTATTTGGCTTGTGCACTTATGATGCACGTATGATGCATTGCATGAGATGACTGAATTAAAATCTTGTATTATAAATAGCCAATTGGATATACTGCTATAAATACCTATTTTTGGGTTCCTGTTAAGTCTTGCAGTATTTAGAAGGTTCAAACGGTCATTTTTGGTTGAACTACGGTATTTACAGACAGTGTCTGACAAGGAGTGTCTAAACTCTGCACATATTCAACACAAGCAGTTTTTTGTAATGTTTTTTTAGCTCAGTGGTTTGCTGATGAGGAAATTGCAGAGGAACCAGACCTTTCCGTGTGTTATTGTCTCCATATATAGATCTGTACAGACTCATGTTGACCCTTAATTACTGTAATAGGAATGAAACATTATGATTGAATAGTAATTAAAAACAACGGTTGTTTATTAGGATTGGTATTTGTATTTATTTTTCCGTTTACATCACATGTTTTGAAAGCGCTGTACTCATGTCTGTGCTGACTTACTGTCTGCACGCTAAAAGCCTCTAACAAGTGCTGCGTAAGTGAATTCATCAAAGTCAAAGCATCAGTGCAGCATTTTGGACGATCATCGCCAAACCTTGAATAGCTTGCTGTATTATGCATAATAATGTTTTTGCATAATTTGTTTTGTGCATTTGAAGTTCATAGCTATTTGCTTGTTTACTGTATATTTGGGGTCAGATGTGCTAAACAGGGCAAATTACCATGAGATTGCAATACCATAAAAGCACTGATGGAAGCGGAAAGTTCTGCGGGTCAAGAACGCTCAAATTAAAAAACACAGATAGGGTAGAGTGGGAGGAAAACGCCCCCCTTAAAGGGGTCATATGATGCGATTTCAAGTTTTGCTTTCTCTTCGGAGTGTCACAAGCTGTTTGTGCATAGATAACATCCCTGAAGTTGCAAAGACTAAAGTCTCAAAACCAAAGAGATATTCTTTATCAAAGTTAAGACTCGACAACACCCTCCTAAAACGGCTCATTCAAACACGCCCC
This sequence comes from Aspiorhynchus laticeps, assembly GCA_023376895.1. Lineage (NCBI taxonomy): Eukaryota > Metazoa > Chordata > Actinopteri > Cypriniformes > Cyprinidae > Aspiorhynchus > Aspiorhynchus laticeps. Next base: position 2,332,269 of record CM041798.1, read on the forward strand.
GCATGTCTACGTCACGATGTGGAAATATTTGCGTAATGCCGCCCAAATGTTCACGCAAAGAAAGAAGGCGTGGTTTCAGTAACGCAGTAGTGTTGATGCAGCCGTGTCCGGGAGACGCTGTGTGTTTCTGTGCGAAAGCAAAAGCACTTTATTTGTCCTTCTGGAAGTAGATGCAATTAGGAATCATTGTTAAGATTTGTTTACAACAGAACAGCACAACCCAAATGTTCGAATTTGTGGAACGCATTTTATGGACGACAGTTTTGTGAACCTAGGAGAGTACAAGGCTGGCTGCACGAAGGCTATGTCTAAAAAAAAAAAAAAAAAAGGGTCAATTCTGACTTTGCTATGACAATGTGGTGCTTCTGAGTCAGCGACTGTAAGTATGTTTTGTTATTAGTTTAAGTATTTGCTATTGACTGTTCAAATGCGCAGTTTTGCACAGTGTAGAGTAACGTGTGTGTGTGTGTGTGAGGGGAACAGGGTCACCAGGGTCAACACCGCGGCTTGTGTGCAAATACATACGAGCATCATCACTGTGTCTATCACACGACTCTGTTCTCCTCTCGGGCTTCAACTGATAAAACTAACTTGAAAGCTGAAGCTCGCGATTATAGAAAGGGGCGTTACATTTCCGACACGTACTTGTGGTGTTCGGCCAATCACAATGCACTGTGCCAGTTGGCCAATCAGCAGACTGCACTTGTTGGAAGGAGGGGCTTGTAGAAAACGAAGCGTTTGAGAGAGGCGGGGCATAGAGGACCTACAATAATGTACAGTATTTGAAAAATAATGTGTTTTTTGAACATTAAAGCATGTCAACATATTCTGTTACACCAAATACACAAAATAATGATCTTTATAAAAGCATCATATGACCCCCTTTATGGATTGTCTTTTTTTTTCAGTGAAACAAAAGTTAAACGTGTTCAGAAAGGTTATCATAGTTTTAGTGACAATGACGTAAATTATAGACCAAGTATGAAAAATGTCCAGAGTTTTCATGTTATTAGATTTTTACCAAAAATTTAATTTGTGCCAAGGGGGCGTTTTACCCCACCTATAGAGCAAAAAAAAAAGATGCATTTATTATTATGTAAAATGTATTCTTATTATTCCAAGCATATTTTATAATATTTATTATTTGATTATTTAAATCTCCTGTTTAAAAATAGGAAAATAGACGCGCTATAGTTGAATATAATTATACGCGATATATATCTGTTTATAATACACATTTTAAAATTGTATTGCATACCTGCTGCTGCCATAATAAAGACCCATTTGAACGTTTATGTGCTTTTCTTCTCCCAGTCGCTGTGGTTGAGCAGTCATGAAGTATTGTTCTTTTAAATACTTTCCAGCATTTCAGAAATGATATGTAAATTACACCGAAGTACAACGTTACGGTGTTCATGAGTGCTCAAAAAGGGATTAAACACTGAATTTTGAATCGATTTCTTCTGGTAAACTCAGAGATGTGGATTCAGACGGCAATTAAATTACCACACGACCTCGGTGTTTGTCAAAAAACAGTAGGTAATTCGGCCGGGGATTTTTACGGGGGTGGTGAGAGATAAACACAGGCATCCAGGATTCAGACGGCAATTAAATTACCACATGACCTCAGTGTTTGTCAAAAAACAGTAGGTTATTCAGCCGGGGATTTTTACGGGGGTGGTGAGAGATAAACACAGGCATCCAGGATTCAGACGGCAATTAAATCACCAACTACCCCCTGTATATGGTGAAAATCACTTACGTCCCCCTGAGAAACAATTACCGTCCGAATAGGGCTTATGTTTGAGAAATAAATGATGTCATTCTGAAAATATAATTATTTTTATTAAATAACACGTACTCTCTATCTACAGGCCCTACTGTTCTCATCACATCACCAGTGTAAGCTTCATAGTGAAAACTTCTACATCACTCTCGTCAACAGAGTCCATAGTTACAATAAAACTTTATCTTGACTTTATCTTGTGGTTATTTTGGGAAAAACAGCAGTGGGGTGTTTACCATACACCACTTATCTATAACTGACTGATGCAATCTACCAAGAGCAGCGCAAATTAGCAACTATCACACCCGTGTTATCACAAAATAGATTAAGACATGCTTTTTGGGGTGTTAAATAATTGCTCGAGCACAAACATTAGTAAATTATTTAAACCTCTCCTCTCATAAATGTTGCATGTGAAAGGGAATCGTCTGCATATGCAAAAAAGTGTCCATGGCTTTCAATCACTAATTTTTACTGTGTGTCTTTAGTAAAATCTGAGTAGTTTTTTAAAGGCCAAAAGAGGGTTTGTGCTGGTGCAAGCTGTTAGTAAATCTGGCTCTTAGTATTTATTATATTTGTTGAATATCAGTCAGTTATGCCAAGAAAAGTTAGTCGCTTTGTGTTGTTTGGCACATCCGTATTAGCTGAGTACAATACAGTATTGTTATGATTATTATTATTCGTTGTAGGAACAGGAACGTGGGCTGTTCATGCCAGGCTTAAACAGATGCTTGTACAGTATGTGCCAAACTCTTTCCATGGTCTCAGGGTGTTTATCAGGACATGCCTGAGATTGTTAGGGTCTTGTTGGTGGTGAAAGTCAAAAGACGGTGTAGAATGCATTGAACAATCTGTACACCTCATTTTCATTCTGGTAAAAAATGAAAATCATTTCTTTTTATTACATGCAACATGTGGCGTCATGTCTGATTTCTGTATTCCATCTTTCAGGTAATATGCTGTTCTTTACCATGCCCGATAAGGGGTTATACAGGATAAACAACAACAAAAATGACAACATTTGGTCTCAGACGACTCAAGCGGGTGAGAAATTAGATTAAACAATACATGTTTCAATGCATGAGATTTTCACTTTTTGACTGAAATGAGTTCATGTTATTATCAGAACGATGCTGTTTTGATTCTAAACACGCTGTTTTTTTCTTTAGAGCAAGCATACCTGAAGCTGATCGCTGGTAAAGGACAACACAAAGACAAAGTTTATTCCTTCTTCGCAGAGAGACACAAAAGTAAAGAGGGTGAATCTGAGCAGTGGATACCACGAGTCTCTCAGAGCTGCATGGTGAGCAGAATCACACCAGAAAACATGACGCCAATTTCTCACTGTTTTACTGCAGCACACACAGTTTAAAACACATAAAGCTTTAAATTAGTGTAAAATGATTGCAATTAGTGATGCACCCTGACCTTGCCTAATCTGATAATGATACTCCACCCAGAAATAAAAACGGTCATCATTTACTTCCATCATGTCATTCCAAACCTTTCTTTTGTTTACATCAGTTATATACTGTATATTCATTATATTAATGTTTACATCAGATCAGTGTTTCCCCTAGGGGGGGGGGGGTTATGCCGTTTTTTTTCCAGCATAAAAACATTAATTTAATTTATCTTTTAATTAATGAAAATTAAATCTTATTTTTTTTGGAAAATAAAGGGGATTTAATATTGCAATTAAAACATTGAAGACATATTTTATGATTATTCCTTAAAAATACGGTTTTAATCATTTTAGTAGGCTATTACGTACATTCCACTGAACAATATGAATATAGTTCTGCCGCAATGTTTACAATTGAAACCGAACTTTTATTTTGACGGGTTGCCGTGAATATCTTTACATTTCTGTGTGTATATGATATGAGGATAGTTTTACTCAAATGAAACGGTCAAATGCTGATGAAGTGACTCTCAGAGCAGTTCTGGAGATGTTGTTCATGTATTTATGTCCTCATTTAGTGAGACGCAGACGTTAATATCACTGCAAGCCTCACGCGCGCTTCTGTATGAGTAGCAAATGCGCCATACATTATGAATGAATGAATGAATGAAGCATTTATATAGCGCTTTTATTGTGTATTGCCATACACCCAAAGCGCTTTACAATCATGTGGGGGGGGTCTCTCCTCAAACACCACCAGTGTGCAGCATCCACTTGGATGATGCGACGGCAGCCACAGGACAACGGCGCCAGTGCGCTCACCACACACCAGCTACAGGTGGAGACAAGAGAGAGATAGAGCCAATCAAGTGGATGGGGATTATTGGGAGGCCATGATTGACAAGGGACAGTGGAGGGAATTTGGCCAGGACACATTAACACAGAGACAGGCAGAAGTCATATTTAAATAGTCGTTTTGCGGCTTAATATTTACAAATACTAGTGGGAGTGGTCTCACTTGTGTGTGCGCGTACGTTTGTGTGTGTGTGTGTGTGCATGTGTGTGTGAGTGCATGTGTGTGTGAGTGCATGTGCGTGCGTGTGTGTGTGTGTGCATGTGTGTGTGTGCATCAGGGCAGAACTCCGCTGTGCTCATACAGAGCGCGCGAATGTAATGTAACGTTAGAGACAGAAATAACATTTCGTCGTGTAAATAAGACAAATATCGTAAGGCTATTTAGTTTGCCCTCCTAAGATAACGGTAGGAGAAACACTGCTTCGGATATATATAAAATAACACACAAAAAAAAGCAGGAATGATCAGGCTTATATATTGCATGTAAAGCTGAGAGTATATTTTGGAACTGAACAGTGTAGATATCACTTCTGTTTTTCTGCCCATTTATCATCATCTGATCATATGTCTGCCAGTAAGCAGCACTAAATGCAGTCTGTTGTTCTTGTGTTTTGCATATCTGTCTCTAAACACAATAAATGTGAATGGCCAGTGTTTCCCACACGATTTATTGAGACTTGTGGCGGATGAGGTGATGTCACATATTAATTTGCATATTATTGCGTCAAGTTTGCGTTCAGACGAGTTTTGGCACTTCAGATCTGTTTGTCACATACTGTAATACAAATGAATGCCCAATAAAGCTGTTCCCATTATATGTTCTGTTGTCATGCATAAAATAAGTATAAATAGTAAACACGACCCATTAATACTACGTTAACCAGGAATCTCTCACTATACTCCTTAAATCCTGATTTATAATCGCGACATTGTCTGATAAAATCAATATACATCTAACTTACACTAAAAAGCAACTATATGCGGTGGTTTTGGCTGTATTACTGTTTTGTCTCATTCAGCGCACTGCGCTATGAACTATGAGCATATTAACACGAATTATGTTCATATATAAAAGTTCAAACAGTCAGTAAGCGACAGGTGCTTGGAAACGCCGTTTTGTAAATGATTTATTGACAATTGTGCTGCGTTACAGGTAAAGTCTATGTGTGGGAAACACTGATGGCTGAATTTCCTCTGCACTCTTTGACCTCCTTATAGTGTTATTTTAGTAGGTGTGAAATGCACTCGGTTATTGGCAACACCTGCGTGTTTAATAAAGATGTTTCTCAGTAACTCACAGCCACATTTGAGCTAAAGGGAGCATTTCTATAATTATAAGCTCAGCTGCTGATGACATGTCAAATGCAGGTTCTGGGAGTTCACATGTTATGAAAAGATGCATTTGAGATCTTTTCTAGTAAATATCTCAGTTTTCTGCAGTTAATATTGATTCTTACAAGATGACTTGTCCTAACCCTAATCGATAAATCAGCTTTTTTGCATCATAATAGGTCTTCAGTATTAAAACTAGATTCCTGGTCCTTATGTTTCAGTTTTCTTGACTGCATTATATCATTTGAGAAATCTTGTGAAATTTCAGCCTTTTTAAAATCACAATGCAATGCAGAAACACGTTGTTTGTTATTCTAATGATCATTTAACCCCCTCATGTCAGTCCAAATCTGTATACATTTCTTACATGGAAGAATAGATGTTTAGCAGAATCCTCATGCTGATTTTTTCTATACATTGAAGGCACACAGGAGCTTTCAGGCTCCAAAAAGCATCATAAAAGTAGTCCATATGACTCACTGAATACATGCAGAATTAAACACAGCTCAATCTGTTTCAGAACGACAGAGGCGGATCTAAGAGTCTGCTTCAGAGCAGCTGGACGTCCATGCTTTACACCCGTCTGTTCTGTGGGAGAGGACATGAATTCACTCAGATGATAGATGTGGCCACACTGGACACAGACAGCGGCACCAAAATTTATGCGCTTTTCAGAAACTATTGGTAAGACAACTTCATCTCATGCTTTATATTTTAGGTGATCAGTATGTGTGACTTTAACAGTGTTGGGGTAATGCATTACAAATAACGCAAGTTATGTAATCAGATTACTTTAAGTAACTAGTAAAGTAATGCATTACTTTTTAATTTAGAAGAAATTATCTGAGTTACTTTTTCAAATAAGTCACACCAGTTACTTTGTTTCTCATGTATTGAGTGACAGCTCTGGTGTTGCCATGGTGATGTATTGAGTGACAGCTCTGGTGTTGCCATGGTGATGTATTGAGTGACAGCTCTGGTGTTGCCATGGTGATGTATTGAGTGACAGCTCTGGTGTTGCCATGGTGATGTATTGAGTGACAGCTCTGGTGTTGCCATGGTGATGTATTGAGTGACAGCTCTGGTGTTGCCATGATGTATTTTTACTGACAGCTCTTGTGTTGCCATGGTGATGTATTGAGTGACAGCTCTGGTGTTGCCATGGTGATGTATTGAGTGACAGCTCTGGTGTTGCCATGGTGATGTATTGAGTGACAGCTCTGGTGTTGCCATGATGTATAGAGTGACAGCTCTGGTGTTGCCATGGTGATGTATTGAGTGACAGCTCTGGTGTTGCCATGGTGACAGAAATCAGGAGTAAGTGCAGAGCGTTGTGTGTGAACATGATCTTACTGTAGTTCTAGACTAAATATCAACATTTACTCATCTCACCTGCACAAAACACATTCAGTATTCCTCAAAATCAATAAAAACAGTCAAATGCAAACTCAGAATATTATACAAACCTGCAATAATTAAATATGGTCTAATCCCATTTTATTAACCAGTGTCTTTGTTGCTGACCTTCAATGATCCAGTTCAACCATACTAAGCAAAAATGACACATTTGTGTGTTTCATTGACGTAAGAGAGTTCAACTTTCTTCTCTTGCATCCTATTCTTAATGCAATCCAGAACAGAAGCACATCTGAAAGGTTTGTTTGAGCTGCATTTACATTTCAGGCTTTAATCATTCCACTTTTGGTGTGAAAGGTCTTTTACATTTGCCAAAAATATGACTTTTTATATTAAAAACAAACAAGCAAGTTCAGGCCAGATGAGAAAAAGTAACCCAAAAGTAACATAACGCATTACTTTCCATAAAAAGCAACTTTTTATTTTATTGCATTACTTTTAAAAGTAACTTTCCCCAACACTGCCCTCAATAGTTGATAGTTCAAATGTCTGTAAATATTAATGAAACTCCAATATGTGTCTGTTTAAAATGCTGAGTGTGTTGAATTTACCGTCACATCAGTGTAAAAAGCAAACATGACTGTTAGCGAGTCACATGATCCTGTTGTATAGGGATGCTACAGTCAGCTGAGTGTTAAAGGTCCCATATTGAACACCTTTCTGGAGTTTTATTTTAGGTTTTGATGTCCCTAAGAATATATATTCATGGTATAAGTACCAAAAACCATCTCAATATATTTTTACAGCTCTTCTCTCAGGAGCTCTGCTAAGAACAGGTCGATTTTGGGCTGTCTAATTAATATTCATGAGCCTCGCTTCTGATTGGCCTGTTGTTTTCTGAGTGACGCACGGCTAGGCCAACCACAGGTGGAGGCGGCCCATTCAAACCAGCACAGATTCGGCTACACAAGGAGCTTATAATATCATCTTGTTGTGATGTTGGGGGCCAGAATCGATGTAATACAGTCTCAAATTAGAAATTTGATCGCATACCTGCTGCCAATGCCAGACAAAAAACCGACGACATCTGTGGTTAAACGAGATAAAACGAGTGGACTGGACAGAAACGATTGCCAAAAATGCTTGCATTTGCAGCGCACACTTCTGATCAGAAAAGTTCAATAAAGTATTGTCTTTTGTTGTTATGGGAGCGTCTGAAGATTTCTTGCATCTCACGACTATGTCGTGTATGAAATAATGTCTGTGTGCATGTGTTTAAAACAACAAACTGACGATTTATATATAATCATTTGTAATTGTATATACATTGTTGTGATCAATTGTGGCTGGAATAATAATGTAGCTGTAAAAATAGTTGCCTGCTGAAATTGAAATGTATTTACATCATCAAGACTAGATACTTTATGCAGGCTGTGTGCACTTTACTGTGGATTGACTGTTTTGAAACGTATATGTTGCAGTGTTAATTTTGACAGCAAATTTTGATTTAGTTTTAGTCATAGTCTTTTGACTAAAATACCATTTAGTTTTAGTCATATTTTAGTCATTTGAATTGTTTTTAGTTTTAGTCTAGTTTTAGTCGACTAAATATCATAACATTTTAGTCGACTAAATCTACAGTAAATTTAGTCGGCTAAAATCTAATGGGTTTAGTTACAGTGCATTTATTTAGTATTTCTCTAAAATTTCCAAACTCATTATATAGGTTTGATATTAAGGTATTATCATGATAGACATCAATTTAACTGCAGTGACACACAACATGCCTTTATGTTAAAATTAAATAAAACCACTTCTCATAAAGAACAAGAACATGGTCTTCTTTTTAACGAAATACCAATGGTTATATAGGATAATTATCCATTCTTTATACCAACTTGTTTACCATATTCTTCATTCTTTCAAGCAGACATATTTATTTCTATAAATAAATTGAAATGAACCTTTAGGGCTACTAAAGTTTTTCAGTCAAGAGCAATGAGTGATTTTCTGTCTTTCTTCTGTTGCTTGATTAACATCAATGACAGAGACAATAGCAACTTAATTAGACTACTATCCCTTTAAAACCGAACGCACAGCTGCAATGGATGCAATGTACTGATGCACGTTCTCCCTACTGTTTACGTTCACTTAAGACATAATCGACTGTGTTTATGTGAATGCTCGTCAACACGGCATCATTTCATGTGTAATTCTCCGCTCACGCGAGGCAAGAGAGTACTCTCTTCTGTGTGTGTATGCTTCAGTGTCTGTGCTCAGAAAACCGGACCGAATCGAGTTCTCTCTTGCGTCGTCAGATTTATCCATATGTCTGCTCTTCTCTTTCTCCCACATATTGATATTTTTGAACGTTTTATGAGACGTGCAGCAAGTGTATTATAGCTTATGTCCTGCCGGTTCATATGTATGCATCTAACCTCCTAACTACACACTGCAGAACTATGTTCTGATTGAATCTCTTTCCAAATAGTCCCTCCCTAACATTTTCGTCTCGTTTTTATTCGTTGACGAATATGTCAATAGATTTTCGTCATAGTTTTTGTCATTCAAAAAGAGTTTTCGTTCGTCATCGTCTCGTTGTCGTCGGTGAAAAAAATGTCGTTGACGACAATTATGACGAAAATTATTCGTCAACGAAATTAACACTGATATGTTGTTATATAATAACAATTGTTGTAATTGTTATATAATAATAACTAAGTAGTTTCATATCCCCTAGACCTCAGTTATCATGAAAAAAGACAGGAAATGTCAGTTTTGAATAGTGGGACCTTTAAAAGTTCATGGAAACATCTGTAATTTGACTCAGTTCCACAAACACTGATGAAACAAAGAGAGAATGTGCAGCTGTCGTGCTCGCATGTGTCTCAAGTGTAAAGCTCTGTCTCTGTTTACAGGAACATGAGTGCTGTGTGCGTTTATAACATGACTGAAATCAGCAGAATCTTCACTTCCTATGAATTCATCTCCGGCAAGGTTCCTGTCAATCACCGGCCTGGAACGGTAAACCATCACTGAATCAATATATAATATATAGCAAATCTCAAATGAGTTGTTTCATCCAGCTTTTCATATAAAGTTATATAAGTATACTCGCATATGGCCATATATACTATCTAGCAAAACGGAACTGCTTGATTGTTTTTATCATTGCAAAATGTAAACCATATTTGACCCTGGAGCACAAAAGCAGTCATAAGTAACACAGGTATATTTGTAGCAATAGACAACAATACATTGTATGGGTCAAAATTATACATTTTTCTTTTATGACAAAAATCATTAGGATATTAAGTAAAGATCATGTTCCATGAAGATATTTTGTAAATTTCCTACCATAAATATATCAAAACTTAATTTTTGATTAGTAATATGCATTGCTAAGAACTTCATTTGAACAACTTTAAAGGTGATTTTCTCAATATTTAGATTTTTTTGCACCCTCAGATTCCAGATTTACAAATAGTTGTATCTCAGCCTAATATTGTCCATAACAAACCGTACATCAATGGAAAGCTAATTTATTCAGATTTTAGATGATGTATAAATCTCAAATTTGAAAAATTGACACTTAAGGCTGGGTTTGTGGTCCAGGGTCACACATTATCATCCAGCTCTAATCATCCTCAGTAAATGTGACTATAAGGCATTAAGATAATCACAGATGTGCTGTCAGTTACATCATTATTGAGCTCAAAAGTGTCTGCCCTTCCTCAGCTGCAGAGTATTTCACATTGGCACATCACTAAATGATTCATTCTAGAGTTTTGAGCCAAAACAAACATCTCCAGATGAATCACATTACTACATCTGATTCACAGACAGTTCAATATTGTAATAAAAACACAAAGGTACAAGACTGTGTACATAATGTGTTTTATGAGGGAAGAAATGAACTGCTCATCTCATAATCTGAATGATGTAATCGGTCAGTCTGGGGTTTTGTGTGCTTTTAAACGTCTTTCTGTCAGAAAGCACAAGCAACTATGGGCCAGTTTTACTAAACAGGGCAAATTAGAGCGCGAGCGCAATTCCAAAACTGGGTGGAAATTTCTGCAGGTGATTTACTAACAATGTGCAAATTACAGAACACAGATGCAACGTCTCATTTACATATCGACCAACACAATATACCAAGCTCAGCGCAAATTAGTGTAGTCACGAATAAAGAAATAAATAAGCCACAGTACGTTGAAAAGAACCAGAGGCCGAAAAATGAAGTTTTGATAGAGCTGGTATTGTGTGACTTCTAGATGAGGGCTCCAAGTCATCTTTTATTATCTGACGCAAATGAAAAATAACAACGATATGTTCGGATAATGTGTTCTTTCCAAATAAATTAATAAGTGAGGAAAAATCCACGCGCTCTCTGTTCTCTGCAACAACAATTGCAGCCATTTCAAGCTCAAAATAGTTTAGTGCTTTTTTGGGTGTTAAATAATAGCACAAATGCCAGTAATTTGATGAGTGCAAACGTTAGTAAATCTCGTTGCGTGATTCATTTGAATACTCTCCTCCAATAAATTTAGCATCTGATAGGGAAACTCTTACAAATGTATATTCAATAAGGAGCAAAAATAACTGTGTCCATGCCTTTTCAGCGCTAATTCATCACTGTGCGTCTTTAGTAAAACATCAGAGTACTATTTTAACCCCAAAAGACGGTTTGCGCTGGCGCAAGCTGTTAGTAAAACTGGACCCAATGCTTTTAATGCACGAGTGCTACCTAAACAGCATCTGATGGTTTAACAAAAAGCTTGTATCGTTCTCTATGGAGATTCTGAATTACATTTTTACATGACTGTTGAGGTCCGTTGAGATTATCTTTCCCATTCGTTCTAACAAACTACTGGTTCCTTTAGTGTATGGAGGACAGTACTCGTCTAAGCGGTGAAGTGCTGGCGTTTATGAAGGATCGTCCAGAGATGAAGGAGTGGGTGATGCCAGAGAACGGCCCCCTGCTGTTCAGACACCGCCATTACACTCATATACAGGTGGACCGGGTACGAAACCACACCGTCCTGCTTCTGTCTCTAGGTACGTGAATCTGTCGTGAACCCTCAGGAATTTAATGATTCAGTTTCATTTAGGATTCTGCTTAATAGGGACTTTAGTCAGCAGCTGCTGATGGAACAGCAAGAGTGAAAGAAAGTAAAGTTGCCTAATCACAACGTTTAAGTAAAGCTGCCGTAGCCAAAGAACGCATAACTCACTAAGCAACAATAAGGAGGATAATGGCATAATGGATCATTTAATCATTTGACAGAATTTAAAAAAGCAAAAAAAGGGTTAGAATGATATACAGATACAATTACAATCCCACATACCATAAAACATAACATTTATTTACTACGGCAATTCAGCTATTCTCCCGTAGAAGACAGTAAAGCGGTTACAGTACAACGTCACGAAGATGTTAGTAGCGCATGCACAATAAAACACCAGAACGCCATTGCCGTTCCATTAGTTCCTATTGATTCTTTGTTGAATTACCCTATAACATTAATTAAATGAGTTTCTGTTACTTTGAAACCATATGTATGCCCTATATAAATACATTTGTCTTGAACACTACAGCAGATGTATGATTGTCATTATAGAGATCAACAGCATCCACAGAATTTATAGCTTGTTAAATAATGCGGCATGATACAATTATCAATCATATGAAATCAATTAAACATTTAAAAATAGGAAATTACATAAATGGCATACTACAGATGCTCTTAACCATTACATGCCACCTTTATCAGCCAATCCTTTTTTTTTTTAACGTCAATGTACAGCAATTTCCGAAATGTTCCTATGAACAAAAAATAAATATTTAATGCATCCCTCTTTACAAATCATCTTCAGTTCAAATGCAATGTGAAATACATCACACACCACACACACACACACACACACACACACACACTCAGAAAATCATTATGTATTCTGAATTAATTTCTATGAAAATGATCACGAAGCAGTTAACAGCACTTAATGTTGCTCAACTTTGCATATGTCAATTATTATAAAGTGCTTCTCATCAAACATCCTGTTTCTCTCATAACAGACGTTAAATAGGATGTAAATGCAGTTTCATGTTGATTTAAACCAGATTAAATTCTGCTATCAGTTTCACATGTAGCTGACTAACTGCTGCAGGAAAGGTTCATGTAAGGACAAGGAGAAAATGTAATGAATCATTGATAAAGTCAGACGACTGAGGCTGAATGAATGATAACTATGAGGAGTGTAGCATGAGTTATCAAAGTTGCACAATCTAATAGTTTCAAACCCTAGTGAGCTAAGTAGGTGTCATTGTTAGGCATCAGACGTTAAGACTGTTCCAAACACTATCCCCTGGTTTCACAGGCAAGCCTTAATCTAGTCCTAGACTAAAATACATGTTTGAGCTGTCTCAACTGAAAATATCTTGCTCTGACATATCTTAAAATATGTCTGTCATTGTTCTGTGCCAAGATGCACAGCTGTAATGTTTTCTTCTAAGGCATTTTTGTAAAAGGTGCTTAAATATCTTAATCTAACTAAGGCCTAGTCCTGGCTTAAACTAAGCCCCGTTTGTGAAACCGGGCCTATATGTGATCCTGGACCACAAAACCATCATTTATACACCTGCAAGCTGAATACATAGGCTTTTCATTGATGTATGGTTTGTTATGATAGGACAATATTTGTCTACTATTTGAAAATCTGGAATCTGAGGATGCAAAAAAATCTTAATATTGAGAAAATCACCTTTAAAGTTGTTCAAATTAAGTTCTTAGCAATGCATATTACTAATCAATAATTAAGTTTTGATATATTTACGGTAGGAAATTTACAAAATATCTTCATGGGACATGATCTTAATATCCTAATGATTTTTGGCATAAAAGAAAAATTTATAATTTTAACCCATACAATGTATTGTTGTCTATTGCTACAAATATACCTGTGTTACTTATGACTGCTTTTGTGCTCCAGGGTCACATATAATAAAATTATGCTACCTAATATATCACAGTCGCAGAATGCCTTGTAACGTGCTCAGTGAAAATTATGTAATTAAAGCATGACTGTAGCTCAAATAGTAGAGCATGGCGCTAGCAACGCCAAGATCATGGGTTCGTTTCCCAGGGAAAGCAAGAGCTGATAAAAATGTAAAAAAACTGTAACTTGTATGCAATGTAAGTCGCTTTGGATAAAAGCGTCTGCTAAATGCATAAATGTAAATGTAAATGTAGCATGATTACTTCACGCATAAACTACATGTAATGTAAAACTTCATTTGAATAAACTGTTAGTCATGTACTTTAAGTAGCTGGCTTTGTGTGATGTGCGTGTGACGGTTAGCATGCTGTTTCACTAGTTAGTTCCCTATGCAGACTGATTAGTTAATGTTTTCTCACAGAAAGTGGAGGGGTTCATAAAGTGCTGGAAGAGCCTGTTTTTGTGATTGCGGAGTATCTGCTGTTTCCACGAGGGACGCACATCACCAGCATGCTGCTGGACGCTTCGGAGGTATGACGCTATAATAACACACAACTCTTCACTTCCAGAACAAAGCAGGGATGTCACAAGTACTAGAGTCCTGTGACTTGCTTGATATCTTGATATCATATACACAGCAAAAACGTCTTCATGCAACCCATCAAAATAAAAGTTTGGTTCAACTTGAAGAAATCGTGACAGAAATATATTACTAAACTACTTCTAACACTAATAATAATATCAAAACGTTATTTTTAGAGGAATAAAACCACCGTTTTGAATGATTTAACTTTAAAAGTAAAGGTTTTGTGTAATTTTCATTTGATTAAAGGATAAATGAAATTAATGTTTTAAGTTAACCTTCATTTGATTACCAGAATTTGTGGAAGAAAAAAAAAAATCATAGGCCTCTATTATTGTAAAGGAAAATAAATCAATAGTTTTTATGAATTCAGTTGATTAGACATGCTTTCTGATTGTAAAAATTTCATTAAACCATTAAAATGGAATCCAGAAAAAAATTAAATGGAAAACACAGAATTTGGTAAATAAATAAATAAAATGTATATATAATAAATAAAATGTATATAATAAATAAAAGTAAAATTTGAGAAAAAATAAAACATTTCATAGGGTCCTCAAAAAAAAAATTGTTTTAACTTTTAGTAAATTGTTGTTAAATGGTATACATTTCATGGTTGCAGTCAGTTGGGTGTAACGCGTTAGTTACGAAGTAATCGAAAACGAATATTATCTGATTATGTAATCCATATGAAAGCGAGGTACAGTCTCTCCAGTATCTGAGCTCTTTATATAGAGTCACCTGAGCGCACAAGCCCTCACCTAGATACAAAAAATAGATTAAAAAATAATCAAGATTCATCTAATTTTCATCGTTTTTGAAAGAGGAATAAGCTGGAATTTACCTCAGAAGAACAGCGCGATCTGACGCGGCTTTATTCAGTGGAGGAGATCATTTCTGTAATTTATTCTTACCTGCATTAGTTAATGTGTTATTTTTACATAAACCTGTATGGATTTTACTAGTTGGGCTTTTCCTGAACATCTTGCCAAACTGAAATGTACAATGCTGTTTCGTGCATTCAGAGATATTTACACTGTTAAAGAGTTGGATTCTCATGCTAAGCATGGCCAAAGTTTCAAAAAACGAGTATTTCTGTGACAAAAATCTTCCTTCCGGTTTCATACAAGTTTCGGAAAGTTTTCAATCATGGCTCTTGCTGACGTAAACAACGGTGGAACTCCTTATATGGGCATTTCTCCCGGAAGAGCGCGCCCGTGCACGCATCGACCAGCGCAAGAGAGAGAGCGCGCCCATCAACGCGCTTCATCCGGCTACACTGCACAGGACTCGCTCGGGAAGAACGTCTCTAAAGAAGTGTGTTTTTGGTTGTGAGGGAAAGATAACCTTGTTCAGCTTCACAAAACAACCCAGCGTTACGTGAACAGTGGATATAGTTTGTTTTTCCGGGGCAGCAATGGAGTTTCTCAAATGTTTTGTTGACGAACGTTTTATAAACAAGGCCCAATTCGACGCTGGATTTGCACATCGTTTAATACTGAAAGATGGAGCGGTCCCAGCTATAAAAGATCCCGGTCATGATTCAGAACTGCAGATGGTGAGTGAAACGGCATCAAATGTCTCCGTTTTGTTGGCGATCGGCACAAGTGCTCATCACTCTTTAGCTCCGCCCACGACACGCCTTCACTCTTTAGATCCGCCCACAAGACACACCTTCACTCTTTAGCTCCTCCCACACGGCACGCCTCCAGGAGCTCGGCTTTTTTCGGAGAGAATCGTAAATCTGTATCTGTCTTTTATAAATATGATAAAACTAAAGACTTTTTGGAGATATGAAGGATGCAGTACTACTCTATAGGTACTCAAGATTAACATGAGATTGGGTGAAACTGTGTGTGTTATGCCCCCTTTAAGCTTTTTTGTTATTCAGACATTTTGTAGAGGATTTCTATTTAAAGGTGGTTAAATTTTTTATAAAAATGTTTAAGTATTACAGTTGTTTTAAAGCTAAAAGGCTGAACTATTCTATGTTTGACTCAAATTGAAAGAATATTATATTATTAATATAATTAAAAAGAATATTATATAATTAATATAATTGAGTTTAATTCCTATTGTCTATGGTTTATAGGTATTTTAAGATGTAGCCTAATTAACGATTTGAATAATTAAGTTACTTATTGAGTAATTACTTTTCAGACAGAGTAATTAGTAAAGTAATTTAAATAAAATATTGATGATGTAATTAGTAATTGTAATTAATTACTTTTTGAAAGTAACTTACCCAACACTGGTGGCAATTAAATAGACAGTAATAAAAAATTAAAATGGAACATGGGAAAAAATAAAATGGATTTCATAATGTCCTAAAGTACCTAAAATCAATAATAACATTTTAAAAAGTAATGACGCCAATCTTAAACAGTAGAGCATGCCGCTAGCAACGCCAAGGTCATAGGTTCGATTCCCAGGGAATTATTGTTTTGAATGCAATGCAAGTCGCTTTGAATAAAAGCTTCTGGCAGATGCAAAAATATAGATGTTATTCAGTGTGTCAGTGATCATAACTGTATTAATAATGAGCGCAGGATGTTTCACACAGCAATCTACAATTATACTTGTTTTATTTTACTTTCAAATACTCTGAATGTAGACATATGGAGAGCTTCAGTTGTGTCTTTAGGCTAGTTTCTTTATTTTGTTCTTTGAAATCTATGATTGATCTTCAATTTTTAAGCATATTATTATTATTATTATTATTTAGTCATTTAGCAGACGCTTTTATCCAAAGCGACTTATAAATGAGGACAACAGAAACAATCAATTGTAGTATTAAAACAACTAAAAACAGATCCAAAACTAAGATAAAACTGTATAAATACTACCTATACACATTTTAAAAATAAAGAAATTAAATAAAAATGACATGCATACAACAAAATTTCAAAACTTATCATTTAAATGAAAAATAAAGTTATAAATCATATAAAGAAAAAAAAACAATTCAAAATATGAAATAGGCCTAACAAAAGGTGTAAGAGTATAATAATGATTCTAACATAACACTAAGCCAAACACCAAAAAAAAAACACACACATACATATACAGTATATACATATACATTTATACATTCAATATATATAATTTCATTTACATTTAGTTTGTTGAAGTATTAAAATAACTCAAATTAAATAAAACTAAAACTTAATGAAAGACCTATACAGACATAATAAATTCAGACATAATGTAACTAAAATTAAAATAAATAACAAATGCAAATCAAACGACAGTAGTTTATCAGTAATCGTTAAAAATAACACTGCCAAACACACATGCTAAAAAAACACAACTTACTTACACACAGTAAATGGTTTATAAATATATAAATGATAATATAAATCATGTTATGAGCTCACTATCCTGTGTTTATTTCTCAGAAGCGTCTGTATGTGAGTTCCAGTAATGAGGTCGTTCAGATTGACCTACAGACGTGTCGTGTGTATGGAGATGAGTGCAACGAGTGCAGATTATCTCGAGACCCCTACTGCGGCTGGGAAGGTTTGCACTGCACCTCTAGAGCAGAGTAAGACCTCAGTGCACACACATCTGCTTCCTTCCTGATTAACACATGTATTTTAGGCTAAAGCTCAAAGCCACTGTCACTGAAGCTCATCGTAGCTCTCTAATAGACTGAGAGAGTTGTGCAGTGATGCTGGAGTGTTATGGGTAATTGTAAAGTGGTTTCATGCTGGTTTGGGTCTCTGTGATCTGCAGAATGAGCTACACACTAAAGTTTCATACGTAGTGTTTGAGGTTTGTTCAAATCATTTTAAGCACTAGTAATAGAGATGCTTGACTCGTAGATTCCACATGCAATCATTCTGAAACCTCTACCACTGAAAACTTTGCATCACTTTACCTGCTCGACCACATTTCCTTATTTTCTACCACTGAAACATTAACATAAGTTCCCCCGCCCACTCACCTTAAATCCACACCGCATGATTCACTTACCAAAAAAAAAAAAAAAAAACATTTCTGAATATAACAAGCCTCATCTCAGTTATGTGTTCTTTTCCACAGAAACCCAGTCCAGAATATCATACACTGCAGTAAGTATGGCTCTGTTTTTGTTATTGGGTGTGTGTTTGGTGGTTTTCACACTAGCCATGTTCACTGTGATCTCAATCTGAATGTGATGTGAACTATAGTTTATTTCCTGAACAAGGCAGCGCTGAATAAAATGTTTGCACCACGGTTCCATTGCAAACAATCTCAGACCACCTTCTACACAGTTTCATGTTTAGTGCTGTGGTCTACAACACCAACTCATGTCTGCTTCTGCTCTGAGTGTGTCATGCATTTGTTTACGCAACACACCAACCATCTTCACATACTTGTAATGAGAAGTGCTTAACAAAAGGGAAGCTTCAAGGGCTTCCTGCTGTTTTTCATCAAAACAAACAATCAATGGTTTAATGTTTAAAAAGGAAGACAACCATAAGTTTTAGCATTGTAATTTTACAGTTATAATGTAAAATATTATTTTATTAAGTATCACAATTTCTTTTTTATACTTGTTAGTAATCAGTATTAATAATATTTTTTAATTATTATTATTTAATTTAATTTAATTATTTTTATAATTTTTATAGCCACACTGATATATAATCACATTGTGACCAAATTGTGCAGCCCTAAAAAGAGGCACAGCAAACTTGCATTTTAATGACATTTTAAAATCACAATTTTTATTTAAAAAAAAAAAGAAAATTGCAATTAGATCTTTTCCACATCGTGCAGCTGTAGTGTGAAAGGCCACCATGTCTTCTACTCACTTTGAATAAGGCTTTGCTTTTTTAGTATACTACTTTCCTACATAGGCAGCTGTCTTTTTAGGGAGCATCCTATCTGAAATGAGACTGATTTGAGACGTCTACATTGGCAGCAACTTAAGTCTGACATTAGGGCTGCACGATTATGACAAAAATCATAATTGTCGATTATTCCCTTGAGATTGTAATTGCGATTATTAATAACGATTATTTTGAACAGATTTATGCCATTGTTTGAAGCTGCATGCCATATTTTCATATAAAATATATATATATATAAAAAAGGCTAAAAACACGCATTGAGCCTCAAATGTCAACTATACATTGGTTTGGTTTCTTCTTTGAACAAAAAAGGTAAAATTATGCATGGTATAATAATGTGTTATATTAAAACTAAAAGAAAAAATGGTTTACTAAAGCTATATATTTCATTTACAATTAAACAGAACATTTTACAGTACAATCTATATTATCAGGGCTCCAGACTAACATTGGAGAGCAGTGGCACCAGAACCTGATTTGGTAGCACTGAACATGTAATATCACAAGTTTTGTCTCTTAGAAATGCACATTAGAACAGGAGCTGGAGTTCAGAGTAGCAGGAGCTTGAGTTGGGATGCAGATGTACATTTGACAGCATTGTGAAAACTGTAACAGCCTCATCTTTTATACATAACCAAAAGTACAGCACCTCATTACCATGGTAAAAACTTAACCTAACTATATGGTTTCTATGGTGTTTGCATTGAAAAACAGAAGCCTAAAGACATTGTCAATTTCAAAACCACTTCAACTGGTAGAATAATTAACAAAATAATGTAATAATTATATTCCATTACTCTTTTTTTTTTTTTTTTTTTTTTTTTTTTTTTTTTTCTTTTTTTTTTTTGGCCTGTCAGTAGCACAGATAACACATGACAGTACATATGCATGGCTATACTATCATCATTCACAGCCTTTTTTTTCTTTTTATTAAATATATATATATTTTTTTTTTTATTATTATTTATCTTTTTTATTTATTTTTTTATTATTTTTTATCTTTTTTTTTTTTTATTTTTTTTATTTATTTATTTATTTTTTTAATATTAATTAATTTAATTTTATATACCCTTTTACTTAACCACACTGTGACAGACAAGACCAGGGGACAGAGAAAACAAGAGAGAGAAAGAAGAAAGGAGAAAAAAAAAAAAAAAAAAAAAAAAGGTTGTGGGGAAAGTCAACAAAGGGGAAGAGAGAGAGAGAAAAAAGGAGAATGGGGGATAGAGAGAGAGAGGAAAAAAAAAAAAAAAAAAAAAAAGACAATTTGCTTCAATACCTGCTGACAAAAAGAGAAAACAACCGAAGACACAACATCAAAGAGACTGCAGCAACAACCAACATCTGTATAAATCACAATAAATTCTAGATGTTAAATGTTATTGAGCAGCACACATAACTAATATTACAAAATAAGTTTTGAAGCAACAGCAGATCAAGACAATGTGTGTCTGTGAGCACCTGTTTTTACACCAATGTGAATGCTTGAGTGTACACCTGTGTGTGTGAGCGCGCTTGTGTTCATAAGGTTCCTCCATGTAAATGTTTAATAGTGTGTGTGGGGAACAACAGCCCCATCCCGCAAGGCATGAAGCAGGCACGGAAAAGACCCGGGCCCCAAACATCCGGAGGCCCCCCAGGGCACGGGACCCCCAGGAGAACCACCGCAGGGACAACCGCGGCCTCCACCCAAAAAAAGGGTAGAGGAGAGCCCGAAGGCGGGACCTCCGACAGCCACAGTGTAGGCGCCCCAGGGTGCCGTGGCGGCAAGCCCGCAGGCTCCACCCGCAGCCGACCACACCAGGGCAGACCGGGCTCTGGGCCCGGAGACCCAAAGGCCCCCCACCCCACAACCGGGGCCCAGCAAGGCCAGTAGGGCCAGGCCCCGCCAATCGACCGCCGAGAGTGGGCCGGCGCTCGCCCGAGCATCCTGCCCCGGCGCGAGAAATCACCAACGCACCGGCGGCATCCTCCACCGGCAGGGCATGGTGGTGGGCTGGGGGTCGACTAAGATGATGAGTGAGGTGGAGTCTAAGGCCCGACCTGACACATAGACGTAGACGACAAGCACACATATACACAAGCATATGTTCCCACCCTCATGCACGCAAACGAATATTCACACCTTCGCCCCACATGTAGACACACAAAAATGGACACGGTACCCACACTCACACTCCCCATATGCACTCTATACTCCTAGGTCCAGGCACCACCACCCCCAGAGGGGTAGCCAGCGCCCGATCCCGGAGCTAAACCCCCTTCGCTCCGGCGTGGGGACAGGAAGACCACCCCGGTCCCCGCAGCAGCAGAGAAAATCAACAGCCCAGACCCCGACCGTTCCATTACTCTTTTAACATATTTAGTATATTAATAATACTCAATATGAATATCCTACTTTTCTGCCACCTTATCATTGTAACCGTTAGTGTTACTACAGTAAAACTATGGTAAATGTGGGTGATTTGTGGATTGAACGTCTTCTAACTGGATCGTTGTTGCACTGTTTTTACATCAGTGTTGATGAGAATAACAGCTCCGATTTATTTGGCTTTAAACTAGTTTAAATGAAAGAGATGTGATTTGTCCTGGAGAACTCTGCTCTGAACTCTGTGCTTCTCACTGGACTTCACAGTGTTGTTTAGGCGTGATCGCAGGTCACTGTAATAAACACATACGCTCTCAGCTCGCGCTGCGCTGTTTTCTTTTGAGGCGATCAAGCGGATAGAAGGTCAGTGTGGCGAGCAGTTCAAACGAGTTCCGTTCTTTTGTTCCGCTTTTGAAACGTTTGGTGTTTAACACATCTATCATGCACAACAGAGTGAGGACGACTATCAGTTAGACAAAATGTCTTTTATCCGGTGTGTTTGAGTTTGTTAAACCCCGCGCTGCAAACACCTCTTAAGCACACAGAATAATGCAAGTGGGCATTTTTAATTGTTTATTTATTTTTGTAATCACGGCTTTGAACGATTATGTAATCGTGGCATCCATAATCGTAATCGCGATTAGAAATTCGATTAATTGTGCAGCCCTATCTGACATTATCATGTGGCCATTCTAACAACACCGTCTTGAGACAAATAATCCATTATATTTCTATTTAAATGTATAGGTATTGAATGAAATACATTTATAATCAACTAGTTTCATCTGCCATCTCAGAATTTTGTTGAGTCTGGATTGACAGCTCACATGCTTTTGAAACAAAATTTTACAGATTCACTCATTTATGTCAAATATTAACAAATGCATCACATCTGTTCCACAGATGAGCCTGAAGCTGCACCGTCGAAGACTGAAATCAGTGACAAGTCAGTGATCCACGTCCCTCCATCCTCTAAACACTTCCTTCTCTGCCCGGTGACGTCACGCCACGCCACATACCACTGGTACCACGGTAAAACACGTGAGGAGTGTGTTCGCTCTGAGCAGAGCTGTTTGTACCTCATTGACAGCATGAACGAGACTCATGAAGGGGAGTACAGATGTGAGTCTTCAGAGGAAGGCTATAACAGGACGGTCAGGCAATACACGCTGAGCATGAGTCGATCAGATGTGCTGCGTCTCACTCCTGCTCTGATACTGCTGCTCACAGCCTCTCATGTCCTGCTACTGACCTTCTGAAAGTATTGCCTTGAAGAATACACTTCCATAATGTACTTAAAGTCTCTGTTTTCATGCACTAATTTTGTACTTAATGTACTAGAAATGATTCTTTAGTACTTCTGAAGTGTACTCAACTGTGCTATTTTGGGACACCATGAATATGAACTACAGTAAAATGCTCTTTTAACATAATATCTCTGTATTTACACTTGAACCCATCTTTCATACTCTAGTACACTCAAGTGTGCTACAAGTGCTGACTAAATAAATTTTTAATACAGAGATAGTGTTAAAAGTGCATTTTAGTTCATAATTCATGCATATTCAAAATAGCACAGTTGAGTACATTTAGGAAGTACATACTAAAGAATCATTTTATGTATATTAGGTACAAAATTAGTGCGCTTTAAGTAAAAAAAATGTTTAACCTGAGTTATCATCCACACCCTATTTATTAATATTACCAATTTTATTGATTATCATTGCCATTTAGAATGAGTTAAAAGCTCAGTGGTTGCGAGTGGTTTGATGTTTAATGATGGTTTCAGAGTTTTTTTCTATAATAGTTTGCACTGATGAATCCTTCATAGATTGGGAACATGAATTTTGTGAGTAAATGTGACCCTGGAGCACAAAACCAGTCATAAGGGTCAATTTGGTGAAATAGAGATTTATACATCATCTGAAAGCTGAATAAATAATCTTTCCATTGATGTATGGTTTGTTATGATAGGATAATATTTGTCTGAGATACAACTATTTGTAAATCTGGAATCTGAGGGTGCAAAAAAATCTAAATATTGAGAAAATCATCTTTAAAGTTGTTCAAATGAAGTTCTTAGCAATGCATATTACTAATCAATAATTATGCTTTTATATATATATACAGTGTATATATATATATATATATATATATATATATATATATATATATATATATATGGTACGAAACTTTACAAAATATCTTAATATCCTAATGATTTTTGTCATAAAAGAAAAATGGATAATTTTGACCCATACAATGTATTGTTGTCTATTGCTACAAATATACCTGTGTTACTTATGACTGCTTTTGTGCTCCAGGGTCACATATATGGTAAATACTCCTGATGTTTACTGTATATGTGCAATACAGAGCTTCTCATAAAAGTCCAGTTAGTCATCAGTCATAAGAGTATGAAAACACACGAGGTGGATGTGGGAGAGAATCAGTTTGGATCATTTTCAGGATGTGGAGAGATTATAGGATGATTTTAATTGTTATTTTCATGATCAGCAGTGTTTTTGTCATGTGATCAGTCAAACATTTGGACACAAACTCAATTTATGTTCCTCATGATCTTAAACAACCTATTGATCTAAAGGAGTCTAAACAGTTTAGCCGACAAAAATAAATCAATATTTTAATAGATTTTTTTAAAAGTAATTTTCTAATAATTTTAGTCCACAAAAATAAATCAATATTTGAATATATTTTTTGAAAACTAATTTTCTAATAATTTTAGTCGACTAAAATAAATCAATATTTGAATAGATTTTTTGAAAACTAATTTTCTAATAATTTTAGTCGACAAAAATAAATCAATATTTGAATAGATTTTTTGAAAACTAATTTTCTAATAATTTGTCGACAAAATATTTGAATAGATTTTTTTTAAACTAATTTTCTAATAATTTGTCGACAAAATATTTGAATAGATTTTTTGAAAACTAATTTTCTAATAATTTGTCGACAAAAATAAATCAATATTTGAATAGATTTTTTTTAAACTAATTTTCTAATAATTTTAGTCGACTAAAATAAATTAATATTTGAATAGATTTTTTGAAAACTAATTTTCTAATAATTTTAGTCGACAAAAATCAATCAATATTTGAATAGATTTTTTTTAAAGCTAATTTTCTAATAATTTGTCGACAAAAATAAATTAATATTTTAAGACAATTGTTTTAAAAACCAATTTACTAAGAATTTTAGTCAACAAAAAATAAATGAATAAAAAGAGGCTCATCTATAAGAGTCTTCATTTGTATAATGTTTTGGTACCAGACTTATATTTGTGTAATTTTAGAGATCATAACTATTATTCTAACATAAGGAAATGAATGATGTGTAAATGTTTGACTGCCAGCGTATGGAATGAATGTGTAGTCTTGTGTGATTGTTATTTCCAAAGGACTTGTGTTAAGTTTAATAATTGATCATTTTGAAATATTGGTAGAAACTAGTAGAACATTTCATTTGATCCGGGTCATTTCAAAATGAACAGCGGTGATGATTGTTTTATTTCTTCATGTTTACATTTCATTATATTGAAATATCAAATCAAGTGTCATTTATTGCAAAGAAAGATTGTGACACTGGTTTCTGAAAATGTTGCAGTAATATTTCACAATCCGTGTCACAACACTTAGTTTTTGAGATGCTTAGATTGTAAAGCGTGTTGCTAAAGGGCATATTTCTTTACAATTAATGACACTTCATGTAATATTTTACAACATCTAATGACTTTCATTCATTTTTAACCCTTGCTCTGCTTTAAATCCTTGTGTTCCTGGTCAAAAATGGTTTGTATTATACTATATTATCACCAAATCTTGGATTTAGTGTTTTTATCAGCTAGTTTTTTCTATCAGCTGCACAGGTTTGTATTTCTGATTAATTATAGGCCTCATTGATCTGAGCTTGTGCAGCACAGTTTTTGAGTGAAAACAAACAAAAACAGTATTTGTGCACTGTATAAAAAAATAAAAAATTGAGCAAACTTAAAAGTGTAAGGCAACCAGCTTCAGAACTTGTTTTTGTGGGAGATTTTTTTAGTTCTCTCAACTTTTTGTTGTATGAACTTAAAACAAGAAGTTGAGAAAACTAAAAATCTGCTGAAGCTGGATGTCTTAAACTTTTAAGATTGCTCAACTTTTTTTTTTATTTTTTTTTTTTTTTTTACAGTGCTGTAAAAAATCAAAAGTTGACAACTTAAAACGTTTAAGGCAACCAGCTTCAGCAGATTTTTGAGTTTTCTCAACTTCTTGTTTTAAGTTTATACAACAAAACGTTGAGAAGAATTTAGCCCAATTTAGAGATCAATGAGGCCTAAGATCAATCAGTTTCAGAATGAAATACAAAACATTTGCTAATTACAAAAAGAAAAGGAAAAAAAGTTGCTTAAAGACTGATGAGAAATTTATGTGCAATATTTTTGTAGTCATTTTTGACTGAGTAAACCACAAATGTCAGGAGGTGGAAATGTAAGGATTCTATACATCTATATCTATATCTATCTATAGAGAGAGAGAGAGAGAGAGAAATTGGGAAGTGGTTAAACCCAGCCTGATCTCACAGCAATTCGTACATATTTTACAAGGTGGCTAATTTGTACAAATTCGTACGACCTCACTCGTACAAATTCATATGATTTTTGCTAAATCGTATGTATTTTACGAGTTGCCAATTCGTATGAATTTGTACGAACGACCTACACCTAACTCCGCCCCTAAACCTACCCTCACTGGGGTTTAGACAAATCCTACTAAATCATACGAGTGAGGTCGTACGAATTAGCCACCTCGTAAAATATGTACGAATTGCCGTGAGATAGCGTTGGTTAAACCCTGTGTGAGCAAAGTCAGTATGTATCTCAATACAGTAACATAAACCAGCATTTTTGGGTAAAATAAAATCCTCTCCGAGTTAAAATGAGCAAAACAGCATGAGGATGACGAGTCTTGTGAGCAGCTGACTCGTGATTTATTCAGCGTTGTTTCAGAGTTAAGTGTTCACTATAAACTGTGACGCTCCATCAGCGCAAACATCATACAATACTATAATGTCTTGACTGTTTGTGTGAAGTGATGCGAGTCATATTTATTTATATCAGAGAAATGCATGAGTGATAGATATGAATGTGTGTAGAGGTGATGGGTAAAGCCGGTCTTAACTACAGTCACTAACTTGGTTTATATATAGAATGAAAATTTATATAAAATTTGTCACAAGATGTTTATTTTTTTTCTCTCTTTTGAACTTTCTGATTTATATTGTTGTATTTATTGCACTTTATTGCATCTTAGAATCTGTGAAAGT
The DNA here is from genome assembly GCA_023376895.1 of Aspiorhynchus laticeps. Taxonomy (NCBI): domain Eukaryota; kingdom Metazoa; phylum Chordata; class Actinopteri; order Cypriniformes; family Cyprinidae; genus Aspiorhynchus; species Aspiorhynchus laticeps. The sequence goes on from CM041798.1 coordinate 2,359,116, forward strand.
TCCAATCTCAAGGGAAAAAATGATTTTGCAATAAATAAGTGTCGTTAAGCATCTTGAAGAAGTGAAGGGTGAACACCCCCCCCCCACCCTCTCACCTCAGTAAAGGTCAGGGAACTGGAGCCAATGATCAATACATCATTAATTCCTCTCAAGTGTTGGTGGAGTTCACTGATTTTCCTAATTAAAGACTTTGTAAATGTCCCTGTTGTTTCCTCCTCTGTTAGTCATTGAGTTCATCACAGAAACTCACTGCACTGATCGTGTAACACAGGAAAACCAGCAGCTGTTTAGCAAGTTTAAAAGTTCAATGATATTTTCTGCCTCCGCTTCACTTCTTTTGAAATGCTGTGGCTGCCTGATGATCTCGCAATAATTTAGACGACAGAAGCCAGATTCACTAAACATTCTTAAGTTGAGATTTCTTCTTAACTGCTATTTTCTTATTTGAGAAAAAAAAAACATTTTCCCCAAAAAATCTTAAGAATATTCTTATCTTTTTTTCGTAAGATAAAGACAAAACTTAAGAATAATTCAAATTCCTGAAAAAATCGTAAAAATCACCTTTTAAAGTTATGATATCCTCAGATTTGTCTTAATTCCCAAATGTTAAGAATGATACATATAATGTATTTGCTGAAAGAAACACTTGACCCAAACAGTGACCAGAGAAACACCATCAATAATTCATAGGACTCTAGCAGTTTTACACGTTTTCACACCAGCGGTTGGATTTATGAACTGATTTACCCTATTAAACACTGATTTTTTTAATGTAAAGTGCATGTGATATATCGCCATATGATTTTTATTTACTAGATTATCATAAAGTAGTAATATTTATTATATGAAGCTAGTGGTATGCTGTAATGTGTAAACAAAAAATAAATTAATTAATTAAAACAGTTCAAGACAAGTTGAGGGTTACCTTGAATTTTAAGTTTATTTTAAGAAAAAAAAGAGCATTCTTAGGCTCAGTTTCACAGACAGGGCTTAGACTAAACCAGGATTAGGACATTTAAGTCATTTTTATAAACATGTAAGACTTAGACTTACATTTTAGTCTAGGACTAGACTTAAGCCTTGTCTGTGAAACCAGGGGTTAAAGTATTTTTAGGAATGCACAATACTCTTCACTTGTTTGAAAATATGAAAATACAAGATACGAAAAATTGTGCTGCCAATTGTATTTGGTACTCGAGTGTCTAGAGCTTCATTGGAGGACAAAAGTTTCATGAAACTGAAAAAAAGCTGAAACTTGTGTACAGAATAAGCCATATTGAAGAAAACATACATAAACCAAAATCAATCACACAGATGAAGATACAAAGTAAAGCTTTATCTGACCTGAGAACCATGTCTTATACTACTAACAAACTTAATGTCAAGCATGAACCTTGTTTTTCTGGTAAAGTGCTGCACTTTAATATACGACCACCTCAACAAGCATTCACTTTTGAATTAACAGCATGCACAAACCCCACGGCGCATGTCATAGAAGACGATTCAACCTCAAATCAAGCAAACACACACAAATGTTAAAGGAGGTACTCCATATCTCCAGCTAAAAAGAATCTAACAGCACGTGTCAATCTGACTCTCTGCGCACGAGCGCCACCTCGAGGTGAAGCAGGAGTTAACAACCTGAAAGATTCACAAGAGTTTCTACACGATTCATCTCAGGAAACACAGAGAAGAGTGAGGAAGTCTAGCTGGCAATAACTAAGACTGAAACAGAAATATAATCAAATAAAAATACTTGCAAGCGAACTAGTCCCAACATTCATCGTGTTATAAAACGTCAATTACAAACAAAAAGACTGTCTGACTGAATGAATGAATGAATGAATAAATGCATGTAAATGCAAGTTCACATTTTGCAAATCTGACATTTTTGTCAGAACTTGTTGTTTTTTTTGACACTGAATAAAAAAAGGTTGACTTTTTCCAGGCAACTGCGAGTTTATATCTCAACATTTTTCTCACAGTTGCAAGAAAAAAGCCAGATTTGTGAGATGAAAAAGTTGCAATGTTTTTAATTGTATGACTCCGTGGCTGAAATAAGCTTCCACAGATCTGAACATCGTGTGACATTGTTTCTGGATGCTGGAAACCATTAATGACTCTAAAACCTGTAGCATAAGACACAAACACAGACGAATATAAAACTGGGACAAAGAATCTGCACAAGTTTTTTAATCCAGTTCAAACAGAAAAAGAGCTGCAGCAAACATGGAGCTGGAACAGAGAAGAATCAAAGTCCTGAGAATGAACAAAGCACATCAATATGGCCTTCAAACCTCAAACATCTGATGTGTTTCGCTGGTCACCTGACCATTACATCACAATCATACAGCATCACGGTGACCTATGACCTGTGTGTGAGGCTGAGGTCATCTGGTCTTTGGCTTCTAGCCGTGCAGCAGTTTGATTTGGTTAAGGTGAGCAGGTTTGACCACCTGATTGTACAAATGCAACCGTTCACGTTTGGTTGGGCCACGAGGAGAAAGGAAAGTCCACGTTGTCCTCCCATCATCACGACAGCATGAGGCATGTAGTGTAAATCATAGCACTTCACCACTGAATCTCCATTTATATCATCTTAAAAACATCACAGTACTTCCTGAGAGAGACGCCTTCCTGATACGGAGAGCAAACATGAGACACAAACATCAGGCCCTTCAGCGTCGGTGCGGGAGAGAGAGAACGAAGGTTTGCTTGATTACACATCATCACAACATTCATGAGTGAATCTCATGAAACCTCACAAAAACATGACGTTCTGATCCAAAATCAACAGGAAAAAATAAATGATATTTTTGCATTAAGAAAATGATGACTGTTTTAGGACTAAGATGTTTTATGCTGTGACTATTATTTGAATATATATGTATATGTACATATACATTTATAAAAAAATTAAATAAAAAAATATATTATACAATTACATTTATATATATATATATGTGCACATACGTGCATATAATATGTGCTTACATATATTTATTAAAATATGTGCATATACATATGTATAATAAAAAATAATAAAATGCAAAAAATTACACACTGCCGTTCAAAAGTTTGAGATCAGAATCTTTTTAATGTTTTTAAAAGAAGTTTCTTCTGCTCATCAATGCTGTATATATTTGATCAAAAATACAGATTTTTTTTTTTTTAATTTTGTGAAATAACATTGCATTTTAAATTAACATCTTTCTATTTTAATATACTTCAATATATAATTAATTTCTGTGATCAAAGCTGAAATCATTCTAACATGCTGATTTATAATCAATGTTGGAAACAGTTGTGCTGCTTCATATCTTTTTTGAAACCTGTGATGATTTTTTCAAGGATTCTCAGATTAATAAAAAGTTAAAAAGATCAGTGTTTATTCAAAATAGAAATTCCATGTAGCAATATACATAACTATTCCAAAGTGAAAGTGAAGTAACGTGGCCAAGTAAGTGCACACACACAGTGGGTCAGTACATTTTTAAAGAAATTATTATTTTTTAATAGCAAGGATGTGTTAAATGGATAAAAAGTGATCGTAAAAACTTTCTATTTTGCATAAATGCTGTTCTTTTTAACTTTTTATTCATCAAAGATTCAGCGCTGTGTCACAGAAATAAACTATATTTTGAAGTATATAAAAATAGGAAACCAATATTAGAAATTGCATATTGAATATTAGAATATTTTTTTAAAAAAACTGTATTTTTGACCAAATAAATACAGCCTTGATGAGCAGAAGAGACTCCATTAAAAACCTTACTAATCTCAAACTTTTGAAATAATGCAAAATTTCTTATTTCTTATAAATTTGATGAGATCACGAGGTTCTCTTTTATATTCAAATATTAAAATCTAAAATATGTATGCAAATATGTGCATATATATTCAAACAGCATATATATATAAAATAAAAAATAAAATGTGCATGTATTCTAAATGTTCTTTGTATGTTCATGAGATTCACTCACATATTTAACCCTGCCCTGAGATCAGATGAAATGAAGGCCGATCGCTCGTTTAAACATCTACTGAGACATTCATCTGGTTTCGGAGGTATTTGACGGTTGTTCTTGAAGACAGACAGGCTCATCATCATCAAACAGCAGATATATTCCCTAACGATCATAGAGGACAATCAGTGCCGTCCCGTCAGCGTTTCTGATCCAGACCAATTCAAACCAATTCTACAAAAAATAAAACTCATTCAGAGAAAGCCTAAACTACAGATCCTGAGGTCAAACACGAGTGTTCGAGGTATGACTGTAAAACGAGGAACCTTGAGTCAAAAAGATCACGAAACATAATCAGAAGACAGATCGAAACACTCTAAATAAAAACATCTTCAAGTTCTGTAAAACCTGCCCGTCGTTTGGCTGAGCGTTCTGATTGTATTTAGCGTTTTCAGACGTCGTTCATGAAACACGAGCATGAATTTCTATGTGAATCGTTCATGAATCCAGTCTGACGTAACTGTTGCATTGACTTATGCAAAAACGTGATTTTTGCATAAGACTGTATATGAACGATTAACTGTTGATTCATGAATGAGGCCCAGCCGTGTTGTTTTATGCATGTGTGTCCATGTAAATGTGCGGACAGCCGATGTGGACAGGAGAAACTGAGGTACTGGTTGTGTAACTCGGCCGGAAGACGGGTTACGGAGAGCCGCTGGGGTCCGCTGAGCTCCGCCCCTTGGAGGAGGAGGAAGAGGCGGGGCTTTGGCTGGGGGCGGAGCTAGAGAAGGTGAAGCTGGGTCCAGGTGCAGCAGACGCAGACGCAGACGCAGACTTCTGCGCAAACAGAGTTCCTGCAACAGAAAACATTTAAACATGAGATCAGTGCTGATTAAAACATAACTACAAATAACACTCTGTGCCAGGGATCCCCAAACTTTTCATCAGCCGAACACTTTAGACATGCTGAGGTTTTACGACAATATTTCAATAATTTAACTACACATTTGCACAGTTCTCATATATATTTTTTATTTGAACTTTTTTGCTGGACATTTGCTGAAACTAAAACTACAACTATAAAAAACAACAATAATAAATGTTACTGAAATGTTACCAAAATAAAATAAAAAATATATATAAAAAAGTATTGCTATTTTTCACATGCATGAGTCGTGAAAATTATGAACATAAATCTAGGAATTATTTGATTGTTAGATTTTAAATCAGCAGGTCGAGGTATCAAAAGTAACTAAGCTGTTTTATGGATGGTAACTGTAATATTATTACTGAAATCTTATTAGTAATTAGTTACACTACTAGTTACTGCAAAAAGTAATATTATGACAGTAACTAAGTTACAGTAACTAGTTACTGCCCAACACTGGTGAGCTATATAGTGTAATATTTCATGAAATGCTCCTCTCCAGACTTCATTTCTCTAGAAAATAAGGACATGTGGACTGATGATTTTCCTGCCTGAGGTAAATGAAATGCTGCGTGACATTGTGTTCACAAGCTGTTTTATTGACATATTTCCACGGTTGAACCACTGGTTGTGTGATTACACGAGGCAGGAGATGTTCATTCATGTTTATTTCACATTAAAACTAGTAATAAATACACTAGTCAACATTTAAAGTGGATCAAAACCTAAGTGTTCTTGTCTTAGGACAACTTTGATGAACTTTTCTGAACCACTTCAAATGTTGACTACTAGAGTAACAAATGTTGACTACTAGAGTAACAAATGTTGACTACTAGAGTAACAAATGTTGACTACTAGAGTAACAAGTGTTGACTACTAGAGTAACAAGTGTTGACTACTAGAGTAACAAATGTTGACTACTAGAGTAACAAATGTTGACTACTAGAGTAACAAATGTTGACTACTAGAGTAACAAATGTTGAGTACTAGAGTAACAAATGTTGACTACTAGAGTAACAAGTGTTGACTACTAGAGTAACAAGTGTTGACTACTAGAGTAACAAATGTTGACTACTAGAGTAACAAATGTTGACTACTAGAGTAACAAGTGTTGACTACTAGAGTAACAAGTGTTGACTACTAGAGTAACAAATGTTGACTACTAGAGTAACAAATGTTGAGTACTAGAGTAACAAATGTTGACTACTAGAGTAACAAGTGTTGACTACTAGAGTAACAAGTGTTGACTACTAGAGTAACAAATGTTGACTACTAGAGTAACAAATGTTGAGTACTAGAGTAACAAGTGTTGACTACTAGAGTAACAAATGTTGAGTACTAGAGTAACAAATGTTGAGTACTAGAGTAACAAATGTTGACTACTAGAGTAACAAATGTTGACTACTAGAGTAACAAATGTTGAGTACTAGAGTAACAAGTGTTGACTACTAGAGTAACAAATGTTGAGTACTAGAGTAACAAATGTTGAGTACTAGAGTAACAAGTGTTGACTACTAGAGTAACAAATGTTGAGTACTAGAGTAACAAGTGTTGACTACTAGAGTAACAAATGTTGACTACTAGAGTAACAAGTGTTGACTACTAGAGTAACAAGTGTTGACTACTAGAGTAACAAATGTTGACTACTAGAGTAACAAGTGTTGACTACTAGAGTAACAAGTGTTGAGTACTAGAGTAACAAATGTTGACTACTGGAGTAACAAATGTTGACTACTGGAGTAACAAATGTTGACTACTAGAGTAACAAATGTTGACTACTAGAGTAACAAGTGTTGACTACTAGAGTAACAAGTGTTGACTACTAGAGTAACAAGTGTTGACTACTAGAGTAACAAATGTTGACTACTAGAGTAACAACTGTTGACTACTAGAGTAACAAGTGTTGACTACTAAGAGTAACAAGTGTTGACTACTAGAGTAACAAGTGTTGAGTACTACTCAACAAATGTTGAGTACTAGAGTAACAAATGTTGACTACTAGAGTAACAAATGTTGACTACTGGAGTAACAAATGTTGACTACTAGAGTAACAAGTGTTGACTACTAGAGTAACAAGTGTTGACTACTAGAGTAACAAGTGTTGAGTACTAGAGTAACAAATGTTGACTACTAGAGTAACAAGTGTTGACTACTAGAGTAACAAGTGTTGACTACTAGAGTAACAAATGTTGACTACTAGAGTAACAAGTGTTGAGTACTAGAGTAACAAATGTTGACTACTAGAGTAACAAGTGTTGACTACTAGAGTAACAAGTGTTGACTACTATAGTAACAAGTGTTGACTACTAGAGTAACAAGTGTTGACTACTAGAGTAACAAATGTTGAACACTTATCAAAAGTTACAATATATAAAACTGGAAGTTTCCAGTGAAGTTCACTTGTGCAGTGGTTAAACAATGCTGTATTTGTTCAGTACATGTGCACCGAACCAAAAGACCTGCACTGAAAATATTCAGTATGGTGGGGTAGTTTTTCCTCTGCTGTGGGGTCTGGTGGGCCGCCCTGGGCTGCCATGGGCCCTGGTCTGGATGGGCCTGGGCCCCCCGCCCTGGGCAGATTTGGGGTAACGGGGGTGCCTATGGGGGTCAGCGGGGGAGCTGGCTCCAGAGGGGGGGGTATTTTGCCCCCTCTGATGTTTTCCTCCCCATCCCTAAGGCTTCACTTCTCCCGCTCCATCACACCAACACATAGGTAGGGTTTTGAGGTGCGGGTGAGTCGCTGGGATGCGGGGGAGGTGGTACTCCTCTGTCTCCTCGTGGCCGCCTGCATCTCAATTACACATTACAGCTTAGACATTCTCATTACTTACTGTCACATGACATATACATATAGGGTCTTGGGGGTGGGCACACTGAATGGCATCCGGAGGGCGGTCTGTTCATTCAGCCTTCCCTCTGGTGCCAGTGCCCACTTCTCAATTTTAAGTTGCACATAGACATTGAGGGCTCTAGGGAGGGGACGAGCTGACACAAGCTTGTGGAGGGTGCCCCTCCCCTGTTTTAAAGCACCCCTGTTTTAAAGCACCTTAGAACAACACACACCAACACTACATTTGAGCGGGTGGGGTGAAGCATGGGGTCGTCTTTTTTTTTTTTTTTTTTTTTTTTTTTTTTCTTTCTTTTTTTTTTTTCTCACACCCCTGTTCTCTGTTCTCTGTCTGGGGCCGGGGGCTGTGAGGATGAGCTGGCCGCCCGGTCGGGGTCTGGGCTGTTGATTTTCTCTGCTGCTGCGGGGACCGGGGTGGTCTTCCTGTCCCCACGCCGGAGCGAAGGGGGTTTAGCTCCGGGATCGGGCGCTGGCTACCCCTCTGGGGGTGGTGGTGCCTGGACCTAGGAGTATAGAGTGCATATGGGGAGTGTGAGTGTGGGTACCGTGTCCATTTTTGTGTGTCTACATGTGGGGCGAAGGTGTGAATATTCGTTTGCGTGCATGAGGGTGGGAGCATATGCTTGTGTATATGTGTGCTTGTCGTCTACGTCTATGTGTCAGGTCGGGCCTTAGACTCCGCCTCACTCATCATCTTAGTCGACCCCCACAACACCACCATGCCCTGCCGGTGGAGGATGCCGCCGGTGCGTTGGTGATTTCTCGCGCCGGGGAAGGATGCTCGGGCAAGCGCCGGCCCACTCTCGGCGGTCGATTGGCGGGGCCTGGCCCTACTGGCCTTGCTGGGCCCCGATTGTGGGGTGGGGGGCCTTTGGGTCTCCGGGCCCAGGGCCCGGTCCGCCCTGGTGTGGTCGGCTGCCGGTGGAGCCTGCGGGCTTGCCGCCACGGCACCCTGGGGCGCCTACACTGTGGCTGTCGGAGGTCCCGCCTTCGGGCTCTCCTCTGCCCTTTTTTGGGTGGAGGCCGCGGTTGTCCCTGCGGTGGTTCTCCTGGGGGTCCCGTGCCCTGGGGGGCCTCCGGATGTTTGGGGCCCGGGTCTTTTCCGTGCCTGCTTCATGCCTTGCGGGATGGGGCTGTTGTTCCCCACACACACTATTAAACATTGACATGGAGGAACCTTATGAACACAAGCGCGCTCACACACACAGGTGTACACTCAAGCATTCACATTGGTGTAAAAACAGGTGCTCACAGACACACATTGTCTTGATCTGCTGTTGCTTCAAAACTTATTTTGTAATATTAGTTATGTGTGCTGCTCAATAACATTTAACATTTAGAATTTATTGTGATTTATACAGATGTTGGTTGTTGCTGCAGTCTCTTTGATGTTGTGTCTTCGGTTGTTTTCTCTTTTTGTCAGCAGGTATTGAAGCAAATTGTCTGTTTTTTTTTTGTTTTTTTTTTCTCTCTCTCTATCTATCCCCCATTCTCCTTTTTTCTCTCTCTCTCTTCCCCTTCTTTGTTGACTTTCCCCACAACCTTTTTTTTTTTTTTTTTTTCTCTTTCCTCTCTTGTTCTCTCTGTCCCCTGGTCTTGTCTGTCACAGTGTGGTTAAGTAAAAGGGTATATAAAATTAAATTAATTAATTAATATAAAAAAAAAATATATATATATATATATATATATATATATATTTAATTAAAAAAAAAAAAAAAAGAAAAAAGGCTGTGAATGATGATAGTATAGCCATGCATATGTACTGTCATGTGTTATCTGTGCTACTGACAGGCCCAAAAAAAAGAAAAAAAAAAAAAAAAAAAAAAAAAAAAAAAAAAAAGAAAATATTCAGTATGAATATGTGTACTGTTACACAAAATTTGCTGTCTAACAGTTATTCGGCAAATGGAAGATGACTCAATATGTATTTGTTTTAAAGGGGTCATCGGATGCCCATTTTCCACAAGTTGATATGATTCTTTAGGGTCTTAATGAAAAGTCTATAACATACTTTGGTTCAAATTTCTCAATGTTAGTGTAAAACAACACCCTTTTACCCTGTCAAAAACAGCTCTGTTCACAGCAAGCCGTTTTAGTGCATGTTCCTTTAAATGCTAATGAGCTCTGCTGACCCCGCCCCTCTCATGAAAAGTTGAGAAAACTCAAAAATCTGCTGAAGCTGGTTACCTTAAACTTTTAAGTTTTCTCAACTTTTGATTTTTTACAGTGTAGAGTAACTTACCCAACACCAGGTTAAATAAAAGGTTAAATAAAAAAATAATAAACATCCATTTTAAGAACCCAATAAAATTGATTATAATAATAATGCACAATGCATTTGTCTGTAAGCCATACCTGAGTAAACAATGCCATTGACTTCCGCTGACACGCTGATACTCGCCGCTCCGCTGGAGGAAATGCTCACGGACAGACCCTGCTTCTCATCTACAGACACAAACACTCATTAACACACACACACACACACATCAGTGCATCACAATCGTCCAGCGCACTGACCCCGGGCCGGAGCTCCGAGACGCAGGTTGGCAGGGATCTGCGAGGCCATGGCGAGCAGGTTGTGATGGAAGGCCTGCTGCATGAGTCTCTGCTGCTCCTCGGCCAGACGTGCCATCTTCCTCTCCGGAGCCTCCGTCTCCAGCTTCTCTCGGAGCTGCTCCAGCGTCGCCGCTCGCGCCAAACCCACCGCCTGCTGCTGCCCGAACACCAGAGCCACGGAGGACGAGCGGGCCATCGTCTGCAGGACAGAGAGGACAACCGATCTATATGTGATCTGGACCACTAAACCAGTCATAACAGTCAGTTTTATGAAAGCTTTCCATTGATGTACGGTTTGTTATGATCGGACAATATTTGAAAATCTGGAATCTGAGGGTGCAAAAAAATCTAAATATTGAGAAAATCACCTTTAAAGTTGTTCAAATGAAGTTCTTAGCAATGCATATTACTAATCAAAAATTAAGTTTTGATATATTTACGGTAGGAAATTTACAAAATATCTTCATGGAACATGATCTTAATATCCTAATGATTTTTGGCATAAAATAAAAATCTATAATTTTGACCCATGCAATGTATTGTTGTCTATTGCTACAAATATACCTGTGTTACTTATGACTGCTTTTGTGCTCCAGGGTCACATTTCAGGTTTATTTGACAGGGACAATGCACATCAATAACACATAAATGTACAATGTGTACAAAATTGTCACCCTAAAAATCTAAAACAATTAATCAATACATAATACATGCATGCTCCAAAATACATGGAAAGTGTACACTATGCCTTAAACTATATATATATATATATCTGCTTAAAAATTATACTATGCATATCACCTGTGCATGATAATTAGATTCTGCATCAATGCAACTTGGTATAAATGGGTATTATTGCAATAAACATGTATTTTTAAAAATGTTCCTAGCAGTGTTATTTTAGTATCGCTGACATACTATTACAGTTTTTGTTAATATTTTAAATTTTATTTTATTTTCTGTTTTCATTTTCATTTTAGTTCAAGTTTTAGCCATTTTATTGTGCATTTTTGTTCCCATTTACTTTTTTAATGTTTATATTTATTTCAGCTACTTGACAAAGCAACTTTTTCATTTAGTTTCACTTTATGTACTGAAACATCTAAAACTGGAATAAAATCTGATAAATACAATATAGATATATTTAAAAAAAAAAAATTACTAAAACAATAACTAAAAATAAAATAAAAATGGAAACCGCAAAATGAAATGTAATTCAAAAAGAAAAACAACAACAACAAAAATAAATAATAGTTCTTATTATTAACTTAATTTTTTTTTTTTTAGTTTTACAATTTAAATGTGCATTTTTGTCATTTTTATTACTTTTTAAAAAAATCTGTTTTTATTCTTATTTATTTTTATATAGTTTTTTATTAATTTTTATTTATTAGATTTTGTTTATTTAGTTTTAGTTATTTTAGTTAAAATAAATGAAAATAAGAAATGTTGCCATGGCAATTAGCTGGAATAAAATAAGTATACGTTTTTAAAAAATACGTTGTTTTTTTTAATGTGTTTTTAGTTTTAGTTGTAATTAATGATTACCCTGTTTTTTTTAATCATATTAAATAAATAAATAGCAATAAACCAGTCAAGGTTGTGATTTTCTGCACAGTCAGTTATCATCATCTAAAAACACAGAGCAGAAAATGACCGTCTGTGAGAGAAATTCATAATAAGAACAGAAAAAACAGAAGTTATTCTTTCATGTGGCTCGTTTGGATGAAACTCTGCCATAATCAGCAAGTGGAGAAACACACTAATTACCACATGAAACTTCCAGTTAATGTGTGTGTGAGTGTGAGAAATATAAAAAAGAGAAGTCTTATGAGGGACAACATTCATTCAATAGCACTGACTTAAGATGCAGTTCATGTCAGTGTCGACAGGAGGCGCTGTAACACCACAAACACTAAAACAGCACAAACACACACCTACAGACTCTATAAAAACACCCTGTGAAAATAAATATGAGTTCTGTAGCTTTAAGTAGGCATGTCATGAATATTGTTTAATAATTGTCTGATTGTTGTTGCTTGATCTAATTGCATTGCTAATTTAAGATAACCGTGCTGCTTAAATTTCAATCACATATTGTTTATTTTTGCATCACTCACCCTGTCCCTTCTTCAGAGATGGCCCCGGGGACACCTGC
>CM041798.1:2376573-2421573 GCA_023376895.1 Aspiorhynchus laticeps
AACAACCCTGAGATTATATATATATATATATATATATACTACACACACATATACACACATATATCACACACACACACACACACACACACACACACACACACACACACACACACACACACACAAACTGCATATATTACACATCAGTATAATATAAAATAAAAAAAATCTCTTAAATATTATAATTGTTTTTCCATTATTTTTTCCAAAACAAAAACAAATAAACAACAAAAGATAAAAGAAAATTCACAATATATTAAGTTGGAGTTTTTTTTCATTGATATTTTAAATTAAAAAATCTGTCACACACTAGTTCATATAACAGCTCTCAGTAAAACACAAAGAAACGTTTCATTTTTACTCCATAAATGCATTGAAACGCACACACGGCAGATGTGTTTGTATAGAGGTGAGAGTTCAAGTCGCCCACCGCAGCGCTTCAAAAGACACAGGTGGGCTACGGGCGGAAAAATACATATTAGCCTGCTTTACACAAACAAGCTTAACCTGAATAACAGAGCCGACCTGCCCCAGACTTCTGACAGCCGTACATTAACCCTGTCAACAGCTTATCTTCTGGTGCGGGGCGCTGGAGACGTCTGCTGTATAGTTACACATCTATATGAGAAGTACACAGCGGCTGCCTCTGATTGTGTTCGGGAATAAAACACTTCAGTATCTACAGAAAAACCCTCGGACAGGTGAACAGGGTACAAACGTTAACAGATAACTTCTTCAGTTGATTAATCACAGGACATTAGGATAATTGCTTTGTATTACAGGTTTTGTTTAAATATGCAAATGACGCATTATTTAATTAAATGTGCACTGATTTGCATCTGAACATAAACCTAAAGCCAGGTTCAAAACTCATGTTTGATTTTATTCACGAGTTAAAGGTTTTTAACTGAAGGGATTTTGGATTTCTCTCTTTATCACTCCATAAATCAGAAAATACTGTCAACAGACAGAAAAAATAAAAAATGAAATATGAACAAACCTCTCAGTAAAATCCTTCAGAATATAGAGAGGAATATTCTGTGTTTTGGTGTTTGTAAGTGCTGCTGAAGAGGAGAAACAAACTCATTTTTAAAAAATGTATTGTAAATTAAATCTACAGATGAAAATAGATAAAATGCAATAATAAAACCACATGAATGACATATCTTCAGTGAAAACCTTTAGAATATAAATAGGAATAAACTAAGGTTTTGTGTCTGTAAGTGCTGCATAAGTGAAGAAAAAAAATCAGAGCCTTTAAATATATGCATTTTCAACATGTTTATATGAATAAAATATATAAATAAGTCAGTGTGAATGATTTCTGAACAAACCCCTCAGTAAAAACCTTCAGATTATAGAGGAATAAAACTAAGTTTTGGTGTTTAAGTGCTGCTGAAGTGGCTCATTTTAATAAAATGGCCTTTGAAAATATGTATAGTAAATAGTGCTATCAATCGATTAAAACATTTAATCACGTTAATCAGTCGTGGACTGTGATTAATCATAATTAATCACAAATTTAAAATACTAGGATTTACCTGTAAATGTGTTGAAATAAAGAAATGCATGACAAACTAGTTTAAGGAAACATAACCTTTCACACCTCCGCCAGATATGAGACATAATCCTTATTATTCTTTTATCATTATTTATCCATTATCAGTCTTTATACTGGCAATAAAACGTTTACCAAACCACATCGCTTCAATCCCAGTATACATTTACCCAACTATTATCAAGCGTATTTCTAAATAAATACAACAAAACATTTCTTGCGACCTTACGTGAAGTATTATGACAAAATACATTATGAAGAAGTATTGGACCTGTTCTGCAGGTGCATTAGAGCTTACATTAGCATCATAAGACAATTTATGAGATTAATAGTACACTTTTACTCAGAACTCACTTCAAACCACCATCGAGTGTTTGTAATAACCTCCTTTTGTGATCACATGTGGAAAAATGAGCATTTCAGATGTAAGTTACACATTCATCTCAAGAAAATCACATAGAAACTATATCCTATCGTAATCGTGTTTATTATCTTATATAATCTATAGTAGCTGTCATGTTTATTTCTGCTGTGTAAAGCCTTCACTCCGTTCTGAAGTTGTCAGGTATACATTCCAAGTATGATACACATTAGTAAAAGGATCTATTTTAATTTTTATTTGTCTATATACACTTTGGGCGGCCGCGGTAGATTATAAAAGTAGCCCAAAAACCGCAACCCTCGGCTCTGTAATTTTTCCCGCGACTGTATTTTCAAAATAGGCCACGCCCACTTGAGCCGTTACCCTGGCAACACTCTGTATCCTCATCACACACTGATAGATAACCTTCCGCGCTGCGATGACGGGAAGAAGTTGGGGTCAAACCTTATCAAACGATTAATTTGTGTTAAAAAAATATTAACGTTAGTGGTGCAACGGATCACAAAACTCACGGTTCGGATCACGGTTCGGATTTTAGTCACGATCGGATCATTTTCGGATCAGCCAAAAAAAGTTGTGTAAACTACTAGCTTTACTACTAAAGTCAGTAATAAACCAAGAACAATTACACAAATTAATTAGATTTTCAACCAATAGATAGATTTCCAGCCTACAACATAAATTATAAATAAAGACAGTAACAGTAGTATTCAGTGCAGAAATGTAAAAATTAAGTAGTAAAACACAATAATGCTTACTGCATGAGTTAAATACAGATGATTAGCAGACAGAAGCAGTATTATAGGCTGCTGTCTCTTTAAGACTAAATGCAAAGGACCTAATACTGACACACATCCGGTTTCTATTGTCGCTGTATACAGTTAACTTAAGACATAATGACTGTGTTTACCAGAATACTTGCCAAAAGGGTATTTTAACATAACTTTGTGTGTGTTATGTATCCATCCGTTGAGGCGTTGTCTGAAACGCGGTATCTAAACACGCCTCTCTTTCTCACCCTCGCTCTGCGATTGTTCGCGCATCAGTGTTGCGGCAGCGGCTGAGCGCAGAAAACGGAGCGCGTGCAAATGATAAACTTTCACTCTATGTTAAACTTATCAGTTAATCCGCGAATCACATGCGTGCCGAACCGTGGGGACTGGTCCGTACGGATCACGGATCATCTATGATCCGTTGCACCCCTAATTAACGTGTTAAAATTTTTAGATTAATCACATGCGTTAACGCGTTAACGTTGACACCCCTAATAGTAAATTAAATCTACAATTAGATAAAAGTGCAATAACAAAACCAGGCAAATAATATATGAACAAACTCCTCAGTAAATTTCTTCAGAATATAGAAAAGAATAAGTTTTGGTGTCTGAAGATGCTGCTAAAGTGGAGAAAAGGTATGAATATGAACAGACACAAACAGATAAAGTGTAATAAAACAAACACTTGAAGGGTATTTTAGATGCTTCTGTTTACTCTTCTGAAAAAAAAACACATTATGGAAGAGCAATATCTCAAAATGATCATCAGAACGACAGAAACACGAGTAACACACAGACTTTGATCTCATGCGGCTGTGATTCTTATCAACAGCGTCCTATAGAAACAACTCACATGACGGCTTTATGATCTCGCTCTACAACGCAAAACATAAAACAGAAATGCAAGAATGTGCAATGAGAAACAGTCAAAGTTTAAAGGTCACGAGACGCGCCCCGACACGCACACATCACAACAAAAGAGCGTTAGACGCCTGTCAGATTGAAGCGCAGCATTCTGGGAGAACACACGTGTGTTTCAGATCACGTCATCTGCTCCAGAAACATCTCAGACCATCAACACAACATCAAACAATTAGTGCAAACGCAGGGGTCAACGGTCAGCCTGAGGTTATTGATGGCTGAATTAAAACGCCGGTCAGCAGGAAGCCAAGCTTTTATAGGAACAAGTGCACACAGACACTAGAGAATAGACGACACACAATAGAAACAACCCTGAATGATTAATACTGACCGCAGCTACATCCGTCCACTACTGAACTATACTGACTACAACACATGATCAAAAATACAGTAAAAATGTGAAATATTATTATGATTTAAAATAGCTGTTTTCTATGTGAATATGTGTTAAACTGTAATTTATTTCTGTGATCAAAGCTGTATTTTCAGCATCATTACTCCAGTCTTCAGTGTCACATGATCTTCAGAAATCATTCTAATATGCTGATTTGCTGCTCAAGAAACATTTCTGATTATTATCAATGTTGAAAACAGTTGTGCTGCACAATATTTTTATGGAAACTGAGATACATTTATTTTTTCAGGATTCACAGATGAATAGAAAGTTCAGAAGAACAGAAATAGAAATCTTTTGTAACATTATGAATGTCTTTACTGTCACTTTTGATCAATTTAATGCAGCTTTAATAAGTACAATCATTAATCCTGACATCAAACTTTTAAATGATTTCTGAAGATCATGTGACACTGAAGACTGCAGTAATGATGCTGAAAATACAGCTTTGATCACAGAAATAAATTACAGTTTAACAGATATTCACATAGAAAACAACTGTTTTAAATTCTAATAATATTTCACAATATTACTGTTTTTGTTGTATTTTTTAACCAATAAGTGCAGCCTTGGTGAGCAGAAAGTACTTCGTTCAAAAAACATATATATATATATATATATATATATATATATATATATATATATATAAAAAAAATACATTAGCTTATATGTACATTTAGATGAAGTCTGTTACTAAACAGAAGTTCAGTGTAGCTGGTTAGTTAACCCTCTCTGACAGTAACTAAATAAACAGGGTAGATTCACGGTTGCTGAGGCCTGTAGTTCAGTGTGGCGCCACCGTTGGCTGGAGCCGTGTTCTGATTGGCCCCAGGCTGACCCTCCCATCATGCCTTGCTGGGTTGATTTTCCCAGTGGGACAGAGCCATCAGGAGCTGAGTGATTAATGGCAGGCGGGTCAGAGGTCACCCAGCGGGCCCCTCCCACGCCCGGCTGTATGGCACAGAGCAGAAAACACACACCAACACAACTGAAGGACATCACTGAACGATATGACATCCATCAACATCTACAGTCTTTCACTAAACACTAACAGAGCATCATCAGTGCCGCCTCGACCCGTTACAACATCTACAGTCTTTCACTAAACACTAACAGAGCATCATCAGTGCCGCCTCGACCCGTTACAACATCTACAGTCTTTCACTAAACACTAACAGAGCATCATCAGTGCCGCCTCGACCCGTTACAACATCTACAGTCTTTCACTAAACACTAACAGAGCATCATCGAGTGCCGTCTCGACCCGTTACAACATCTACAGTCTTTCACTAAACACTAACAGAGCATCATCGGTGCCGCCTCGACCCGTTACAACATCTACAGTCTTTCACTAAACACTAACAGAGCATCATCAGTGCCGCCTCGACCCGTTACAACATCTACAGTCTTTCACTAAACACTAACAGAGCATCATCAGTGCCGCCTCGACCCGTTACAACATCTACAGCCTTTCACTAAACACTAACAGAGCATCATCAGTGCCGCCTCGACCCGTTACAACATCTACAGTCTTTCACTAAACACTAACAGAGCATCATCAGTGCCGCCTCGACCCGTTACAACATCTACAGTCTTTCACTAAACACTAACAGAGCATCATCAGTGCCGTCCTCGACCCGTTACAACATCTACAGTCTTTCACTAAACACTAACAGAGCATCATCAGTGCCGCCTCGACCCGTTACAACATCTACAGTCTTTCACTAAACACTAACAGAGCATCATCAGTGCCGCCTCGACCCGTTACAACATCTACAGTCTTTCACTAAACACTAACAGAGCATCATCAGTGCCGCCTCGACCCGTTACAACATCTACAGTCTTTCACTAAACACTAACAGAGCATCATCAGTGCCGCCTCGACCCGTTACAACATCTACAGTCTTTCACTAAACACTAACAGAGCATCATCAGTGCCGCCTCGACCCGTTACAACATCTACAGTCTTTCACTAAACACTAACAGAGCATCATCAGTGCCGCCTCGACCCGTTACAACATCTACAGTCTTTCACTAAACACTAACAGAGCATCATCAGTGCCGCCTCGACCCGTTACAACATCTACAGTCTTTCACTAAACACTAACAGAGCATCATCAGTGCCGCCTCGACCCGTTACAACATCTACAGTCTTTCACTAAACACTAACAGAGCATCATCAGTGCCGCCTCGACCCGTTACAACATCTACAGTCTTTCACTAAACACTAACAGAGCATCATCAGTGCCGCCTCGACCCGATACAACATCTACAGTCTTTCACTAAACACTAACAGAGCATCATCAGTGCCGCCTCGACCCGTTACAACATCTACAGTCTTTCACTAAACACTAACAGAGCATCATCAGTGCCGCCTCGACCCGTTACAACATCTACAGTCTTTCACTAAACACTAACAGAGCATCATCAGTGCCGCCTCGACCCGTTACAACATCTACAGTCTTTCACTAAACACTAACAGAGCATCATCAGTGCCGTCTCGACCCGTTACAACATCTACAGTCTTTCACTAAACACTAACAGAGCATCATCAGTGCCGTCCTCGACCCGTTACAACATCTACAGTCCTTTCACTAAACACTAACAGAGCATCATCAGTGCCGCCTCGACCCGTTACAACATCTACAGCCTTTCACTAAACACTAACAGAGCATCATCAGTGCCGCCTCGACCCGTTACAACATCTACAGTCTTTCACTAAACACTAACAGAGCATCATCAGTGCCGCCTCGACCCGTTACAACATCTACAGTCTTTCACTAAACACTAACAGAGCATCATCAGTGCCGCCTCGACCCGTTACAACATCTACAGTCTTTCACTAAACACTAACAGAGCATCATCAGTGCCGCCTCGACCCGTTACAACATCTACAGTCTTTCACTAAACACTAACAGAGCATCATCAGTGCCGCTCTCGACCCGTTACAACATCTACAGTCTTTCACTAAACACTAACAGAGCATCATCAGTGCCGTCTCGACCCGTTACAACATCTACAGTCTTTCACTAAACGCTAACAGAGCATCATCAGTGCCGCCTCGACCCGTTACAACATCTACAGTCTTTCACTAAACGCTAACAGAGCATCATCAGTGCCGCCTCGACCCGTTACAACATCTACAGTCTTTCACTAAACACTAACAGAGCATCATCAGTGCCGCCTCGACCCGTTACAACATCTACAGTCTTTCACTAAACACTAACAGAGCATCATCAGTGCCGCCTCGACCCGTTACAACATCTACAGTCTTTCACTAAACACTAACAGAGCATCATCAGTGCCGCCTCGACCCGTTACAACATCTACAGTCTTTCACTAAACACTAACAGAGCATCATCAGTGCCGCCTCGACCCGTTACAACATCTACAGTCTTTCACTAAACACTAACAGAGCATCATCAGTGCCGCCTCGACCCGTTACAACATCTACAGTCTTTCACTAAACACTAACAGAGCATCATCAGTGCCGCCTCGACCCGTTACAACATCATCAGGAAAGAAGCTGTAGTTGAATCCAAGTAAATTAGGCCACTTTTTGCCATTATCTAAATAAATAAGTGTAGTGTTCTAATCCACTCTGTTACAGTCTTTTCTTTTCTTTTTTTTTAATTGAGAATAAAATTACTGTAATTAAAAAAGGATATTTGTATTTCAATAATAAAACATTCTGGAAAATGTTTTGAAAATAATGCCATAATGCAACAAAATACAAAAAAGTTCCTCATTTATAAGATATAAACTAAAAAAAAAAAAATTATATATACTGTATAATACATATATATATATATATATATATATTTGTATTATTATTATTTTTCCAGTACTACAGTCATTAAGTTTTAACATTTATAGAAAAGTTAAGAATAATAAAAATAACTATAAATAACTAGACTATTAATTTAAAATAATAATTCCTCATATATAATATATAAACTATTTTATAATTTATGTAATACATAAACTCTTTTTTAAACAAATTATATATATATTTATTTAAAACATTGCATATTTTCTATTTAAATATATATATATATATATATATATAATATAAAATAAAATACTATATACTATACTTTATAAAAATACAGTATGCATAAATAAAAGCAAAATTAATTTAGCTTTTTTCAAATATATTTATTTGATATATGTTGTATTTTCTATTTTATATACGTGTGTATATATATACTGTTATATATATATTATATTTATATAAAGCGACATAAAAGAGGAACAATACACTTATATTTTTTTTTAAATGTAAACAAAATATTTAATAATTATGAAACTATAATAAACTATATATTTACAATACAATACACTAAAATATAATATAATATATACACAATTCTCTTTATATATAAAATCATTGGTCATTCATTCACCAGATAAAAACTGAAAGGTGAAGAGCATTTGACCTGTAACTCAGCTCCTGAACTCAATCAATAGATATCAGCACGCCACATTAAATATGGCTGATTTCACATGACGGACGTGTGTGAATAATTCAGAGGCAGAGAGTGACACAGACTCAGAGGAAATGAATTTCTCTCGTCGTCGGTCGGTGTGAGGTTTCACTGATGCTCTGCTCTTAATGCACAGCATGCTGCACTCAGGTGGCTTTATTTTTAAAGGCAGGTCAGGGACATAAAAGGTAACACTGAATGACTGCAGAGAATCTGCTATATTTACTCCGGCTCGTGCCACATGACAGATGAATTCATATACAGTGACAGCAGCACATACCTACTGTGTGTTTACATGTGACGAGAACAGAGGTCACGCAACACACATCACAGCAATAAAACACATGAACATGCATGGGTATATTAATGTGTGTTAAACAGATTAATAAAACAGAGCTGCAAACAACCATAAAGAGACAAACCTGATCATGCCTCTTCCTCTGTGCAATAAAATCACACATCTAATGGAAAACTACGTTGAAACATTTCCATAAGCGCACAAAAACATGTCATACATGACCAAAAGCACAAACAAATCCTGACAGGAAAAATTTACATTTTCTGCATCAAACGAGTCGCATTTGTTTAGAAGACCTGAAGGAACCATCGTTTGTCTGATTATCAGCTTCACATCTTACTGTTCGTTAATAACGTCTGGATCAAAAACCAGCATAAAACATCTGAACTTATCATTTTAGATGAGAGACTGTTGAATTCATTAGATTAATATTGTTTATACTTTATATTTGATATGTTAATAAGATATACTTATATTTAACTAGATGGATGCATGATTTGATGAAATATTCATCATGTCCACAGCAAAAATTGTGCAGAACCAATTATAGACAGGGTTATTAGTTTATTAAAACTTAAAAAAACTTGTTACTTTAAATAAAATAACCTTTAAATGAAATAAAATAAAATGTATTTCTAAACTGAAAAAAATATAGACTGAACCAGGGTTATTAAAGTTAATTAAAACCACAAAAAAAATGCTACTTTAAGTAAACTTTAATTGAAATAAATTAAAATACATATTTTTTAGACTGAACCAATTATAGAATAACAGTTAATTAAACACACAAAAATTACTTTTTAAATAAAATGAACTTTAAATGAAATAAAATTAAATACATTTTTAATTACTGCCATTTTTTCAAGGCACATCTCATTTAGTTTAACTTGAAAATAAACTAATACTGAAATAAAAAATAATAAAAATATTTATACTGTACATATAAAAAAAATGTAAAAACAAAAATACTAAAACTTTAACTAAACTTAAAATGCAAACAAATGAACTTGAAAACAAATTAACAAAAAATGAAAACTGAAACATTCAAAATATTAATAAAAACTATATTCATATCTCATACTCGCTTGACACTAAAAACACTGTTCTGAAAATCAATAAGGTCCACTTTCATTGTTTGGACAAAAATAAATAATATTTATAACGCATCAAAAAAAAAAAAACACTAAACAAAAATAATAAAAAATAACAAATTAAAATGAAAACAAATGAACGCTGAAACATAAAATGAAAATTTAAACATTCAAAATATTAACAAAAATGATATTTGCATCTCAGTGACACTAAAAACACTGTTCTGAAAATCAATAGGGTCTAAACAACACTGGATGCCACTTTCATTGTTTAGACAAAAACAAACATTGAGGCATCTTTCATAATACTGCGTGTGGTTTGTGTCCCACAGAAGAATAGAGCGCACTATTGAGCTGACGCGAGCGCAGACGAGGAGGACTGAGACGCTGTAATGTGACTCCAGAAGACGGTCACCTGCACAGATAAAACCAAGAGGAGAGCAGGACACTCAAAAGACTCGACGGCGCGAAAAGTGAGACGCCAATCTAAGTGTAACTAGAGTCTGTGATCCTCTGGGGAAGCAGAAGAGATCAGGATCTTATCAACACCTCCTCCAAACACGAGAGGAACGGAGAAATATACAGATCTGATCCGAGCCCCATTTGATTCTGGACCAGAAACACTGATGAAGAGAGAAGATGCTCTCGGGTCACAGAGGTCACACAGATCCTGTCAGAGGTCAAATAAAGTAATCAATGAATGACCACACACTCAGATGAAGCCATCAGCTGATGAGACCATTACTGTCAGCATCAGCTGCTCTGAGCTTCACACCCTACTGTTCAGAACACTAGGCTCATTTATTCAACCAAAAATACAGGAAAAATGTGAAATATTTTTATGATTTAAATTAGCTGTTTTCTATGTGCATATATATTATAATGTAATTTATTTCTGTGATCAAAGCTGTATTTTCAGCATCATTACTCCAGTCTTCACTGTCACATGATCTTCAGAAATCATTCTAATATGCTGATTTGCTGCTCAAGATACATTTATGATTATTATCAATGTTGAAAACAGTTGTGCTGCACAATATTTTTGTGGAAACTGTGATATATTTTATTTTTCAGGATTCACAGATGAATAGAAAGTTCAAAAGAACAGCATTTATTTGAATTAGAAATATTTTGTAACATTATAAATGTCCTTACTGTCACTTTTGATCAAAATAATGCTTTCTTTCTCAATAAAAGTATTAAACTTCGAACAGAAGTGTATATGTGAAGGTTGTTTTTCATACTAAAGTGTGCAGGTGTTCAATTTCTGTTGTGGTTTGTAACCGATATGAAAACAATCCAGTCTAACTAGTTTAAGTGAATCATTATTGGTGACTATTATAGTATAGAAACTGGCAGTAACACTTTAACTAAAGCTTTTATACATAATACATAATAATAGCATTAATTATGTCTTGTAATGCATCTTATAATGCATTGTATGATCTCATGAATAATTGCAAGCACAGTTATAATATATTATTTTAATAATCATTGTTCCATCTTTAGAAAGTATAATGCATTAAAACATGACTAACAAACCTTCAAAAGTTATAATGCATTTTAACTTAAGTTACAATTATTTATGAGTAGATATAATGCATTAATGTACATTATGAATACCTTTATAAAGTATTAAAGTGTTACTAAATCGACTGCATCGCTGGTTTTGTATCAGACCACAAGCAACATTCCATGTGTGCTACATTTTGACAAGTGAACAAAGTGTTACATTCTTTCCACTTTCTCTAGAATTTAAATGTTTCCATTTGAACTAGATCTGTCAAAGCTAATTGGATAAGATTAATTCAATATATAAAATATTTCCAAACCAGTTAAAGCACCTGAATGTGATAACTATGAAAAAAATATGTGATTAATCACATTGAAATGTTTGAATTTAATGGTAGTTTAACCAGGAAAGGCTTCAGTGATTGAGCCGCTGTCAGCATACAAGTGTGAGAGAAAGCAAAGAGACATTAAACAGGAAGTGCAAAACAGGGAGAACGACAGAGACAGGAAGTGGGCATTTATAACAGACGAGCGTCCAGAGCGGCGGCGAGAGAGAAATGATAAATGCCTTTCAGCTTCACCATATAATTTAAAAATTCTGGAGCGAAAACACATTTATAATTTATGTAATACATAAATTTTTAAACAATTATATTAAAACATTGCATAAGCTCTTCTTTTAAAATATTATATATATATATAAACATTGCATATTTATCATACTTAAATATATCATATATATATATATAAATAAAATACTATATACTATACTTTATAAAAATACAGTATGCATAAATAAAAGCAAAATTAATTTAGCTTTTTTCAAATATATTTATTTGATATATGTTGTATTTTCTATTTTATATACGTGTGTATATATATACTGTTATATATATATTATATTTATATAAAGCGACATAAAAGAGGAACAATACACTTATATTTTTTTTTAAATGTAAACAAAATATTTAATAATTATGAAACTATAATAAACTATATATTTACAATACAATACACTAAAATATAATATAATATATACACAATTCTCTTTATATATAAAATCATTGGTCATTCATTCACCAGATAAAAACTGAAAGGTGAAGAGCATTTGACCTGTAACTCAGCTCCTGAACTCAATCAATAGATATCAGCACGTCACATTAAATATGGCTGATTTCACATGACGGACGTGTGTGAATAATTCAGAGGCAGAGAGTGACACAGACTCAGAGGAAATGAATTTCTCCGTCGGTCGGTCGGTGTGAGGTTTCACTGATGCTCTGCTCTTAATGCACAGCATGCTGCACTCAGGTGGCTTTATTTTTAAAGGCAGGTCAGGGACATAAAAGGTAACACTGAATGACTGCAGAGAATCTGCTATATTTACTCCGGCTCGTGCCACATGACAGATGAATTCATATACAGTGACAGCAGCACATACTTACTGTGTGTTTACATGTGACGAGAACAGAGGTCACGCAACACACATCACAGCAATAAAACACATGAACATGAACATGCATGGATATATTAATGTGTGTTAAACAGATTAATAAAACAGAGCTGCAAACAACCATAAAGAGACAAACCTGATCATGCCTCTTCCTCTGTGCAATAAAATCACACAGCTAATGGAAAACTACGTTGAAACATTTCCATAAGCGCACAAAAACATGTCATACATGACCAAAAGCACAAACAAATCCTGACAGGAGAAATTTACATTTTCTGCATCAAACGAGTCGCATTTGTTTAGAAGAACTGAAGGAACCATCGTTTGTCTGATTATCAGCTTCACATCTTACTGTTCGTTAATAACGTCTGGATCAAAAACCAGCATAAAACATCTGAACTTATCATTTTAGATGAGAGACTGTTGAATTCATTAGATTAATATTGTTTATACTTTATATTTGATATGTTAATAAGATATACTTATATTTAACTAGATGGATGCATGATTTGATGAAATATTCATCATGTCCACAGCAAAAATTGTGCAGAACCAATTATAGACAGGGTTATTAGTTTATTAAAACTTAAAAAAACTTGTTACTTTAAATAAAATAACCTTTAAATGAAATAAAATAAAATGTATTTCTAAACTGAAAAAAATATAGACTGAACCAGGGTTATTAAAGTTAATTAAAACCACAAAAAAAATGCTACTTTAAGTAAACTTTAATTGAAATAAATTAAAATACATATTTTTTAGACTGAACCAATTATAGAATAACAGTTAATTAAACACACAAAAATTACTTTTTAAATAAAATGAACTTTAAATGAAATAAAATTAAATACATTTTTAATTACTGTATTTCAGCCATTTTTTCAAGGCACATCTCATTTAGTTTAACTTGAAAATAAACTAATACTGAAATAAAAAATAATAAAAATATTTATACTGTACATATAAAAAAAATGTAAAAACAAAAATACTAAAACTTTAACTAAACTTAAAATGCAAACAAATGAACTTGAAAACAAATTAAACAAAATGAAAACTGAAACATTCAAAATATTAATAAAAACTATATTCATATCTCATACTCGCTTGACACTAAAAACACTGTTCTGAAAATCAATAAGGTCCACTTTCATTGTTTGGACAAAAATAAATAATATTTATAACGCATCAAAAAAAAAAAAAAACACTAAACAAAAATAATAAAAAATAACAAATTAAAATGAAAACAAATGAACGCTGAAACATAAAATGAAAATTGAAACATTCAAAATATTAACAAAAATGATATTTGCATCTCAGTGACACTAAAAACACTGTTCTGAAAATCAATAGGGTCTAAACAACACTGGATGCCACTTTCATTGTTTGACCAAAAACAAACATTGAGGCATCTTTCATAATACTGCGTGTGGTTTGTGTCCCACAGAAGAATAGAGCGCACTATTGAGCTGACGCGAGCGCAGACGAGGAGGACTGAGACGCTGTAATGTGACTCCAGAAGACGGTCACCTGCACAGATAAAACCAAGAGGAGAGCAGGACACTCAAAAGACTCGACGGCGCGAAAAGTGAGACGCCAATCTAAGTGTAACTAGAGTCTGTGATGCTCTGGGGAAGCAAGAGATCAGGATCTTATCAACACCTCCTCCAAACACGAGAGGAACGGAGAAATATACAGATCTGATCCGAGCCCCATTTGATTCTGGACCAGAAACACTGATGAAGAGAGAAGATGCTCTCGGGTCACAGAGGTCACACAGATCCTGTCAGAGGTCAACAAAAATAATCAATGAGTGACCACACACTCAGATGAAGCCATCAGCTGATGAGACCATTACTGTCAGCATCAGCTGCTCTGAGCTTCACACCCTACTGTTCAGAACACTAGGCTCATTTATTCAACCAAAAATACAGGAAAAATGTGAAATATTTTTATGATTTAAATTAGCTGTTTTCTATGTGATATATATTATAATGTAATTTATTTCTGTGATCAAAGCTGTATTTTCAGCATCATTACTCCAGTCTTCAGTGTCACATATCTTCAGAAATATATTAATATGATGATTTGCTGCTCAAGATACATTTATGATTATTATCAATGTTGAAAACAGTGTGCTGCACAATATTTTTGTGGAAACTGTGATATATTTTATTTTTCAGGATTCACAGATGAATAGAAAGTTCAAAAGAACAGCATTTATTTGAATTAGAAATATTTTGTAACATTATAAATGGCTTACTGTCACTTTTGATCAAAATAATGCTTTCTTTCTCAATAAAAGTATTAAACTTGGAACATAAGTGTATATGTGAAGGTTGTTTTTCATACTAAAGTGTGCAGGTGTTCAATTTCTGTTGTGGTTTGTAACCGATATGAAAACAATCCAGTCTAACTAGTTTAAGTGAATCATTATTGGTGACTATTATAGTATAGAAACTGGCAGTAACACTTTAACTAAAGCTTTTATACATAATACATAATAATAGCATTAAATTTATGCATTTTAATGCAATTCATTATAATGCATTGTATGATCTCATGAATAATTGCAACCACAGTTATAATATATTATTTTAATAATCATTGTTCCATCTTTAGAAGTATAATGCATTAAAACATGACTAACAAACCTTCAAAAGTTATAATGCATTTTAACTTAAGTTACAATTATTTATGAGTAGATATAATGCATTAATGTACATTATGAATACCTTTATAAAGTATTAAAGTGTTACTAAATCGACTGCATCGCTGGTTTTGTATCAGACCACAAGCAACATTCCATGTGTGCTACATTTTGACAAGTGAACAAAGTGTTACATTCTTTCCACTTCTCTAGAATTTAAATGTTTCCATTTGAACTAGATCTGTCAAAGCTAATTGGATAAGATTAATTCAATATATAAATATTTCCAAACCAGGTTAAAGCAACTGAATGTGATAACTATGAAAAAAATATGTGATTAATCACATTGAAATGTTTGAATTTAATGGTAGTTTAACCAGGAAAGGCTTCAGTGATTGAGCCGCTGTCAGCATACAAGTGTGAGAGAAAAGCAAAGAGACATTAAACAGGAAGTGCAAAACAGAGAAAAACGACAGAGACAGGAAGTGGGCATTTATTAACAGACGAGCGTCCAGAGCGGCGTCGAGAGACCGATTGATAAATGCCTTTCAGCTTCACCATATAATTTAAAAATTCTGGAGCGAAAACACATTTACACACAAAACACTTCATCAATCAAAGCTTAAATATATAGATACTAAGAATAAACGCGGTAAGGCAATGGGATGCCGGGCCCCCGCCCTGTTTCTGTCTCTGATAAATCACTGGTTTCACACGGACTCCGTCTGAATTGTTGTTTTTCTATGAAGGAAATTTCATTTCACTCAACCAAAGCCTTTTCTTTCTGGTGTTCATCTCTGCCTCGGCTCCATCAGACGTTAGTAGGGTTCATTAATCATGCTACGAGACGCGGGCCCCTAATCCAGCCCTGCTAACCCACTTTATCATTTCAGCATGACCCCCGAGGCCCCGAATGCAGCTCCAAACACAGGAAGAACCATGGATAAATCAAAACAACATCTTATCTCAGCGCAGCGTCCTGTGAGGTGTTCAGCCTTCTCTAGAAAGACTCAAAACCTGACACTAAAATACTAGTTCAGCCTTAAAAACAGAAAGAATTAAACCCTCCTTGTGTCATTCAAACCTGTCTGACTTACTTCTGCAGAGCACAAAAACACAGTTTAGAAATTAATGGAGTCAAACACAAACAAAACACTATCATTTGTTTAAAATATTTTCTCTTGTGTTTCAAAAGAATATGAAAAAAAAGAGCATAAAATAATGCTATATATATATAACGAATATTGTCAAAACTAGGAAATGAACAGATATACACTGAATATCTTCAAAATGAGGAAAAACACATTGAGAAATTTACTGAATATCATCCAAAAAAATAGTGAGATAAATACTGAATATTGTCAAAATTTGGAAAAATATTGAAATATATACTAAATATCATCAAAAGATTGAGATAAATGCCATTAAAATTAGGAACAATAGTGAGATGCATAATGTATAAAGTCAAAATGTGGAAAAATATTGAAATACTGATATATTTCATTATTAGGAAAAATATGCATACTTAATATTGGAAAAATAAATGTTGAAATATATACTGAATACTCAAAATTGGGAAAAATATTGAAATATATACTAAATATCATCAAAAGATTGAGATAAATGCCATTAAAATTAGGAACAATAGTCAGATGCATAATGAATATTGTCAAAATGTGGAAAAATATATTGAAATACTGAAAATATTTCATTATTAGGAAAAATATACATACTTAATATTGTCAAAATTTTGAAAAAATATTGAAATATATACTGAATACTCAAAATTGGGAATAATATTCATATATATCAAATATCACAAAATTTCACTCATAAATATTAAATTAAAGGCCTAAATTTATGATTCAGGTATTTAAATTGCATATAAATTTCCTTCAATTTGGATTCCACAGTTTTAACATAAAAACATTGATAAAATCAAT
The DNA here is from genome assembly GCA_023376895.1 of Aspiorhynchus laticeps. Taxonomy (NCBI): domain Eukaryota; kingdom Metazoa; phylum Chordata; class Actinopteri; order Cypriniformes; family Cyprinidae; genus Aspiorhynchus; species Aspiorhynchus laticeps. The sequence goes on from CM041798.1 coordinate 2,394,032, forward strand.
ACAATTATTGCTGTGATAGTAATAATAAACTGAGTGTGTTTCAATAACCAGCTTTATGTATTTATCATCCAACGTCATACATTTTAACTGACTGAATATTGCTGAATCCACAGCTAACCATATTTTAAACATGTTCATACTTTAACCAAATAAATGTGATTGTTTTCACAATGAAGAGATTTACTGATTTAAAGCAATTTGAATAAACACATTTTGCAAATAGGATTATTTAAATCAAATGAAGAAGATGCAAATAGTTTATAATAAACTACGCCACAATTTGTTTGACTGCAGAAATCTGACTTATTTCATTGATGTATGACTGACAAGTATACATCACATTCAGTTTATTAGTTTATATTAAAACCTTTAATCCAAATGGATAAAAATTTCATATGCAATTAAAAAAAGTCACAATAAAACAGAAGTTGCGTCAGATCTTTTCTTCCATATTGTGACGTTGAGACAGATGATCCAAAATAATAAATCTATTATTTTTCTGTGCACTGGTTGCTGATTGGATGCTAAGATGTGGGTGTGGCTCTCATGTGTATGCAGATGAGCGTGAGCTGCGGGGGCGGAGCTTAAGAGCACTAAATGATAGGAGAAATCCTGCATATGTTATCAAAGAGATGACATATCCAGTTATGATGTTTTGGTTAAACATTACAAGGTCAAAAGCTGTTTAAAAATAACATGCATGGATGACTTGCTCATAATATGATATATAATCAGTTTTGGGGAAAGTTACTTTTAAAAGTAATGCATTACAATATTGCGTTACTCCTTAAGAAAGTAACTAATACATTACTTAGTTACTTTTTATGGAAAGTAATGCGTTACGTTACTTTTGAGTTACTTTTTAAATCTGGGCAGGGCTTGCTTGTTTGTTTTTAATATAAAAAAAAGTTATTTTACAAATGCAAAAGTGCTCTCACACCAAAAGTGAAATGAATTCGCCTCAGGCTGAAGGAAATGTAGATTCACGTCTGTACAGTAGAGGACGCAGCATGAAGAATGTGATGCAAGTTCAACACTATTCAGCAATTACAAAAATTAAACAAATGTGTCACTTTTGCTTATTAGTATTGTTGAATTGGATCATCGAAGGTCAGTAGCAAAGATAATGGTTAATAAAATGGGATTAAATACATAAATGATATTTGTCTTATTTAACATATGTAATTATTGCAGGTTTGTATAATATTCTGATTTTGCATTTGACTGTTTTTATTGATTTTGAGGAATACTGAATGTGTTTTGTGCAGGTGAGATGAGTAAATGTTGATATTTAGTCTAGAACTACAGTAAGATCATGTTCACACACAACGCTCTGCACTTACTCCTGATTTCTGTCACCATGGCAACACCAGAGCTGTCACTCAATACATCATCATGGCAACACCAGAGCTGTCACTCAATACATCACCATGGCAACACCAGAGCTGTCACTCAATACATGAGAAACAAAGTAACTGGTGTGACTTATTTGAAAAAGTAACTGCGTTACTTTACTAGTTACTTAAAAAAGTAATCTGATTACATTACTTGTAACGTGTTACCCTCAACACTGATTATAATTTGCATGATCTGATGAAGATGATATGTGATGAGGATTCCTGCACCTGTGACACCAGACATCAAACCACAACCGGCGCTCATGTTGTGTTTAAAAACATCTGCGTGACCTCTTTAACATCTCACGCTCTGATGTGTTCAGCAGAAACGCTCGTGTTGAACACACATGAATCAGGCTGGACGGTGCACACGTCTCTGAAGTAAAGAGCACAGCAAACCTGATGAGAAAAACCCCTCTGTCTCACACCTAAACTGCTCTGAAACACACACACAGAAGATTGAGCCGCTGCGTGCCATCAAACTGCAGCAGCATGTGGCTTTCCTGAAGCTCCTCGATACGGGGCCTCAAGAGCGGGCCCCTGACGCTCCGTTAAAAACAGCTGCTGAAATCACACAGTTCCCTGTATTTAAGCACTCGACACAGAAGTGAGATTCTGCGGTTTTCCTTCCTCACAGAGAGACGCTTGACGAGATCCCAGTGATCTTCTGCTCTGGGGCCAGTTTGACGTTCAGTTTACATCAAATCAACATCATGTCAAGTTTTTGATGTGAGTTTGATTTGCATATTCACCTTTTTTTGTAACATCAATTTTGATGTCAATTTGATGTCTTTTCAACATCAATTGCCCACTGGGTTTTTTATCTCACAATTCTGATTTGTGTTCTCTCAATTGCAATTTTATATCTCACTATTTTGACTTTTTTTTTTTTCCAGAATTGTGAGTTTATACCTTGCAGTTTTGACTATATATGCTGTAATTCTGAGTTTATGAATTCTGAATAAAAAAAGTCCAAATTGTTAAAAAAATAAATAAAATAAAAATCAATCCATTTTGGCAACAAAAAAAAAACTTCCATATTTTAGGCCTTTTTTGCAAATCTGCTGAGGCCAGTTGTTCAAAAGAAATCTGATGGGATTTTGGCCATAGGATTGGATCAAATCTTGAAAATGGGTTGTTCAAAAGAAAAAAAAAAGGATTCTGAATTCGGATCAGATCACAAAATCCAATCTTGGTTTTGATCTGGATTAAATCCTCAGTTTGTGTTGTTCAAAATGTTTTAGTAAGATTGGGATACTTCTGATCCAGAAAAACTGGATTATTCTGATCCCAGCAGAAGGGTGGATCTCAGGAACAATAATGTAATAAAACTTTAAAACTAGTCCAAAAAATACAACATTTGTAACATATCCCCAAATCCCCAAACAGCTGTCAATATCAAACAAAAATATTATATTTAATTTAAAGTTTTTTATCACTAATTGTAAACTGCATTAGCATAATCATCAGAGATGGACCAGTAAATGCAATGCAAAACTAGAATGCAAAACTGTTTTCAGTATTGAATCCAATTTTGCTTTGAATATCAAAGCGGCACAAAAGGAAGATTGGCTACCTGATCCTGGATAACAAAACATGGGATTCTGATCCAGATTAAACTTTTTGAACAACTGGCCCCTGGAGACACAGCAGGGCTCTCAAGACTAGTTAGTTATTGTGAGGACTGGCTCAACAAATGTTTCTCACACACAGCCAAGCACTGTGTTTATTGTGATTAAAGTCTGTTTCAGGAGGTCAGAAAGAATAGAGAAGAGAAAGTGATCATATGATTTTTAAATAAGTCTCTTCTGCTCACCAAGGCTGCATTTATTTGATGAAAAATTCAGTAAAAACAGAAAAACATGAAATATTATTACACTTTAAAATAGCTGTTTTCTGTTTCAGTATATTGTAAAATGTAATTTATTCTTGTGATGTAAAGCTGTATTTTCAGCATCATTACTCCAGTCTTCAGTGTCACATGATCTTCAGAAATCATAATAATATGCTGATTTGCTGCTCAAGAAACATTTGTGACCCCGGAGCACAAAACCAGTCATAAGGGTCAAAATTGAGATTTCTACGTCATCTGAAAGCAGAATAAATAATCTTTCCATTGATGTATGGTTTGTTATGATAGGACAATATTTGGCTGAGATACAACTATTTGTAAATCTGGAATCTGAGGGTGCAAAAAAATCTAAATATTGAGAAAATCACCTTTAAAGTTGTTCAAATGAAGTTCTTAGCAATGCATATTACTAATCAAAAATTAAGTTTTGATATATTTACGGTAGGAAATTTACAAAATATCTTCATGGAACATGATCTTAATATCCTAATGATTTTTGGCATAAAAGAAAAATGTATAATTTTGACCCATACAATGTATTGTTGTCTATTGCTACAAATATACCTGTGTTACTGATGACTGCTTTTGTGCTGCAGGCTCACATTTCTGATTATTATCAATGTTGAAAACAGTTGTGCTGCACAATATTTTTGTGGAAACTGTTATTTTTCAGGATTCACAGATGAATAGAAAGTTCAAAAGAACAGCATTTATTTGAAACAGAAATCTTTTGCTACATTATGAATGTCTTTACCGTCACTTTTGATTAATTTAATGCATTGTGGCTGAATAAATGTATTTTTCTTTCAAAATGTTTCTTTCCATGATTCTGATTCTGTTATATGCTGGTATGAAGCACTGCTGTGTCATTTTGTGTTTAAACACTTTGTGTCCTTCACGTGTGTGAACTTGCTGCAGGTCAATACCCTCATCATCCCGCGGCCCCTGAAGGGCCCCTCAACATTCAGCATAAATAAACACACATCCAGATCTTCAGGTTTCAGTCCAGACATGAAGCATCAATCACACGGGCTTTACACTAACAAAACACACACACACACACACACACACACACACACACACACGTGTGTTCTTAAGACATACATGTGTGCACATGCTCAAGACACACACACACACACACACACACACACACACACACACACACACACAGCCGATCAGAACGGATCCAGACAGTGACTGTGAACTCACTCCACTATCAGACTGAAATCATGTGAATTCAGATGAATCTCTCTCACCTCGTTTCTGCATGAAGGTGAAAAGGTCATCCAGAAACTCCTTCCTGTGCGGGTCACTGTCCAGCTCATATAACTATCAGACACAAATCAGCCTTATTACACAAAATCATCTTCATACACACACATCAGACATTAATCATGCCAGAATCAATTCAATTAACATTTAAAACACCTTTACTTTGAAACAAGTTTCACTCATAAATTACTAGTATATTTCACAAATAATTACGGTAACACTTTATTTTAGGGTCTCTTAACTAGTTGCTTATGAGCATGCATATTACTAAAATATTAGCCATTTATTAGTAGTAATTAAGCACATATTAATGCCTTATTCTACATCCTTAATCCTACCCAACACCTAAACTTAACAACTACTTTACTAACTATTAATAAGCAGCAAATTAGGAATTTATTGAGGGAAAAGTCATAGTTAATTTTGAATAAGTGTTCCCTATTCTAAAGTGTTACCAGAATTACAAATGACAAGGAACATATTAATTAAACATGAAACTTTAGTAGAAAGACTGAAGTAGTATTTTCTTACAAAACACATTGCAATAATCTGCTTTATTTACAACTGAAAAATATTTTTTACAGTGTTGACAAACAGAATGAAGTAAATTATACAATAATAAAATTAATCTAAATTGCACCTTTAAATTAAATTAATGAATTAAATTGGTCCATTAATACACAATGAAACAAATGTCTGGTCTGGATTCACTTTGAGACAACTTTTATGCAGAAATTTATGCTAATAAATTTCACAAATATTTACAAAAAAAACAACAAAAAAAAAACAGTAAGCAACTTCTTGAAATAAACGTGACACTTAAATAGAAAAACTAAAATAGTATTTTTTTTGTGTGAAACGTACAATAATCTTTGTTTTATTCACAACCTCAAAAAATTGTTTTAGTTTTTTTTACCGTGCAGAGACACAGATTGCAGTAAATTATATAATAATTGTATAAAACTGCACCTTTAAATTAAACAAATTAAGTAAAACTGAATTAATCATGAAATGTTGAAGTAGAAAAATAGCAGTTTCTCGAAAACAATTGTTATATTTACAACTTTGAATTTTTTATTTAAATTTTTTTTACAGTGCACACAAACAGATATACAAATAATGTATAACAAATAATGTTAAACGTGGATAAACTCACCTTGGCGAAATCTCTGGACGCTTCCCCTCTTCCACGAGCAACATCCCCATCATCTGAACAGGATACACCGCTGTTCTGCACACACACACACACACACACACACATGTTGTGGTTTTTGTGGTTTACGGGGGACTCTCCATAGGCGTAATGGTTTTTATACTGAACAAACTGTGTGTGCTATTGCCCTACACCTACCCTACACCTAAACTTAGCCCTTACAGGAGACTGTGTGCATTTTTAGATTTTCAAAAAAACACCATTTAGTATGTTTTTTAAGCCTTTTGAATTACGGGGACATAGGCAGTGTCCTCATAAACCACCTTCAAATTGTAATACCTCTGTCATACCCATGTCATTATACAAATTTGTGTCCTCATAAACCACATAAACCCGCACACACACACACACACACACACACACACGTGTCAGTTCACAGGAATAGTAAATAAGGTTGTGTGTAACACTCATCCTCCCCTCTTGTCCTCTGACCTCTAGGGACAGTACGATACACCTACCTCCCGATTCGATACTATCACGATAGTTGGGTGCCGACACGATATGTCTTGCGATTCTTTTAAGAATTTCGATTCTACAAGTATTGCGATTCGACATTGCTATGTGTTGCGATTTTTGTTTTTTGTTTTTAACTCTAGACCAGGGGTGTCAAACTCAGTTCCTGGAGGGCCGGAGCCCTGCGGAGTTTAGATTCAACCCTAATTAAACACATCCAGCTAATCAAGTCCTTCAGGCTTATTTGAAAACTACAGTGTTTGTGTGTTGGAGTTGGGTTGGAGCTAGGGCTGCACAATTAATCAATTTTCTAATCGCAATTATAATTACAGATGCCACAATTATGTAATCGTTCAAAGTGGCAATTAATCGTTCAAAGTCCACTTATGTTATCCTGTGTGCTTAAGATGTGTTTTTTTCTTTCTACAGGTTATCTTAAGGGTTTTTCCATTGTTTTAATTTTAGTTTTAGTATAACATTATAAAACCATTCACAGTTTCGCTTTTCTTTATTTAAAGAATAAACCAATCTGATGTATAATTCACATTTGAGGCTTAATATTATAGAAAAGCAATAAAGGTTTTTCAAAAGTTTATGTTCATGTAAAAATATGGTATGCAGTTGCTTCAAAAAAATGGTATAAACATCATTCAGTGTAAATTTTGATAATCGTAATTAATAATCGCAATTACAATTTTAAGGGAATAATCGACAATTATGATTTTTGTCATAATCGTGCAGCCCTAGATGGCTGCAGCCCTCCATGAACTGAGTTTGACACCTGTGCTCTAGACCATGGGTAAAAATTGAATGATACACTTAATATACAGACTGTCACAATTAAAAAAAACACACATCTTAGCAGTTACTATTGCGATTCCATATTACACTTTGTGATTTTTGTTTGCTTATTAAAGACTAGACAATGGAAAATAGTTGATTACACCCTTAAAAGAGATTGTATATGATGAGTCATATTAACAAAAACAATGCATCAGATCTTTCTAAACTTTTATTTCAGGAGCATACACATACACAGTGTATATTTAAAGTACCAAAACCCTAAACTTGCACATGAATATAATAGTCAAATGTTCAACAAAATGAGCAGAAAAGATACTTAAAATAAATAAAGTTCTATGGTACTTTGCATACCGTTTCGGTCATGTTTAGTCATGTTTAGTTGGGATTCAAAACGTGAAGGTGCAGAAATAATTCTGGAAGAGGTTTGATCCTCTGCCTCCGTCATGGTTTTGCTTTCTTGCGCCGGCTTTAAACGCACTGTATATGACGTCATCTAACGCAGCAGCACTGTGCACGCAGAACGATCGCTGTATGACATCAAAGCACCGCGAGAGCTACAGAGAACAGACGGCTCTCACGGATCTATATATAATGACGCTCCGCATGCTTTCGAATCGCTCTCGCGGTACTTTGATGTCATACAGTGATCATTCTGCGTGGTTCTGCTTCAAGTCCAACACACCGATACATTTCGCCCTCTGTAGGAATTACAGAGCGCTAACTTCTCCCCACCACCTCTTAGGAAAGATAAAATAATGAAATAAAAATCGATTCTGAGGTAAACCAATCGATTTTTAAATCGTTTTAAAAAGAATCCCGATAGTTAGGTGAATCGATTTTTTCTCCCACCCCTAATGACCTCCAACAAACACACACACACACACACACACTTCATCTCAGAGATAGTCATAGATCAGTATTGATGTGTGAGGCCTGAAATACTCTTAGTATGTGAATGCAAACACAACCAACCCAAACTACAGAAGATTCATCTGAAGCGACTCTAATAGTCTGAGGGTCATCGGCTCCTGTGCAAATTCAGTCCATGCGGCTCCGTATACAACACACAGGGGTGAAGGAGGCCATTGCTACAGAGAGCAAAGGATCATGGGAGAATGGACTGTCTGTCTGATAAATGCAGTTCAAGCAGAACTCAATGAAACTGCTCAAATAATGAGTGTTTCCAGACAGGTTTCCCAACACTCTCACTGTGCTGCAGTACTATACTCATAGTAAACTAGAGCTGCTGTCAGCTTTATTGGCTTTTTCAAAACTTTTCAATATTCAAAAAACAGTATATGCAATAAAAATAAACATTTTATGAAATGAAACAAAAAAACACGAACTTTTTTTGTATATTCATAAAAATAACTATAAAATAATGACGCTATTGTGTCTTCTGTAGAGCTGCTTTACAGCTGAAATGGAATTAGTTTCAGAACTGATTAATTTTATAACATTATCACTGTTATTTTTCCTGTTTATTTCTGTCAAGCTGCTTTGAAACAATCTCATAATAAAAAACTCTTGATAAGAATCTCATGATCCAAACCAAAATTAAACCAGAAAAAATTGCTAAAGCTTTAAAATGAAAACAGAAAATATAAAAAATAAATAAAATAATGAATAAATTAATCTCATGATCCAAATCAAAATTAAACCATAAAACCATAATTGTTTTACCTTAAATAAACGTGAACGAATATATATACAGTATATATATATAAATCTATTTTAGTTCATGTTTATTTAAGGTAAAAAAAAAAAAAGTTTAATTTTGATCATGGGATTCATTTATTCATTATTTTAAATTTCAACTAAAAAATTTACTTTAAATAAAATAACTAAAATAATTATATATATATATGAAAACAGAAAATATAAAAATAAATAAATAAAATATAAAAGCTAATTTAAAATTTGATCAAAAACTTAAATAAGTGGTTGGTGCTCATTGATGTTCTGACAGATGCAGGACACTCAGATTTGACTCTGTTACTGGATGTTTTGATCTCTGCATCACTATAATATAAAATCATCAAGCATTAAACTAAAAAACATTAAGTGTCAGAGGATGATGATTCAAGCAAAGCAAACCAATAAAAGCTCTGAATCATAAAAGCGGTACAAATGCATGCTTTTATTTGATCCTAAATGCAAGCTGATGCTGGTTTTGTATTGGTTCTCGAGTCGGTCTAAATCTGTTAGCAGGTTTACAGTAAGCGGCGGGTTAATCGCGTTACCTCGGGACGACTAAACAAGAGTCAAAAATAACTCGGATCTCTGATGCTCGGACACGTTTTACTAGCTCCTCTGAGAACACAAACCACAAAACAAAAGAAAACCACACGTCTGCTTCAGACCGGTTCAGAATCAGAGGGAGCGGCAGCGTCTCTAATATCAGATGAATCTCTGAAATCCAGACAAACTCGCTCCGCACATAAATACATACACAAATACACATAAATCCTGTCTGTCATCATCTGTGAGGTGCTGAGAGCTCATGTTTACAGACATAACCTGACTGCACTATTGAAAATACATGGAAATAAATAAATATTTGAAGGCTAATGCTTTAATGTATTATTTGATATACAATATTTATAATTGTATTTAGAAATATAATATATACATTTATAATTATTAACAACATAACATTAACATAAATAAATAAATATGTGTATATATATAAAAATAAAATTCAATATATAATATATAATATATATAAATATAAATAATATATATTATTATAATATATAATATACATTATATACTATATTTATAAATATAATATACATTTATAATTAACAATAAATAAATAAATGTATATATAAATATATAAATAAATATATATAAGCTGCTTTGCAACGATTTGCATTGTGAAAAGCGCTATACAAAATACAAAAACTTGAATTGTAGCTTTTTATATACATTTAATTATAATACAATTATTTATTTCATAATTTATACATTTAGTTATTATTTAATTTATTAATCGTTAATTTTATTTTCAAATTGCTAAAACAGTTTATAATGCTTATACAGGTTATTTGTACACATTTGCACAAGTTTAAAATGTGTTTTGGGCACATGGACTCTGTATTATGACTATTTCACACTTATTAGAATAATATTAAAGTGATAAACTCTGAAATGCTGATCAAATCATATGAATACTCTCTTATACTACCAGTTAAAAGGTTTTGGACTGTAAGATTATTAAATGTTTTTTAAAAAATACTCTTCTGCTCACCAAGCCTGTATTTTTTTAAACCAAAATAAATCAAAAGCAGTAATATTGTGAAATATTTTTATTATTTAAAATAACTGCTTTATATGTGAATATGTGTTAAACTGTAATTTATTTCTGTGATCAAAGCTGTATTTTCAGCATCATTACTCCAGTCTTCAGTGTCACATGATCTTCAGAAATCATAATAATATGCTGATTTGCTGTTCAAGAAACAATTATTATTATTATTATTATCAATATTTAAAACAGTTGAGTATTTTTTCCCCCCCAAAGATCAGCATTTATCTGAAATAAAAAGCTTTTGTAACATTATACACTATACCATTCAAAAGCTTGGAGTCAGTATATTTAAATCATTAAATATTTATTATTAAATTATGAAATTACAGAAATGAATACTTTTATTTAGCAAGGAAGCATTCAATTTATCAAAAGTGATGATAAAGACATTTATAATGTTACAAAAGATTTCTATTTCAGATAAATGTTGTTCTTCTGAACTTTCTATTCATCAAAGAAACCTAAAAAAAAAAATTCCAAACATTTCACTGCAAGCAAACATTGAAACGAACAGTGCAACTTCTGTTCTGTCGAGCACAGCGCTTGCAACATCAACATCACAGGTTTGATTCCCAGGAAATGCATGAGCTGCAGTCTGCCTTGAATGCAATGCAAGTTGCTTAGGATCAAAGCGTCTGCCAAATGCATTAAGCTGAATGTAAATGTAGAGGTTTAGAGTAGTAAAGAAGGCAGGTTTGAGTAGAAACTGCTCTCTCAGCACGACTCTTTAGGGCCGTCAATCTCTAATCCTGATTAAATAATTGGGCCGCTGCATCGCACCTGTGGAGCCGCACGGATCCTCTGTACCAGAGCTCAGAGCCGATGAAGTGTGTAACCCGAGGAAAGTCTTAAACACAGAACGACTCCAGGAGCAGAAACAAACAGCCCTGATCAAACCCAACAAACTACTCAACCAGTCCAACCAGCAGCATTTGTTCAGCAGATCCTCTTTACCAGCGCAACACATTCCACAAACCCTCCCCCACTCGCACACACTCACACTGATACACACACACACACATTGATGCACACACACGCACACACATGCTCACACACGCACACACACACACTGATGCACACACACACGCACACACTGATGCACACACACGCACACACATGCACACACATGCTCACACACGCACACGCACACACTGATGCACACACACGCACAGATGCACACACACGCACACACACGCACGCAAGCACACGCACACACACACGCACACACAAACACACACACACACACAAACACACGCTCACACATGCTCTCACACACACACACGCACACTGATGCACACACACACTCATGCACACACACACTCATGCACACACACACTCATGCACACACACACTCATGCACACACACACTCATGCACACACACACTCATGCACACACACACACTCATGCACACACACACACTCATGCACACACACACACTCATGCACACACACACTCATGCACACACACACTCATGCACACACACACTGATGCACACACACGCATGCGCGCACACACACGCATGCGCGCACACACACACACATACACACACACACGCACGCACACGCACGCACACACACGCACACACACGCACACACACACACACAGGTTAACTTAATTCATTTCAGCTAACTGTTAAGGCAAAATTTCTCAACTTTTTAAACCTATATGCACTAAAATACTAAAAACTAAAAACTGTAAAGACATATTTTAAAAAACAACAAAAACAAAATTTTAAATGAAAACAAAAAATTTAAACTGAAAAGCTGATTCAAAATGTTAAGAAAAACTAGAATAATATCTCCACAATACTAAAATAACACTCAATAATCCATTAAAATAAAATAAAAGAATTGCAACTATAGCTTTTCATGTTCCTGTAGCTCAAACAGTAGATCACAGCACTCGCAACTCCAAGGTCATGGGTTCGATTCCCAGGGAATGCATGAATGCAGTGTGAGTTGCATTGGACAAAAGCATCTGCCGAATGCAAAAATGTAATATTGTCTAATTTTAACTCATTACTGATGCTCGAACAGCGCAGAGAGAAACGTCAGCAAATCACTCTTAAAAATAAAGGTTCCAAACAGTGCTTTTCACAGCAATGCCATAGCAGAACCATTCTGAGTTCCCAAAAATCATTCGAGAGCATTTTTTCTTAGTTTAAAGAACATTTTATTAATCTTCAGAACCTTTTCCACTATAAAGAACCTTTTGTGCAATCGAAGGATTCCGTGGATGTTAACGGTTCTTCACAGAAGCTCAGATGCCAATAAAGAACCTTTAGATATATATATACTAGGGGTGGCACGGTTCACGGAAAAAAACCGAACCGAACGGTTCTCCACACACGGTTCGGCACGCACTAGGACCGCGGTTCAACTTAAATCTGACAACACATCTGTAATATGGTTTGTTATAAATAACATGTAAAACAAACAGGGTTCGGCTAATGTATGTTTATTTTAATGGATGCGCATTCTAGCTTCCCAGTACATTACAATAACAGCGATGAAAAGAAAAAAAAAAAGGTGGACAAACCATTCTCTCTTGTTCAATGCGAGTGCCGTATGCTGGATTAGATGTCATTTATTCCGTCATCACCCGGGTGCTGATAGCGCGCGCGCACAGGTGAGACCTGAACAGCACACGTTGATATCGGTGTTTAAACTAAACTCATGTAAGCTTTGCCAGTTTAAACATTTAAGAGCCAGAGGACGCGAGCTCGCGCGCGCAATGAGAAGATTTGTGCGAAACCCGCGCCTCAGAACGCGCGCAAATATTAAGCTCTCTCTGAAGTATTGTGTTTGAATGGACAAATTCACACAACAATTCTGTCAGAATGCCCGTCTTGGTAAGTATCCTATACCAGACATAGCCGGCTGAACGTACAGTATCAGTGCATTCTCTTAAAGTGACAGCACTTTCTTAATATTAATCAAACAGCAACAACAAAGAAATCACTCACTGCTCTTGATTGAATCGCTTTTGTAACTTTAATAAAGATTAATCTTTAATTTATACAGTCAAATATGCAATGCTGTTTTACATTTGATTACTTTATTCAATTTCTGTACCTAAAAACTAATGCTATAGACCTACCTAAAAAAAAACTGAAAATCACTGTTTAATTTATTTGAATCTTTACTCTATTGTATTTTTTGTGTGCTGTTGCTTGTAGTTAGACAGATTATTCTTATTTTCTATTTTTATTTGACAGTATAGTTTTTCCCTAAACATACCGAACCATACCGAAACCGTGACTCTAAAACCGTGATACAAACCGAACCGTGAAAAAGTTGAACCGTGCCACCCCTAATATATACATACATACACACACACACACATATATATATATATACACACATATATACACATATATATCACACACACACACACACACACATGTATATCACACACACACACACACACATATATATATACACATATATATCACACACACACACACACATTAGAGGTCTTCACGGAGGACCCGAGACCCGAGACCCGAGGACCCGGGACCCGTACGGGTTCGGGTCTATATTTTAAATGGTCAGCCGGGTCCGGGTCGGGTCCCAATCTATTACTTCGGGTCCCGGGTCTTTTTAACATACCCGAGTCGATCGGAGAACACCGCACCCGCGAGTGATCAGTGTCAGTCAGCATGCGTGTGTGTAACTTGCAGTTTGTAAAATTAGGATGAGAAAAGTGTGAGCGGGAAATAAGGTGGAAGAAAACACGCGTTACCGCAGCCGCCAGAAGCAGAGCGCGGGCGGAGTTAATGTTAGTACTGCAAACGGACGGTGATCATGGATTTCTTCATGAGTGATGTGAAAAAAAAGCTGAAACAAAACTGAAGAGAAGCACCTGTTATTGAACACGCACGCAGTAGAGTGTAACGAACTTCTAATTCTGTGCGTTTTTTGCTAAAAAAAAAATAATTGCTCCGAGTCTTTATTACAACCAACAAAAAGTAGGCTATCGTTATTGTAGTTCAAAAGGGGAAACGTAACAGTCGAAGTTGACTCGAGATGAAAAAAAAAACTGCGAAGTTGCATTGGTCATCCGTCTCCGTGACAGCAAGTACTTTTGAAGCTGGAATAATGAGTGGATTAAGAAGGCTGTTTCAGTCAGCAAGAGAGAGGAACAGCCTAACATGGAAATGTATTGGCAAGGAGGATTGTATGCATCGCAGTCAGGGAAACTAACAGTAGTTAAGGCAAAACTTTTTTTTTCTTCGCAACGTTTATTGACTTCATAGCATTTGCTGTGCAATATGTGCCGATCGGGACGGGTACAGTTGGGTCTGTCTCTTCCCAGCCGGGTTCGGGTCCAACTTTCGAATAATGGTCGGGTCCGTGTCAGGTCCGGGTAGTACATTTAAGGCATTTCTCGGGTCTACACGGGTTCGGGTCCCACTTTCAAATAAAATACGGGTCGGTTCCGCGCAGCACATTTACGGGTCTCTTCGGGTTCGGGTACGAATTTTTGGACCCGTGAAGACCTCTAACACACATATATATATACACATATATATCACACACACATGTATACACATATATATCACACACACACACACACACACATATATATATACACATATATACACATACATATCACACACACACATATATATATATATATACACATATCACACACACACACACACACACACACATATATATATACACTTATATCACACACACACACACACACATATATATATATATATATATATATATATATATATATATATATATAGTGCTATATACAATACAGATTGCATTGAAGCAGCTTTACAGTATTAAATGGCAAAATAGTGTTGATAATGCAAGAGGATGATGCAAACACTCAGTTTTCCACTTAAAGTCAGTACATCATTGATTCAGTGTTTTAAGAGCATGCAATAGAAAGAGGAGAAAAAAAAGACACATTTTGTATCTGACAGGCTGTAAAGCCGTCCTGTTATTCTAGTTTAAGATTCAGGCTAAATATACCCTTCGTATCTGACCACTTCAGAATAACTGATAATGCACGACTGTCATGAATCTCCACTCGTCTCACAGAGTCTCATGCAGTGAAACACATCACTCATTCGTGCACATGACCACTGAAATCCATTTCACAAGAACCAAAAAAACAGCATTTATCAGCCATTTCACCATCAGCAGCTGAACAGGTTCCTGCAGTGAAAGAGAGAAACGTGAAGTCGAATCATCAAACCGCAAGATACTCGTTCAGATGTTTAATCGATAGCAGCAGTGCTTCGTTACACGTCTGTCTAAACGGCCCTTCGGGGGGAAACATGTTTGTCCGTGTTCATTGTTCTTCTAAATTTACATCGACATATCCGTGAATCTCTGAATCTCTCGAGGAACGCTCAACATGAGCGCATCATGCAAATAACGCCTGACTCGATGCAACCAGCACTTCCAGAAAAGCCCGATCTGATGATGTGATGCATGAAAATAATACAGAGTAAAATATTAAAGTCGACGATTTCAAATGGAATTATTCAGTGCATCATGGAATTGATGTTTCTGCAAAAAAAGGCCTCTTAGAAGGCTTTAACATACTGACTAATGTTTAGGCTTTATGTAATGCATTAGACAGGCTTTCTGCAGGCTTGATGAGGGATAAGCCTTTCTTAAGAGCTTTTTAAGACCAAGCAAAGGAATAAATTAAAGGAAACCCAATACATCAGTTTATTCTCTTAATGTAAATGAGGCACAATCAGTTGTATGAGCAAAACTTTAACGTTCGGAAATATGCAACTTCCAACGGATCTACAGGACTTTTTAATTAATTAATAAAAAAAAAAAAAAAAAACTTCCACAGTATTTTTGTCTTGTTTTTCAGTGCAAATGTCTAAACATTTGTCTCAACATAAATTTACTGGAGAAGCAAAATGACAAAATAAGAAGTCTTCTTTTATTAGAAACTGATCAAAATGAAGTGAGGTTATGATTAAACAAGAACAAATATTTGTAAATGAGCCCCTGAAAACAACTTAATTCAAAGGAAAAACAACGTTTCATTTCCTAATGACAGATATTCACTCTGGTTTTAAGCATAAACTCACTTCATTTATTTTAGATATATGTGTATCTTAACTTAAGGATGTTTAGATATTTGTATTGGAAGATATTCACTTTTTGCCATGCATGCAACATTTTTTTTACATTTTATAAATTTAAAACTTTCGACTCTGATTTAAATGTTTTAAGATCTTAAATTGTGGAAGGGTTAATAAAGACTTTTTAAGACCTCTTTAAGAAACCCTGTTATTATTACTTTCATTATTATTGATATTACTGTTGCCGCCATCACAGAATATTATCATCATCATCACCATCTTTAGTATATTATTATTATTATTATGCATGTTAATACTACTTAAATACTACTACTATTATTCAGATTGTCATTGCTGTTTATTATCATTGCTTGTTTTTGTGTAGAGAAAAAAAGGAAAGAAACCCTGTTAAAATGCTGCATATATAGGGATGTCACTATGTTTTAGAACAGAGCCCATGACAGAGTTGAAAAAAAAACAATAAATCCATAAAAAAAACACAACAGAAGAAAGACAGACGTGTCTTGACGTCGTCTTTTAAGTTCAGAGGAAGTGTGCTGCGGAAGCAGGTTGGAACGCAGCCCGTTTTCTGCCCAGCTGCCAAAATCTGATGAATGCATTTCACAAAATCAGACGCGTCTAAACCTGCTAATTGCATCTAAACCTGCTATTACAGAGCTAAATCAAAGCTGAATATCAATAAGAGAACCGTGCATGCGGTTTACTCGATATCTCTGAGCGAGGGAGAAACGGCCAGACGGATTTGATTTTCTAAATGCATCTAATTTGACAAAGAGATCACACCACCCCAACCCTGAAATCAAATAAGCTAAACACAAATGATGAAGCAAATGAGGGTTTTCTCATTTACATCCAGTAAAACAGGACAAGCCCCAAATTTGCATAACTAGTATTGAAACGTGATCTATTTGTGGCCAGCTGTTTGCGGCCGTCACCGAGCCTTCGGTTATTTCTGGTGAGGAGACTGTTGATTTCACGACACACACGGCACGCGGTGAAACACCAGAAGAGCTTCAACACGAGATCAACGGCACGAGAAGAGGTTCGTCCTGATTGTGTCTGAAAAACAACCAACAAACTCTCACTTTTAAAGACCGGAGCCAAGCATGTTTCCACCAATGAACTTCCAGCAGTTTTCTATTATAGGAAAACTTCTATACACTATGACTAAATGAAAACACATTTAAAAATCATAATATAGAGGTTGCTATGATGATCATTTACATGCCAATTCTGGGAATCAACATACTTTAGATTTACTAGAGCTCCAATAAAATGAAAACATCCGAGACTTGATTAACAAATACAATAAAATAAATACAGTAAAAAAAAAAACACTTTAAAAGTGAATCATAATGTAATGTTGTGATTCATACATGTATAAAAAGACTTAAAATGAATAAATAAAAAATGCATATTAACATATTGATTTAAAAAAATAATAATATAAATTTTAATGTATATATATATAAATTAATAATATATATATTTGTTAAAAATTATTGTTCTTTTTTACATTTATTAATATATATATAGAAAAATAGATATGTGTATATATACATATATATGTGTGTGTGTGTTGTGTGTATTATATATATATGTAAAAAAACCAGTTCAGTTCGTACTCAGTTTCATCGTTAAGGTTTTAACGGTATTACTACTCTTATCGATACTGCTTATCGGTCCGGTACTTTAACGGTATTCTTATCGGTACTTTTTGTTTATACTGTATATATATATATATATATATATATATATATATATATATATATATATAATATATATATATATATATATATTATATATATATATATATAATAATAACAAATTAGGAGCTGAATAAACATTACTTTATATTCTGAAATGTAAAATAAATATTTAATTAAATGAATATAAAACATCAATTTGTAAATGCACCAGTGTGCAGGCATTTTTAGTGTTTTATATAGATAAGATACAGTAAGAATATTAACAAAGAAACAAAGTAAAAACAAACTGACAAATACAATAAAACAAATATACAAATGAAATGAAATAAACAGTGCTTTCATTTTTCCATGAAGGTCTACTAACATTACTGTTCAGGCAAGTAATAGCTACAAAAGAAATCTAAAAGTAATCAAATGTAAATGCACACTGCATAGTTTTCACTGTATGTATTGATAGATTAATGCTTATTAAAGCTATAACGTTATTCAGATTAAGAGCTGTGGGGATTTTCTCTTTGCATTTTGTTCTTTGATTAACATTGAAGCGCCAGTCTGTCACTTTAAAGCAATATATTGACACACATCGGATTTTCTCCGAACAGTTCTGGTCCACTTAAGACATACTGTTTAAGTGAATACTCTCGTAGCTGGCCATTGTGACATATTTTTGTGTGTATTTGATCGTTTGGACGCGCCCGAAGCTCAAACTGTAATTTGCCTGTCTGTTTTGGAGCGCGCTGCGCAGGCACGCACACATACACAAACACACACACACACACACACACTTCAGCCTGGGGAGCAGCGTCTCTTGTGCGGATTGTGCTTTCAACGTTTTATTATCAAACATGTCCCGCAATTTAGCAACAGTAAAGACGGCATTTTACAACAATCACCGATCGAGCAGATTCTGACGTTAAGTGTTGGTTCGGGAGGAACGAATGCGCGCCGCTGTGAAGGGAAGGAAGTTGTGCTAGAAGAAACGCGGCTATATCATTAGAAGCCAAAATCAAAAATAAATAAATAAACTTAGCTTAATATAACAGCCACAGGCATAAAGTGCATATGTTTTAATAGTTAGTTCTCTATTCTATCATAATTAAACAGGGCTTTCATGTTGCGCGTGCTGAAGCTCCTCCCCGTGAGCGCGATCTCGCTTCTGAATTACGAATAGCAAAAATGCATAATAGACAAATGTTTGAATATTATTGCATATAAAAACAGCTAGCAACTCTGGTGAGATAGAATTTGCAAGATAATGTATATATGTAGCAACAATAAATGTGTGTTTTCATAATTTCTCCAGTACCGACAGCAGAACCGATAACGTCAGAGCTTATCGATACTCCGGTCTTTCATAATTTAGCCCCGAGACCGATTAAATACCGAGTTTCGGTACCCATCCCTAATCATCATCATCACCATCTTTAGTATTATTATTATTATTATGCATGTTAATACTACTTAAATACTACTACTATTATTCAGATTGTCATTGCTGTTTATTATCATTGCTGTTATTATCATTGCGTGTTTTTGTGTAGAGAAAAAAAGGAAAGAAACCCTGTTAAAATGCTGCATATATAGGGATGTCACTATGTTTTAGAACAGAGCCCATGACAGAGTTAAAAAAAAACAATAAATCCATTAAAAAAAACACAACAGAAGAAAGACAGACGTGTCTTGACGTCTTCTTTTAAGTTCAGAGGAAGTGTGCTGCGGAAGCAGGTTGGAACGCAGCCCGTTTTCTGCCCAGCTGCCAAAATCTGATGAATGCATTTCACAAAATCAGACGCGTCTAAACCTGCTAATTGCATCTAAACCTGCTATTACAGAGCTAAATCAAAGCTGAATATCAATAAGAGAACCGTGCATGCGGTTTACTCGATATCTCTGAGCGAGGGAGAAACGGCCAGACGGATTTGATTTTCTAAATGCATCTAATTTGACAAAGAGATCACACCACCCCAACCCTGAAATCAAATAAGCTAAACACAAATGATGAAGCAAATGAGGGTGTTCTCATTTACATCCAGTAAAACAGGACAAGCCCCAAATTTGCATAACTAGTATTGAAACGTGATCTATTTGTGGCCAGCTGTTTGCGGCCGTCACCGAGCCTTCGGTTATTTCTGGTGAGGAGACTGTTGATTTCACGACACACACGGCACGCGGTGAAACACCAGAAGAGCTTCAACACGAGATCAACGGCACGAGAAGAGGTTCGTCCTGATTGTGTCTGAAAAACAACCAACAAACTCTCACTTTTAAAGACTGGAGCCAAGCATGTTTCCACCAATGAACTTCCAGCAGTTTTCTATTATAGGAAAACTTCTATACACTATGACTAAATGAAAACACATTTAAAAATCATAATATAGAGGTTGCTATGATGATCATTTACATGCCAATTCTGGGAATCAACATACTTTAGATTTACTAGAGCTCCAATAAAATGAAAACATCCTGAGACTTGATTAACAAATACAATAAAATAAATACAGTAAAAAAAAAAACACTTTAAAAGTGAATCATAATGTAATGTTGTGATTCATACATGTATAAAAAGACTTAAAATGAATAAATAAAAAATGCATATTAACATATTGATTTAAAAAAATAATAATATAAATTTTAATGTATATATATATATAAATTAATATATATATTTGTTAAATTATTGTTCTTTTTTACATTTATTCATATATATATAGAAAAATAGATATGTGTATATATACATATATATGTGTGTGTGTGTGTGTGTGTGTGTGTGTGTGTATATACAGGTGCTGGTCATATAATTAGAATATCATCAAAAAGTTGATTTATTTCACTAATTCCATTCAAAAAGTGAAACTTGTATAATGTATACATTCATTCCACACAGACTGATATATTTCAAGTGTTTATTTCTTTTAATTTTGATGATTATAAGTGACAACTAATGAAAACCCCAAATTCAGTATCTCAGAAAATTAGAACATTACTTAAGACCAATACAAAGAAAGGATTTTTAGAAATCTTGGCCAACTGAAAAGTATGAACATGAAAAGTATGAGCATGTACAGCACTCAATACTTAGTTGGGGCTCCTTTTGCCTGAATTACTGCAGCAATGCGGCGTGGCATGGAGTCGATCAGTCTGTGGCACTGCTCAGGTGTTATGAGAGCCCAGGTTGCTCTGATAGTGGCCTTCAGCTCTTCTGCATTGTTGGGTCTGGCATATCGCATCTTCCTCTTCACAATACCCCATAGATTTTCTATGGGGTTAAGGTCAGGCGAGTTTGCTGGCCAATTAAGAACAGGGAGACCATGGTCCTTAAACCAGGTACTGGTAGCTTTGGCACTGTGTGCAGGTGCCGAGTCCTGTTTGAAAATGAAATCTGCATCTCCATAATGTTGGTCTGCAGCAGGAAGCATGAAGTGCTCTAAAACTTCCTGGTATACGGCTGTGTTGACCTTGGACCTCAGAAAACACAGTGGACCAACACCAGCAGATGACATGGCACCCCAAACCATCACTGACTGTGGAAACTTTACACTGGACCTCAAGCAACGTGGATTCTGTGCCTCTCCTCTCTTCCTCCAGACTCTGGGACCCTGATTTCCAAAGGAAATGCAAAATTTACTTTCATCAGAGAACATAACTTTGGACCACTCAGCAGCAGTCCAGTCCTTTTTGTCTTTAGCCCAGGCGAGACGCTTCTGACGCTGTCTGTTGTTCAAGAGTGGCTTGACACAAGGAATGCGACAGCTGAAACCCATGTCTTGCATACGTCTGTGCGTAGTGGTTCTTGAAGCACTGACTCCAGCTGCAGTCCACTCTTTGTGAATCTCCCCCACATTTTTGAATGGGTTTTGTTTCACAATCCTCTCCAGGGTGCGGTTATCCCTATTGCTTGTACACTTTTTTCTACCACATCTTTTCCTTCCCTTCGCCTCTCTATTAATGTGCTTGGACACAGAGCTCTGTGAACAGCCAGCCTCTTTTGCAATGACCTTTTGTGTCTTGCCCTCCTTGTGCAAGGTGTCAATGGTCGTCTTTTGGACAACTGTCAAGTCAGCAGTCTTCCCCATGATTGTGTAGCCTACAGAACTAGACTGAGAGACCATTTAAAGGCCTTTGCAGGTGTTTTGAGTTAATTAGCTGATTAGAGTGTGGCACCAGGTGTCTTCAATATTGAACCTTTTCACAATATTCTAATTTTCTGAGATACTGAATTTGGGGTTTTCATTAGTTGTCACTTATAATCATCAAAATTAAAAGAAATAAACACTTGAAATATATCAGTCTGTGTGGAATGAATGTATACATTATACAAGTTTCACTTTTTGAATGGAATTAGTGAAATAAATCAACTTTTTGATGATATTCTAATTATATGACCAGCACCTGTATATTAAAACAAACCAGTTCAGTTCACAACATTACAATATATATACATAAATATTATATTTTTATTTATTAATTTTAAGTCTTTATGTGTATGTATGTATATATATATATCAGTATATTTATATGGATATATATATGACTTTTGTATATCAGAATGCAAATAAATTGTTAGCTGTTTTATGACATTATTTGGTTTAATGCTCTTCTCTCTTATTTAAAACAGTGAATTAAAGAGTTTGAAAGCGGAATGGAAATCACGACTCTTGTCCGTTCAGCTTCTGGCTGCTGATTTTAATGTGCGTTTGCGTTATCTGTAGTCGATCTGCCAGTGCTTTCATTTGATTGAACTCACAGTCTATTGAACGACGGCTCATATGACATCTGCTCCACTGTCATGACAAAACCTTGAGCAAACATATGCAGAATAAGAGCGATCGCATGATTGGACTTTAAAGCTCCTCCACTGGTGTGCGTCACAGATGCATCGCTCTTATTTGCCTGTTAAATTATTGTTCAACTCTCAACATTCAAACATTGACCTACGCATGTTCAACAATGAGGACGAGAGAGACCACCGATACCTGCAGAACCTGCTGATCCTGATCCAGAACCAGAGACGACTCCATTAATAACTGAAACAACAATCTGACCATTAAACACACACCAGACATGAATTATAAACACAGCATCTGCTCCTGCTGTAAACTCTGAACGAGCTCGATGCTTCTGTTAACTCAGACTTCAACAGAGAACAACTTCAGCAGGAATCAGCACAAATAAAACCAGCTATTATGAGTAATACATAATCAGAACCATACGTAAATCATACGCTGTATTTAATGAAATCTCACAAACAAGTTCACTGTTTTAAAGTATTGCGAAGTAACATCTTGCAATTCTAACTTACATAAACTTGCAATGCTGAGAAGAAATTGTGAGATAATAACCTTAATAATGCAATAATCTTAAATAATAGTCCGTGGCAGAAACAAAAGTCAGAGCTGATTTAATTCTCACAATTTGGACTTTTTTAAAGAGAAAATATATAAAATAAATATTATAAATATTATAAATAATATATATATATATATATATATATAAAATAAATAATATTGTGAGAAAAATAATCAGAATTCAGAGTTGATGTCTTGCAATTCTAACTTATTTACTCAATAAAAAAAAAAAAAAAACATAAATAAGGATATATTTATATGTATTATAAATATACAGGTACATACATATAAATAAATCTAAAAATGAATAGAAAATTGTGAGAAACATAATCAGAATTCTGGGTTGATGTCTTGCAATTCTGACTTATTTACTCAATTTAAGAGAAAATAAAAAATATTAATATATATATATATATATTTTCTGACTTATTTACTCAGAATCTCACAATTCAGACGTTGTTTTTTGCAATCTGAAATGTGAGATATAAACAGAACTGCGAAAAAAAAGGAGAATTATAAGATAAGTCGCAATTATATATATACTGTATTTTTATTCCGTAGGGGAAACAAGCTTTCATAAGAACTAAATAAACTTCAATAATTGCAGTGAACGACTCACTGACTATTTCAAATGAATATAATCAAATGAATTTAGCTGTAAAAATAAATATATCGAGCGATTTGAAATCTCACATGAAGTGTTTTTAGTGGCAGCGCCGGTACAACCAAACGAACAGCAAATGAGGCACATTAGATATGCAATAGAGGCTGTGTGTGTTTTATCACTGTCACGCTGCCTTCAGAGTAATGAAGTGAAGCATTTAATGGAAATCTTGGCTGTTACGCTTCATGTACAATATTCAAAACAAACAAAATCTGATTCTTTCGCAGATCCACAAATGAAAAAGTCTGGCCTCAAAGAATCCCAGATAATGATGACTTTACAGTGGTCTTGAATGCAGCATTGCACCTGCTAATACAGGATTGTTAAAGCAGCTGAAGCGTTCACTCAGTCCGTCTGGGTTTGGGAAGTTATTTTGGCAGGACTGGGCTCTTGGCGCTTACATCACGAGCGAGAGAGTGAAATCAAACACTCGGCTCCGTCTGTGGCCGTGTGCCAGCGGCTCCTTCATCCACTGATCTGGACCAGAGCCAAACCAACAATCACTGAGCCTCGTTCACGATCCACTGAATCACACACATCACCTACTGATCACTCACAGCCCAGCACACAACTCAACCATTTCATCTGCTTTAATAGACTTTAATACACCTGTCGCAATAATCAATATATCCACTTACCACACAATATATGAACATGACCTCAATCATTTATATATTGCCCATTATATTTACATAAAAACTAATGTCACCATGGTTTTTGCATTCCACTTGCACCTGTGTCTTTTGCAGCTTCTCATACATAACGTGATGCTCGTTCAGATTTAAAAAGTGCTTCTCCAAAAGAAGTTTCATCTGCAGATATGACCTTGTTTAGGGATCTGACGGAGATCTGACTGCTATAGTGATTGTGTTTTTCAGTAATAGTGTGCACCCTTCATTTACAGAGAAAACAAGGCCAGGAAAAATCTGGAGATGGAAAGATCTCCATAAGTTCTTTGTGCATTTTTCTTTTTTCTACTTGTTACTTTGCACTTTGTTAGAAAATGTTTATTTGCTCAAGTTTTTAAGGTATCAATATTTTGATCCTTAATTTCCTGTTCAAATTCTTAAGAATTGAAGTTTGTTGCATTTGAAACGTTGGCCTTTTTACTTGCTGTTATATTATATTATATTGACCCTGCCCAAAACCATCATAAGGTAATTTGCCTTTGAAGAAAATGAATAAATATCTTTCTCATGTGTATTGTAGCAGAGCCACGGTAAGTCTGTGAGGTAAACCTAATTTCCCGAGTTCAATGTGCTTAGGATTGACGTGGGCCTGGCATTTAAGCTCTGTAGAGCCCTCGCTCCCTAGCCTGTAGATAGCGGTATTCATATGACCCTGGACCAGGGCAAACCAGCAACATTGGTCGTTTGACCCGATAAATGATATACTTTCCAGGGGGGTGAGTGTAGTAGAGGCCAGCGGTAAGTGCTGTGCAGGATAAACCTCACTCCCCGATCTCAAGTGCGCTCTAGCGACTGACGCTAGAGGCCGTGGCCTTTAGCCTCCTTGTTAGACCCCGCCTCCCACGCCGGAGAAGGCGGTTCGAATCTGAGTCCGCACATTGTCGGAGCAGATTTGAGGTACGAGTATGACGTCAGTAATATGGTCTCAGTGCGCCTGCGATGGACGTGAGGTTTAGTGGAGAGTGAGATTGTATCTAAGTAGGACACATTGGTGCATTGAGTTAAGTGCAAATAGTGCAGGAATAAACCTCACTCCCGATCTCAAGTGGCGCTCTAGCGACTGACGCTAGAGCTGGCCTTTAGCCTCCTTGTTAGAGCCCCGCTCCCACGCGGAGAAGGGTTCGAATCCCTGAGCGGGGCGAGTAGGACCGCAACATATGGTTTGTTATGATAGGACAATATTTGGCTGAAAATCTGGAATCTGAGGGTGCAAAAAAATCTAAATATTGAGAAAATCATCTTTAAAGTTGTTCAAATGAAGTTCTTAGCAATGCATATTACTAATCAAAAATGAAGTTTTGATATATTTACAGTAGGACATGTACAAAATATCTTCATGGAACATGATCTTTACTTAATATCCTAATGATTTTTGGCATAAAAGAAAAATGTATAATTTTGACCCATACAATGTATTGTTGTCTATTGCTACAAATATACCTGTGTTACTGATGACTGCTTTTGTGCTCCAGAGTCACACATATTCAGTGGCATAAAATGGTCTTAAAATAACAATAATAATATCGCTTATCGCAATTATTTCTGGGGCAATATATCACACAACAAAAAGTTGTTATTGTGACAGGCCTATATATTATACACATTAACATCATCATTTTCTGTAAAGCTGCTTTAAAACATTGCACTGTGAAAAGCGCAACACAAATGAAATTTACTAAATGATTGTATCATTGAAAATATCACACTGGATAATTATTTTAATGCTTTTGCCTTACATTTGGATTTAAAAAGCTGATTTGAAACAATGCATGTGAAAAGCGCTATATAAATAATTTGACTTGCTATTTTCAATTAATATGAATTTCAAGGATTTAATGAATTAACAATTGAAAATATCAAACAGGATAACAGTTATATTAATGATTAATAATTTGACTATACTTTCCATTTTAAATGAATTGATTTTAAGGTTTGCCTTTGCATTTAATGAATCTATTCATTAAAAATATCATACAGTATAACAGTTGTTTTAATGCTTTGGTTTAGAAAAGTTTAAATTTTAGATTAAATATTTATTTTAATGCTTCGGCACAAAAGAGAGCAAAAAATGTACAATAAAATCTGCTTTGACACAATGAGTATTTTGAAAAGCACTATATAAATAAATGTGAGTTGATTTGATATTTTCAATTAATATGAATTCCAAGGTTTAATGAATCCAGTGAATCTAAAAAAAATATATAAAACTTTAGATTATAAAATATTTTAATGCTTTGGAACAAAAAAAGTTCAAAATTGTAAGATTAAAAGAAAATCTAATTTGTCTCAAGTATAATTCTACTCAGAATTCTACTGATTTGCTTAGATTCGTGTATATTTACACTCGCCCAGATTCTATATACTTCTATGAATTTAATGCAAATAATCATTCACCTGACATGAACTTTACAAACTGCAGTCATATAATTCATGAAAACTGGTCAAAACAAACACATTGGTCACAAACATGAATATGGATCTGAGCCAAATTCAACTGCATATTCATGAATATTCACTTTATCTAACCAGCTAAACATGAGCACTAAACAGCTGATCTATTTTAGTGAAGGTCTTTTAACTAGATCTTACAATAACAGTGAAGTGTATGTGTTGTGACTGATTTATGTTACCACGGTCATCAGTATCTTTTACCTCATAAGGGGTCGTATAGGATTTCATTCTTCAGGGTCGATTCATAAACTAATATGTCAACCATAATAAACAGCCATAACTTAC
>CM041798.1:2426573-2441573 GCA_023376895.1 Aspiorhynchus laticeps
GTAATATTAAAAAATTTAAATATTTTTTTGAGGTGGTTATACTGTATATATGTATTTTTATGTATATATTTGTATGTATGTGTTTTTTGTTGTTTTTTCCCTATTCTTATTCGTCCGCTTGTTTAATTGTTTCCTCCTGTATTTTTTTGTCTTTCTTTCATAAGTCAACACAATTGCATTCTCCTGGTACATATCTTTTTCTCGCTTTGTTTGTCTGTTTGTATTGCTTTATTTGCTTATTAAACAAACTAAAAAAATTTAAATGAACGAAAAACATATAAAGAATAACTAAAATTAAAATGAAAAAAATAATTAAAAATTAAACCAAAATAGTAATATTTAAAAAAAAAAAAAAAAAAAAAAATTTTTTTTGAGGTGGTTATACTATATGTATTTTGATGTATATATGTGTATATATGTATGTGTTTTTTGTTGTTTTTTCCCTATTCTTATTCGTCCGCTTGTTTACTTGTTTCCTCCTGTATTTTTTTTGTCTTTCTTTCATAAGCCAACACAATATAAAATACAAATATATTTTTCTCGCTTTGTTTGTTTTTATTGCTTTAATTGCTTAATAAAAAAATAAAAAATAAAATAAAATAACAAAAACATACAATTAGAAGAAATGGAAGCTGAAAATGAAAAAAGCTGAAACAAATGCATATATAGTTCAAATCGTGAGTCACTGAGCATCTGTAAGGTATCCGTCCAGAATGCCTGATGGACAGACGCTGAATAAATAATAGATCAGCTTTAACTGCAGTAGGTGTGAGACACAAACTGACCGAAAAATAAAAAAGTCTTGTGAAATTAATTAATCTTTTCAAGAACAACAGCAAAACAATCTGAACTCAAATGAAAGTGTTGCTTTAATTAGGATTCATCAGCTCCACTAATGCAAGCCAAACGCATGAGCATCTCATTCATAATTCATGAGCGTAAACGAGGCCAATCATTCACTTACACGACCCACATCGATCCGGATCCACACCGAGAGTCCAGCTTCAATTATGCAACGGATCGAGGTGTGAGAGCGAAGACGATATGAGCTTTATAATTATCAATATCAGTAATATTCACTACTTCACATCAGCGTTATTAATGTGGTAACACTTTAGAATAGGGAACGCTTATTAACTATTAACTATGACTTTTCCCTCAATAAATTCCTAATTTGCTGCTTATTAATAGTTAGTAAAGTAGTTGTTAAGTTTATGTATTGGGTAGGATTAGAGATGTAGAATAAGGCATTAATATGTGCTTAATTACTACTAATAAATGGCTAATATTCTAGTAATATGCATGCTCATAAGCAACTAAGAGACCATAAAATAAAGTGTTACCATTAATGCTTCTTGTTACTTAAATGAATAGTAAAAAAGTAATAATTCAAATAAAGTTAAATAAATATAATTTATAAAATAAAGTAAACATAATAAAGTGAAGCAATACAATAAACTGAAACAAAATAAAATTAACTTTTTTTTTGGCCCAAGCAACATTTCTCATTTTCCTTTAGTTTAACTTGAAGTAACTGAAACTATAGACATATACAAATGAAAATAAATGACAAAACACACTAAAACTGTCACTGAACCTCAAGTGAAATATAATAATAAATTCAAAATATTAACAAAAATTATTGAGTATTTAATGTCTATTTGGCCGATTAACAAAAGTGTGTTTGCTTTATTTGATACATTTTGTCTAAAACATCATACATCTTGTTACCAACATTAAATAAACATAATATTATTTTTATGTCGATATAATTTAGTAAAATTAATGCATGATTGAATGATACAGTGTGATAGAGAAGCACAAATATCCACGCAGTCTTGTGATTAATAAACTCATAATACTACATATTTAACTAATAAACAAATTAAAAAAATGATTCAGATAAAGAACACAAACATCCTCGCTTCATATCAACAACCCAAACATCTTCATAAAAATGCTATAATATTTACTGAATGATTTGATGTTAGCAAACAAGATGTATGATGATATAGACAATATTTACTGAATGAAACAGACACATTTTTGTCAGTCATGGTTATTTTAAAATGGTCAGATGCTGGTCTTTATCATCTACAGAAGGCCAGAGAAGTCTGATGTTTGAAAGCAGTCGTTATTAAAGCCCTATTAACCACTGACGGATTACACGGAGCCATCGGCCCCTCCGGACCCCAGGGACCCAGCGGAGGATTACAGGGGTCAGCCCTCGTTTAACAAAGACAAGAGCCCACGACACACACCTGACACTCGCTGACTGAGAACAGTTCATTCACTGAGAAACACCAGCACATTAAACTGTTCAGAAACATGCTTTAATATTCTGAAGCTGAATGACTTTCTTTCTTTCTTCTGTGGAACATAAACAGATCAAACAACATTGACTTTCACTGTTTGGACCAAAAACATAGAGACATTTCTCAAAATATTATCTGCTTTAGTCACGCAGGTTTCAAGAGAACACAATATGTTCTTGCTACTTGCTACAGTCTATTATCCACTAAAAACAAGTGCTTTCTGATCAATCCCTTCACTCTTGGGTTAAAAATATGAGCGTTTTTCATCATCTAGGACGATATTTCACTGTAACAATAAAATTAAAAATTTACATTACATAAAAATACATAAATAACTCAAATAAATTTTCTATCCAAGTCGGCAAACTCTTCAAAAAAATGTTTTTAATTTATAAAATAATTATTTTATTTATACAATAAAAATGAATATTCTTTATAATATTATATAACAAAATTATATATATATTTAAATAAAACTTGCCCCTTTTAGACTTGCACTCTATTCATTTACTAGTTGCTTGTTTTCTTAAAAAAATTAAAATAAAATGAACACTAGCTTCTCTAATCTTTTTGTATTCTATCTGTTTTCTTTTTATTTATTATACACTTAACAAAAGCAAAAGGCCTCTAACACTAGTTTGCTCTACTCTATCTGTTTTCTTTTTATTTATTATATAATAAAAAAAAACTTGTATACGTGCACTGCTTTAAGCTAACTGAGACTTGTTATAGCACTTGCGTATCATTGCTCTTGTGTTGATTTTGATTGCACGACTGTTTTCAACATTGATAATAACCAGAAATGTTTAAGTATATTAGACTGATTTCTGAAGATCATGTGACACTGAAGACTGGAGTAATGATGCTGAAAATACAGCTTTGATCACAGAAATAAATTACATTTTAACAGATATTCACATAGAAAACAGCTGTTTTAAATTGCAATAATTTTCACATTTTTACTGTATTTTTAATCAAAATGCAGCCTTGGTGAGCAGAAGAGCTTTCTTACAAAAACATGACAAACTCTCATCAACCACTAACTAGCTGTACAGTTATAATGGTTTTATACACTGGTGTGAAGCCCAGAACATGAACACACCAGTGAATCACATGATCTGGTCTGTTTTCCAGTCTTCTGATCGATCAATCAAGCCTCTGAACCTCTGAACGTGACACGACATCTCGTCTGATGGCTTCAGGAAGGAATTTACAGCAGCAGCTGTCATTAAAACTCACAGAGATAGCATTAAAACCAGTCTCTCAACCTTCCCCCAAACCACGCAACCTGAGACCAGCGGCCGTGATGAGCTGTCATTATATACTGCTGGATGCACCTAATGACAGAACACAGAAAACACCGCATACAAAGACAGAGACGGATGCGTCTCACTCCCTTCCCCCCCGCCTGCATTCAGATCAGGGTTCAGAAATGATAACAAACACGCTTTCTCCTTCAGATCAGAATCTCTGTGCTGCCTTTAAGACAGAATGATGATATATATGAGCAACATGTGCATATGCCATAATGTGGGATTTTACACCTCAATTAAAGAATAATTGCAGATGCAAATTAGTTTTAGTCATAATTAGGTTTTAAGGGTCATTGTAAAATGTACTTTGCATGCATTTCGGAAATTGCTGGTTGCATATGAATCTGGATGGAATATATTACTCATTTAGTTGTTTCCACCACAGAATAAAAAAAATAAAAAAAGGGTTTTAAAAAAATAAAATAAAATAAAAATTCAGATTTTTTTCCTTGCAATTAGGAGAACTGTGAGATATAAACTCACAATACAGAGAAAAAACTCAGCATTGCAAGATATAAACTCAAAATTGCAAGAAAAAAAAAGAGATATAAACTCAGAATTGTGAGAAAAAGTCAGAATTGTGAGATAAAAACTCAAAATTGCAAGAAAAAGTCAGAATTGTGAGATAAAAACTCAAAATTGCAGGAAAATAAGAATTGTAAGATATAAACTCAGAATTGTGAAGTATACAAATGAATAAAACAGCATTTAAATATCACTAATGTGCATCATTTGCTGCACTTGACAAAGCAAGAAATATGCAATCTTTCAATGCATCTAATTGAATCAAAATCAGCTTGAAGCACATGGCATCATAATTCTGCCTCCCAGTATCAGGATCAGCTCTATATCGGGACACAGCAGAATGGACATGTCTCTATAAATAAGAAGCTCCAGGCCTTTAATCACATCAGCAGCTCTTGATGTGGAGCTCTTGACAGAGATTCAGTCCACAGAGCTCCTCAAACACAAACTCACTCGTTCACTCGCCTTTTCATTTATGTCTTATTTCAGGAATATGACAATAAACTGCCATACAAAAAACTGTGATTAATGATTTATTTTCATTTTGTTCATGTCACTTACTGTGAAAGCATTACACTTTTTTTTCTATATTTACATTTTACAATATTATTTTTTTTTCTTTATTTTACAAAATTTTAATATAATAAAATAAGCCCATTTGATTTTCTTTAATGCTGTGGAAATTAATAACATTTATATAATTCATTATTTACAAATTATATATTATAACATAATATAATATAATATAATATAATAGATTTTTGACATATAAGCCCTTAAATTTCCCTTTTTTGGATGGCAAAATATGATTGAAATTTAGTGTTTATTTGAATTTTAGTATAATTGAGATACTGTTACAGTTATTGTTAATATTTTGAATTATATTTTATTTTTATCTTTTCTGCTTTCTTGTTTATTTTAGTTACAGTTTTATTAATTCTGTTGCATTTTTGCCATTTGTAATAATTTGTGTTGTTTTAAAAAAAAAAGTCTATATAAATTAAACATTTTTATTTCAGTTGCAGTTTTACTTACTACATCAAGTTAAACTAAATGAAAATGAGAAATACTGCCTCGTTAACTAGCTGAAATAAAATAAGTTTACGTTTTTTGTATTTGATTTATTTCTATTATTAAGTAACAATTTTTCAGTTTTTTTTTTTTTCAGTTTTTGTTACCCATACTGCACAATTATTGAAGTTATGTCAAATAATTCCAATTATATCAAATAACGATCAGACAATTCATTAATAATTGCGACAGGCCTAGTCTTATTGTAATCGATTCATTAGTGCATGTTATTCTGAAGAAAATAACAAATGAAAATCATTTTGAAATATGTCACATTTTGGAAGTAAAATGATTGCAGTACAAACAGCATGATGACATTAAAGGCGCTTGCAGACTAGAATAAGCTTCAAGAAGCGTCTGATGTACAGGAACGCATAAGATGCATTTTAGGATTATGGATGCATCAGAATGCATTGCATTAGAAGATCAGGGCCCGTATTCATAAAGATTCTAAGAATCCTCTCAGAGAGCTCCTAATTTAGCTTAAAAATGTCTAACTAGGAGTCTTAGCTTAAAAGTGATTCAGGACCAATCTGAGAGCAACTCTGAGCGAGGAAAAGATGAAACCTGTTATCTTAGTGAGGAGGCGGGGCTGACCCCGTTGCTAGGTATGACACAGTCTTTGAAGACTGTGATTGGTTGGTTGTCCAAGAAGGAATTAAGAGCGCTTTTAAGAGTAGGGTTTATTATAAGCCTTCACTTTGAAATTACAAGCGTAATTTTTCCTGTTTTACCGTACTCTCTCTCTCTCGCACACACATTATATTCTTTATTTTTTATTTACCATGCTGTCATACTTGATGTATTTCATAGGAAATGAACAGCAACACAATACGGTTCTGAAAGTGCTGTAACAGACCAAATCATCACTGCTGCATAGTTGCATTTTTCCAGTTGCCAAATATGTTAATGTAGTTAATGTAGTGATTAACGTCCATTTCTGGCGCTATGGCATTTCAGTGCGGTGTCGGAGATGTTAGCATGTCTTTAATAAGATCGTCACAAACATGATCCCTGCACGATCTAATGTGTAACGTCTTATTAACTCACTGTCATGCATTGTGTGCAACACATTTCTTCTCCTTCTTCATGTTTCGTCCATTTTCTCCGCTGCTAAAGAAACTCTCAAGCCTCTTAAAAGTCCTCGTCCGTACTCCTAACAATTTCGGACCTTAAGACCTCTTTTAAGGGTTAAGATGCTTTCTGAATGACTTTTTTCTTTACTAGGAGCTTTTCTTTAAATTTAAGAGGAAACACCCACATTTCTAAGAATTCTCTTAGAATTTTGTTACTAGGAGCAACTCTTAGCACTAAGATTTTTCATGAATACGGGCCCTGGTTTCAGATTCAGATGCATGTCAGATGATGACATTCATAAACTCCTGTGACGCAGCATTCCCTTCAAAATCAATAAACTTCCACCATGCAGCTACTGTACAGCCCGCCACACACACATGCACACACACTTCCACGCGTTCGCTGACAAATTTGTGCCAAATGTCTCTTTGCACAGCCTGGACGCCAGCCAAAGTCGACTCAGCGTTTGGCAGAAGCATAAGAGAGCAAATAAGTTCAGCGAAGTGTCCGGCTCTGAGCCAGAACTCACACGGAGAGCAGATGTTTCTCCTGAGGAGCTCAAACCAACACAAACACACTCAGAAACCTGCAGAAAGGTGCAAAGAGGACCGACTGACCCATCAAAACCTGCTGAGCTTCCTAAACACGCTGATCAAACAAATATATGAATAAAAGCCACCAGATATGAACAAGTCTGCTGCTTTTGAATAAGAAGAATGGATTCATATTGTGTCAGAATTAGTAAAAGCATCCATGTCAAGTTGGAGATGTTACAAAAGCTTCAACTTCTCTCACTTGACCATTTTTATGTCATGGAAAATTAAGTGGCAGAATTTATAATAGTTAACATTTAATTGTATTTAACAAACATGCAAATGCTTCAGAATGTCTTGCAAAAAGTGATGATGTTCATACATACAAAACATACTTTACTTTAGATGCGCAATGACTGAAATGCATTAAAATGAAGTGAGTTTAAGCTCAAAACAAGTTAAAATATTAAGTCTGATTTTCGGAGATTTTTTTTTATAGAAATAAAATGAGTTCATGCATAAATAAAGCAAAATATCTGCCAATGGAGTCAGAAAAATAATATTTTTTCCCCTTTGAATTAAGTCGATTTTTTTCTGACCCCATCGACTGATATTTTCTTGTTTTAAACAAACTCACTTCATTTTGATACACTTCTTTCTTGCAGAAAACAAGACTTGAGAAGCAAAATGACTTAAGATATTAAGTAAGTTTTTGCTTAAAACGAAAAAATATCTGCCAATGGGGTCAAAAAATTTTTTTTCTTTTATTTTTTTAAGGATAAACTTAATTTTGATATTTTTTGAAAAACAAAACTAAAATGAAGTGAGTTTTCGCTTAAAACAAGAACAAATATCTGCCAATGGGATCAGAAAAAAAATTATCTTTTAGAATTATAATTTCTTTATTATTTTTTCTTGTTTTAATCATAAACTCACTTCATTTTTATACACGTCAGTAAACAAGACTTAATATCTTGTCATTTTGCTTCTTAAGTAAATGTATCTTGATTTAAGAATGTTTACATATGTGACCATGCACCACAAAACCAATCATAAGGGTACATTTTTTGAAATTGAGATTTATACATCATCTAAAAGCTGAATAAATAAGATTTCCATTGATGTATTTTTATGATAGGACCATATTTAGCTGAGATACAACTATTTGAAAATCTGGAATCTGAGGGTGCAAAAAAATCTAAATATTGAGAAAATCATCTTTAAAGTTGTTCAAATGAAGTTCTTAGCAATGCATATTACTAATCAAAAATTAAGTTTTGATATATTTACAGTAGAAAATTTACAAAATATCTTCATGGAACATGGAACTTAATATCCTAATGATTTTTGGCATAAAAGAAAAATGGATAATTTTGACCCATACAATGTATTGTTGGCTATTGCTACAAATATACCTGTGTTACTTATGACTGCGTTTGTGCTCCAGGGACACATATTTATCCTGGAAAACAAGTCAAAAATACAACTGTAAGGAAAAAAGCAGAAGATAACACAAGCTCTTACCGCTTTAAAGTGATCCTCGTAGCTCCAGTCCGCTTGGCCATTAGAAGACACAGACGGTCGTCCGACGGGTGAGAGATCGTCCTCAGGCTCCTGTTTGACCCTGACGGTGGGTGACGGAGCTCTCTGTGCATCTACGGCGGCCCCGGGGCCCGAGAAGCTCCCGTAGGGCCGCTCGTCTTCCTCGCTGCCTTCATCGCCCTCCATCATCCCATCATCATCCGAGTCCCGGTCACGTTCATCCTCGCGCTCGGAGTCCAGACTGCTTTGATTGGAGACACGGGACGGATGTCCGGCCCCAGAAGCGCCGAGGCCCCTGCTCATGAACCCGGCCCCTGAAGCCCGAGCGGCGGCCAGAATGGCCTGCTGAGCCGCGAGCTGCTGCGCGTACATGATGTGAGCTTCACGCAGCCTCCGCTCCTTGTGCTCCATCTCCAGACGCACCTGCTGCTGCCGCTGTAGATGCTCCATCATCTGCTCCAGCTTCACTCCTGTGGAGCCGCTGTGAGGAAACCCACCGGACAAACCAGCCTCCTGAGACACGGGACACAGACATCATGAGCTTCACAGATAGACATGCATAACTCAGCATGCACCTGTTTTGTTTTGGCAACACGATCAGCATGTTTGGGGTTCTTTGATCACGTGCAAATGTAAACATATGGCTAGGCCTGCCACGATAACAGCTTTTTATATTGCCCCAGAAATAATTTCGATAAGCGATATTATTGTAATTTTATGCCACTGAATATATGTGTCCCTGGAGCACAAAAGCAGTCATAAGTAACACAGGTATATTTGTAGCAATAGCCAACAATACATTGTATGGGTCAAAATTATTGATTTTTATGCCAAAAATCATTAGGATATAAAGTAAAGATCATGTTCCATGAAGATATTTTGTAAATATCCTACCATAAATATATCAAAACTTAATTTTTGATTAGTAATATGCATTGCTAAGAACTTCATTTGAACAACTTTAAAGATGATTTTCTCAATATTTAGATTTTTTTGCACCCTCAGATTCCAGATTTTCAAATAGTTGTATCTCAGCCAAATATTGTCCTATCATAACAAACCATACATCAATGGAAAGATTATTTATTCATTTATCTTTCAAAAAATTGACCCTTATGACTGGTTTTGTGGTCCAGGGTCACATATAATTATAATATAACAGCATAATAATGCAAGAAGGCCTACACACTTTCAAATGACAACAAACGTTCAATTCTTAAGAATATTTAGAACATGGAAATTAAGTATCAAAATATTAGATACCTTAAAAACTTGAGCAAATAAACATTTTCTAACAAAAAGTGCAAAGTAACAAGTAGAAAAAAGAAAAATGCACAAAGAACTTATGGAGATCTTTCCATCTCCAGATTTTTCCTGGCCTTGTTTTCTCTGTAAATGAAGGGTGCACACTATTACTGAAAAACACAATCACTATAGCAGTCAGATGTCCGTCAGATCCCTAAACAAGGTCATATCTGCAGATGAAACTTCTTTTGGAGAAGCACTTTTTAAATCTGAACGAGCATCACGTTATGTACGAGAAGCTGCAAAAGACACAGGTGCAAGTGGAATGCAAAAACCATGGTGACATTAGTTTTTATGTAAATATAATGGGCAATATATTGCACCACCAAAAATCATTGAGGTCATGTACATATATTGTGCGGTAAGTCGATATATTGATTATTGCGACAGGCCTACATATGGCTGCTGAAGATAACATTAAAGGAATAGTTCAGCCCAAAATTAATTTGCAGTAAATCCTCAGGTCATCCGAGATGTATACGAGTGTGTTTCTTCATCAGGTTTAGAGAAATGTAGCATTGCATCAGTGTCTCATCAATGGATGCTCTCAGAATGAGAGTCCAAACAGCTGATAAAAACATCACAATAATCCACACCACTCCAGTCCATCAGTTAACATCTGGAGAAGACAAAAGCTGAAACAAATCCAGCATTAAGATGTTTTTAACTAAAATTCATAATTCATAATAATGCTTCCTCCAGTGAAAAAGTGCATCTGCTGTTGTCTCTCACATCAAAATCCAGCTTCATATTTGTTTAGAGCTGTTTTGTCTTGTAAACGCTGCTTGATCTGATGCAGATTTCTCTCCTGATTCAGACCAGAACACTTTTTCACTGCAGGAAGAGTTATTATGGACTCGTATTTGAGTTAAAAACGTCTTAATGCTGGATTTGTTTCAGCTTTTGTCTTCTCCAGATGTTAACTGATGGACTGGAGTGCTGTGGATTATTGTGATGTTTTTATCAGACTCTCATTCTGACGGCACCCATTCACTGCAGAGCATCCATTGCTAAAACACTGATGCAGAGACACATTTCTACAAACCTGATGAAGAAACAAACTCATCCTAATCTTGAACAGCCTGAGGTTGAGCACATTTTCAGCTAATTTTAATTTTTTTGGTAAACCATTCCTTTAATGCAAGAATGCCTGATAGAGTTGGAAGCATCAATTAGTTGGCTGGTGTTTTAACCCAGTGACAGCTTGGCTATTTTCACAGCAAGTAACAAGTTAAAGTACTATAAAAGAGCCATTTAAAATCCTGTATAAGGCTTTAAAGTTCAGTTTGGATAAAAACTCTAAAGTGCATTCAGGTTTGTCTCTGTTAAACATTTCTTTGAAAGCGTCTGCTGAGTAATATCATTGAGATCTTAAACCAGCACAATCTCAAATGTTTTGGCAACATGATAAGGATATTTGCAGAACCGTCACACGCCCCATCGGTCTCTACATCCAGCATTCATTGATCATGTGCATGCATTTTTGTTTAGCAAACATAAACATTTGGCTGTTGTTGCAAATTCTGCTGATGTGACCAACTCAACATTAATGCAGGAAAGACTGATGGTTTTGGAAGAAATTAGAATCAGTATCATTTAGAATGTGCCAACAGAAATCAAATCATCAATAAATATATTTTTCTAACACATATACAGATGCACTGCTAAAAATGCATATGCATGGCCAATACATTTTCCTTGCTGTTGAGCACATTAATTGTCATGTTATTAATACTAAATAGGTTTTTAATGGCTGAGAACAGGTGGCTAATGGCTCATTTAGTAACAGCAAATAGAAAAAAAGATGCCTGCATTTCAATTAATTTGTATTTTACACAGTATTTGAAAGCATAAAATCAATTGACAATCTCAAAATACCGGCCTGGCAAATATATCAGCACATTAAATACATGAAATCATCTCATCACACCATAAGCCACACTTCTCAGCTCTCGTTTTCAGAAAGATATACTAAACATCAGGACTGAACACTGAAAACAGATCAAAAGTGGCTTGCAAAACACAAAAATGTAAAGCAAACCCAAAAAGCCCTCCAATGAGAAACTGTCAAAACCAGTAAATTCGTTAGAAAAGTAAACACTGTTTGTTTTCTGCAGTATGTGATGATCAAACACATCAGTCAGATTTGTTCTGAAATCCGCAGGTTTAGCAGGACAGACGGGTTAAATAACCTGTACGCAATAAACCACGAGCTTTACGAGTTAAACCCTTTAAAACCACACACATAGTGGCATTTCTGAAGCAAAACAAGCTTGATTCAATGACTCAAATGTACTGATGAGTTTCATACTAGAGTCAAACAGTCATGCTTGAGAATCATGTGGTTTAAAGGAATCTAG
This sequence comes from Aspiorhynchus laticeps, assembly GCA_023376895.1. NCBI lineage: Eukaryota > Metazoa > Chordata > Actinopteri > Cypriniformes > Cyprinidae > Aspiorhynchus > Aspiorhynchus laticeps. Next base: position 2,438,615 of record CM041798.1, read on the forward strand.
AATGACTAAAAACAGTTAAACGGTGGATCAAAGCCGAGGCCCCTAATGAAAGCAGCATGTGTGTGTGTGTGTGTGTGTGTGTGTGTGTGTGTGTGTGTGTGTGTGTGTGTCAACACCATGATAGTAAAACTTGAAATCACCACCATTGTGGGTTCCCAAGATAAAAACAGCGTCATAAAGAGACTAAAGAATGAAACTCTTGACATGACGGGTTTCTGTGGGTTTAAAGGGTGGGAACACTGACTATAATGTGTATATTTGTCATTTTCTCCAGTGTAAGTTATATAAATATTCTTAAAATACATGTATCTGATAAGTAGATGTGCATCAGATACAGATGCATAAAAAATGCATATATCTAAAAGCAATAAATTCACTTAAATATGCATTTACTGTATGAATTCAATGAAAACATTCACTTAATAATAAATTCACTTAAATATTTATAAAACGAATTTCCTTTCACTTAATGAAATTTTGCTTATCATGCAAGCAAATATGTTTTTGTAAGAATGTTTATATATTTGATTGCAAAACGAGACAAATATGCCAAGATTTTTTAATACACTGTAAACATGATTTCTCAAAGTTGTACATAAAATTAAGATTACTGGATAATGTTTTACAAGAAAACACAATTTCAGTCTTTCTACTTCAAAATGTCTTATTTAATTTGGTGTGTTACTTGCTGTTTATTCATAACTATTTGTGAGCCTGCAGCACAAAAGCAGTCATAAGTAACACAGGTATATCTGTAGCAATAGACAATACATTGTATGGAGCAAAATTATCATTTTTTTAATGTTAGAAATCATTAGGATATTAAGATCATGTTCCATGAAGATATTTTGTAAATTTCCTACTGTAAATATATCAAAACTTAATTTTTGATTAGTAATATGCATTGCTAAGAACTTCATTTGAACAACTTTAAAGATGATTTTCTCAATATTTAGATTTTTTTGCACCCTCAGATTCCAGATTTTCAAATAGTTGCATCTCAGACAAATATTGTCCTATCATAACAAACCATACATCAATGGAAAGATTATTTATTCAGCTTTCATAAGATGTATAAATCTCATTTTTCTTTAAATTGACTCTTGTTTTGTGGTCCAGGGTCACTTTGGTGAAATGTCCCAGCACTGTTTGAGTGAAAACTGTTTGTACAAGTTTTCTGCTACAGCTCTTCTGCAGGGCAGTGAGAGAAGCACCGAGGCTCGTTCAGATGAGACCGTGTGTCGCGCGGTGTTTGGTTTACAGTCACAGCTATAGGAGGATGTTTACAACTCAAGACTTCAACATTGTTAATAACATTATGAACATTTAAACTCAGTTACACCGACTCACCATCTGCGTTTTGCCGCTGTTATCCACCATCCCTCCGCTCCGCTCGTCTCTGTCTGCTCGGTAACTCTCGGTGAACCGGCGGCGCTTTCCGTTCGATCCGGTGCGCTCCGTTTCAGGCGAGCAGAACCGCGACCACCGGCGTTCAGCGCGCAACTCCCTGCAGCTGCAGCTCCCTTCCGCTCCGCTCCGCCCGCGACGCGTCTCTCTGGCGTCTCCTCCCCCGCGACGCGACGCGCACCCCCACCCCGCGCGGAATGCGTTTACAGCGCGTGCCAATCAATCACACACTCTGATGTGTATGTGTGTGTGTGTGTGTGTGTGTGTGTGTGTTTTGAGAAAATTACATTAAATTAATACAATAAAATAAGTATTCTAATGAAGACAACAATAATTTAAAACAATAATAATAATGATTATGATGACAAAAATAATAAAAATAAATATTTAGAAAATGACCAGATCTAATGTCAATATAATTATATCAGTGCATTTGGTATAAGATAGATTTGGTATAAATAAATAAATGAAGACAAAAATAATTTCAAGAAGTATTAAGAAATGGCCTAATGTCAAAATAATTCTGTCAATGTGTTTTTTTTCTACAGAAAATTACATTAAATTATTACAATAAAATATATATTCTAATGATGACAACAATAATTTAAAATAATTATAATATTAATGACAAAAATAATTAAAATAAATATTTAGAAAATGACCAGATCCAATATCAATATAATTATATCAGTGCGTTTGGTATCAAAATATAAATAAATAAATATTCTAATGAAGACAAAAAATTTATAAAAAAAAATATTTAGAAATGGCCTAATGTCAAAATAATTCTGTCAATATGTTTTTTTTACAGAAAATTACAAAAAAGTACTACAATAAAATAATATTCTAATGATAACAATAATAATTAAAATAATAATAATAATAATGACAAAAATAATTAAAATAAATAGTCAGAAAATGACCAGATCTAATGTCAATATAATTCTATCAGTGCGTTTGGTATCAAAATATAAATAAATACAATATAACAAGATATAATATATATGATAAATAAATAAATAAATAAAGACAAAAATAATTTCAAGAAATATTTAGAAATGTCTAATGTCAAAATAATTCTGTCAATATGTTTTTTTTTACAGAAAATAAAAAATTACTACAATAAAATATATATTCTAATGATGACAACAATAATTTAAAATAATATAATATAATGACAAAAATAATTCAAATAATATTTAGAAAATGACCAGATCTAATGTCAATATAATTATATCAGTGTGTTTGGTATCAAAATATAAATAAATAAATATCTAATGAAGACAAAAATAATTAAAATAAATATTAGAAATGCCTAATGTCAAAATAATTCTGTCAAATGTTTTTTTACAGAAAATTACAAAAAATTACTACAATAAAATGAATATTCTAATGATGACAATAATAATGTAAAATAATAATAATAATAATGACATAAATAATTAAAACAAATAGTCAAAAAATGACCAGATCTAATGTCAATATAATTCTGTCAGTGCGTTTGGTATCCAGAAAATTAAATCAAATTACTAAAACAAAATATAAATAAATA
>CM041798.1:2446573-2579073 GCA_023376895.1 Aspiorhynchus laticeps
CAATCAATTGAAAGACATTAACTCACCTCTGCTGAGGAATATCCAGACGAACAGTCCAGCTCCGCATCACTGATGAAATCAAACAATCAGCACACTTCAGTCTCTAATCAAAATGATTCAATCAGAACATGTTTCTGGATCATACCTGTCTGAATCCAGAGAGATGAGCGAATCCTCTCCTGTCTGACTCAGAGCCGCGTATCCCTTATTGAACTTCACACTGCAGAGAGAAGCAGAAGAGAAGAGCGTTCCTCTTTTACAGAAATAAAACAAGGTTTGATGAGTGTGAGCTGGAGTCACTTTAATCATTAATAACAGTCCAAACGACCCAAACGCTTTACTCCGTCTGAGCGATGAGCAATGATATCAAATAACACAATATACTGATCGGAGTTTAACTCATCTGTGCATTCATACGCAGCACACTTATTTAAGAATCACTGATATACTATTATAGATTAAGTTAATATTTTGAATTAGATTTTCTGTTTTCATTTTAATTTTAAAAAGTTTTAGTCATTTTGTTGCAGATTATTAGTTATTTACTTAAAATAACAATAAATTAGTGCTGTCAAACAATTAATCGTGATTAATCACATCCAAAATAAAAGTTTTGTTTACATAATATGTGTGTGTGCTGTGTATATTTATTATGAATATATAAATACACACATGTATATATTTCAGAAATATATGATGTTTATATATTAAGTATATTTATATATAATATAATTTATATGAATATAAATATATACATGTAAATATTTTCAAAATACTGTATGTGTGTATTTATATATACATAATAAATATACACCGTACACACACATATATTATGTAAACAAAAAAATACATTAACTTTTTTCAGCTAGTTGCTATAGCAACATTTCTCATTTTCATTTAGTTTAACTTGATTTACTAAAATAACTAAAACTTAAATAAGTTAATAAAAATTATATAGATATAGAATAAAAATAACAAAAACACAAAATCTTTCAAATTTTAACAAAATGAAATGGTTTTTTTTTAATTAAAACAACATTAATAAAACCTATATTATTTAAATTATACTAAAATAACATCATTTTTGTTGCGTGTTTTGTCATTTTTGAGTTTGTGATCTTTTAACAGATTTAACTTTTTTGTTTGTTTTTACTGAGTTTGTTTTACTTACTTTAGTACTTAATTAAATGAAACTAAATGAAAACATCAATTCCTTGCAAGTTTAAGTTTTTTAAATTTTATTTCAGTTTTATTTCAAGTAATGACATTTTTATGGTTTTATTTTAAGTTAATGAACATAATGATATGCAGTTTAATGCATCTGTAAATTAAATTCACATTAATTGCACCGATTTTAAAAAATGCATCCCCTGCAAGTCACTTTACATAAAGCATCTGTCAAATGCATAACTGTAAAGATGTGAATATTTGTGCCAGTATGTTTTTAGGTTCCCTGAGCCTCACGTCTTTGGTTTGTGTCGAGGCTGATGAAGCACAGGTCTCGCTGAGCCCAATCCTCTCTTCTGCAGAGCTCGTCTCGCTGTGTCTCGGTGCTTCTCTGCAAACACACTTTCTATTTCAATACACGCAGGTTAAGACATGATTTTAAAACAAACGCGTGATGTAAACACATCTGCCATACTCCGTACTTACGGAGCGTGGTGTGGAAAGAAGGAGCTTTGGACATGATGTACGGCCCTCTCTTCTCCACCGCTTGTGTTTGCTCACTGTTTTCAGCCCTCTAATGATTAAACATGTCAGTTCAACTCATTTCATTCATCAACATTGTGACAAATAAAGGGGCGATTTCATATCATAAGTTATTGCAACCATATTTTTCAAATAACAATTGCATTCTTAACCTGGTATACTGTCACACACACCATGCATTTGTATTGCATTTTATATTCTGTGCATAAAAAAATAAAATAAAAAAAATCTCTTTATAATAGTGTGTGATTTAATTATTATTTGATGTAGCATGCATGCTTTTTGGTGCATATTACAGGGTTCCTACACATTTTCCATTTCAAAATTCCATACTTTTCCAGACTCAAATTTTCAAACCTTTCAGCAGATTTTCGGCACATATTTAACATAAATGTTCATACAGAACGATTTTCAGCTTTATATTTGGTGTATATTACAGTCATCTGTAAATATTTTTATTTTTCAGGTTTTTTTTCATTGATATTCTTGGAGTGATAGAAACATACACGTGAACATACAGAGCCCCTAAAATAAAAAAATAAATACAGACTTTTGCATGCACACAAGAAACTTTTTTGTGCCCTTGAGAAACTATTCACACATGCATAGGATTTTTTTTGCATGCTTAGACAATTTCTAGTTTTATATAACCCATTTCCTTTGTGCATCACTGCCATCTTACTATGAATAAAGTGAGCGCATGGATGCATATGAATTAATAGAAATCTACCAGCTCAAAATTTGGCTTTCCTTGTGGTAGTACTTCTAATATCAAGGCCTAATGTCCGATTTAACCTAGGCGGGGGCGGAAAAACCATGACACGAAATGGGCTGATGGCATAATATGTCTTTATATGGTGTGCATTGTCCTATTTGCCAAGTTCAAGGGTTGATAGAAAAAGACTGGTTTTGTAAAAAAGTGTTCAAAATGTGGCTTAGGGCAGTATGTCATATTTCAAGGCCTGAATATTTTACTCAATTAAAAGTACAAGTATCTGGCCAAAAACATACTTGAGTAAAAGTAAAAAATTACAACTTTAAAATGTACTCAAGTATTAGAAAAGTAGAAGTACTTTCTTTTCTGACAGACATTCAGAAGTTTGGTTATAGGGAGAAAACGAAACTAAATGCAATGGCACAGGTCAAACACGTATATCTAGTGCAACAACAATAATTAAAATGCAGCACAGCAGAACACAGGGGAAAAAACACAGGTATTAAAAGGAAACTCCATATTTTCCACCCTCATGCCATCCCATATGACTCATTTATCAGATGAACACACTAAGAAAAAAAATCACGTGTATGGGACATCCAAAAATGACACTTCAAAAACTACACATAGTGAATATGACAGTAACTCATGCAGCCCCTGTTAATGAATCAGTGTCTTCTGAAGTGAAACGATATGTAAGACAGTATGTAAGAAGGATACAGATACTAATATTTTAAACTTGACCGTCTTTGTGTGGTTTCTGAAGTGGTTCTGTCCCCTTGCATTATCTGGACTAAAAAAATCTTTGCTTGTGTTCATCTTAAGAAAGAAAGTCATAAATGAGGGTCAGTAAATGATGAGAGATTTTTCATTTTTGGGTGAACTCTCCCTTTGAAGAGCAAGATGTGATGCAGAGGCTAGAAACATATTCCAGACAGAATACAAGAATATGTTGAATTAATGAGGAGAGTCATAGAATTACAACATTAACCTTTTGATAGGCCACTTTTTGTGTGTTGTCTATTCAACATCACTGTCTGAAAGGATAATTAATCCTTTAATTGTTTATTTGGGGCATTTCGAGGTTTTTCTCAGCAAATATTGATAAATAATTATTTGCGACTAATTAATGAGCAAATCATGTAATTATTAAGATAAAAAAAAAAAAAAATTGACAGTTCTAATTCTTACTCAATGTGTCATATAATGACATATTATAAATACAACTTATCCACTACCTGGTAAGAACAGCACTAAACATGAATTACAATAAATTTAACATAAAATGTTTATTTAAGCACTTTTGGAGATTTTTATTTAATTGTATTTCAATTCTCATCACTGATCTTATTTGCACTCAATCGTGTGCATTCAGCTAATATATCACACAGCTAATGGCTCTATCAAAACAGAACAAATAATGAATACATTTTTTTTGAGAAAATGCAACTTTGCTACCTCGATATGCTTCCTCAGATTTGATGGTGAACTTTTGAAGCCAGACATTTACCTGATGAAAGTCATAACTGAGGTAGAAATGTGTGTTTGATGCATGAAAACAATAATCATCGGTTCTCACATCAGGCATTCATGTTTGAGCTTCTGTTTACCATATTTAATGTGCATAAGATAAAATAAAAATGTAATGTACTTTTCAAGATGAAATAAAACTGTAAGGAGTAAAAAGTTCTGTTTTTTCTTCAGAAATGTAATCAAGTAAAAGTACAAGTAGCCAGTTTAAATTGTACTTGAATAAAGTACAAATCCCCCAAATTAATACTTAAGTACAGTAATCAAGTAAAATTACTCAAGTATTTTACACCTCTGCTCAGTGTGCATTGTCTTATATGCTAAGTGTAATGGTTTCTTGTGCACATAAAAGTCTGTATATTACTTATTTTTTGCAAAGGTCCTTGAGGCTTTGTAATATGATGCTAAGAATATCATGAGAAGAAACCCAAAATGCAAAATGAAAAAGTGCACCTTGCACCCGTCGTGTTTGACAATCACTAAACAGCTGCCATGAAAACACGCTTCTTGTATGATAAACAAGAACTGAGCGCATCTCTGGGTCTGCTCTCCCCTCTCTGCAGGACATCTACCTCAAACACTGCAGAAGCAGAGCTGTCAAAATCATCAAAGACTCAAATCACCCTGGAAACTGTCTCTTCACTCTGCTGCCATCTGGTAAGCGCTTCCGCAGCCTGATGGCAAAAACTGAGAGACTTACTGTGCGTTCACACCGCCGCCGGCGAGAGCGTCATAATTCGCTCTGGCCGCCTGCCAACGACGCTGTAGAAAGATTCGTTGACGCTCTGACGATCGAACGCTTGGTCTTGTATTTAAAGGAGCCTTAAAGGAAACAAGCATGTTGATCTTGTGCAGACTGATCACAAGTAGGGTATAAGTTAACCTCATTAAATATTTTAATTGTGAAAGTAAGAAATTGATCAATGGAAAGAGCTTTATAGTTACAACAATTATAGTTACATGTTTGCTAATGAAATAAACCAATAAATGCCATTTGTGTGGTGTGTTTTTTGTTGGTTAAGTGCTAGTCTAATTTCAACATGCAGACGTTTACTAGCCTAGGTCTTTAATTAACATTAACGTTAATTTGTGCGCAGCCTACATTCCAAACTGTCCTGGTTGAAGCGTCTTAATGTAATTGGTCAACTATGTTGTTTTGAGGAAATTAATAGCATTCCCGTTGAAAAAAACAAAGTGTTATAGCACTAAAATGCTTGGGAACTAATGTGGTCGGAACCAACGTTTACAGGACTGCGTTCTCTGGACTCCTCTCAAGCGGAGGACTTCTACATTCTGATTGGTTGCCGCCGAACCGCGTCATAGCTCATTACCATGAAGTTGACTTGATTTCAACTCTCCTCGACGCTCTCACCGTCCAAAACTCGCCGCGCCGCTCTCGCCGGAGCTCGCCGCCGGCTCACATTGAAAATGAATGACTTCCAGCCACTTTGAGGCTCTCGCCGCCTGCGGTGTGAACACACAGTTAGGAGGAGCTTCTTCCCCCAGGCCATCAGACTCCTGAACTCAAACTCAGCCTCTTAACATCATCATGACTTCACTTATTAATCACTCACAATCAGTAAGATACTCACACTCATTATTCTCTACCTCACACTGACAGTGTCTTTTGCACACATCACTTTCTGTGTTTTGGTAGTTTTATTTTTTTTGGTATTGCTGCTACATGACAACCATGTTCAACCTGTTTGCACATTCCTGTCTTGTACAGTCATGCTTATCTTAATATTTAAGTCTACAGTATACTGTCATGCACATTCTTTTATATTTTGTTCTTTATATCTTATTTTTTACTTATTTCATTTATGTATATTTCCTCTGTGTTGTATTCTATAATATTGCACTGTCCATGGAGCGGACCTGACTCACATTTCACTGCTGGTTATACAATCTCTATATAATCGTGTATGTGACAAATAAAAATCTTGAAACTTATTTTCAATCAATTCTTAATTTACTATGATAAAAACTACAGTGGTGGCCAAAATGATTAGAACACTAGTATTTCCAAACATTCATTTGGCCATTAATTGTAATAATGCAGTGAGATGTTTGTCTGATCTGATCATCATCAGTCTGTCTGGAGTCACATGAAGAAACAGAACAAACTGAGACTAAATCCAGAAGAACTGTGTCTCAAGACGCTTCAAGAAACCTCCTGCAAAGCTCCTGAGAAACTCTGCTCACACACACACACACACACACACACACTCGCTTCTAGAAACCTCCTGCAAAGCTCCTGAGAAACTCTGCTCACACACACACACACACACACACACACACACACACACACACACATACATACACACACACACTCGCTTCTAGAAACCTCCTGCAAAGCTCCTGAGAAACTCTGCTCACACACACACACACACTCGCTTCTAGAAACCTCCTGCAAAGCTCCTGAGAAACTCTGCTCACACACACACACACACACACACACACACACTCGCTTCTAGAAACCTCCGGCAAAGCTCCTGAGAAACTCAGAGGACAAAACCTGCTTTAAACACAAAGATGCTCAGAACAAATGTTGATTTCATTCAGTCAATAAAAGTTAATTGATAAAGAAAATCTATTTTTGACAGCATCCTCATTTTACAGCATTTTTACACAAGTGCCTAACTGTTAACAGTACTGTAGCTTTGCAGGAGGTTTCTAGAAGCGAGTGTGTGTGTGTGTGTGTGTGTGTGTGAGCAGAGTTTCTCAGGAGCTTTGCAGGAGGTTTCTTGAAGCGTCTTGAGACACAGTTCTTCTGGATTTAGTCTCAGTTTGTTCTGTTTCTTCATGTGACTCCAGACAGACTGATGATGATCAGATCAGATCTCACTGGATTATTACAATTAATGGCTAAATTAATGTTTGGAAATGTAAACTGATATTTCCTACTGACACACTACAGCAAAAGATACAAATAACTGACTTAAAACCATTTTTTTTTAGCTGCTGAAGATACTAGTGTTATAATCATATTTGGCCTGCACTGTAAACATGGGAAATGCAAAACTATTTTTCCATACTTTTCCAAACCGCGTAGGAACCCTGATTTAATAGAAACCCAATTTCCTTGTTAGTGCAACTTATTTGGCTACTAAACTTGAATTCTGATTCTGATATCATATCTCATGTGCTCATGATTTCATTAAAATGAATTCAATGCACATTCAGTGCTCGTGCAGTTTGAAATCTATATCAATTATCATTCAGAGACACAGTTCAGAAATAAGATTTGACTGAAATCTCCACAAAACACGGATGACAGGACACAAACCAGAGTTTTCCTAGAGGATATTTCCTTCCTGAACACATGATCTTCATGTGAACGAGTGATGTATGTGTTTTATGATTATTAATGGAGTTTAGTAACCCGTCAGACGGAGATAAAATCACCTTCATCGCGGCTGAAGACTCTCGCTCGGACAGAAGAGTGCGCTGCTCTCGGCTCTCCATCGTGTCGCTCATGTCGGTGTTTCAGAATGAGAGATTAAATGAGAAATCATGTCTTAAATCACACTGTCGATGCTCATGCTAGTAGTTTCAAAACACTGAGGTAAACAGAGATTCTTCTTCGCCTGACGTCTCTTTCAGCGCATTCTGCGCGCTGCTGCCGCTGTCAGGCGCTCCGGCGCCACTGCAGCCTTAAATTACACTCACTATGCGAAGAACCAGTGTTATTTTAGTGTCAGTGAGATACATATGTATATATTTAATATTTTAAAAATATTTTGAATGATTTTATTTTATTTTAACTCGATGTAGGCTACTAAAATACCTAAAACTGAAATAAAAATAATAGACATTTAAAAAAAAAAAAATTTTTTTGAATGTTTTCATTTTTAGTCAATGTTTTATTATTTTTTTTTGTCATTTTTATTAGTTGTTCTTTTAATATCTATATTGTTTTTATTCATTTTAATTTCAGCTTTAGTTATTTTATTACATCAAGTTTATTACACCTGGTTTTATGGATCAAAATTAAGGGAGTTTATGATTAAAACAAGAACAAATATCTGCCAGTTGGATTAGAAAAATCAACTTAATTCAAAGAAAAAAAAGCTTGATTTATGAATATTTAGATATTTGAAAACAAAACAAAAATGACTATATATATATATATATATATATATATACACATTTATATATATATATATATATATATATATAAATATTTATTTATGGGTGCAACATTTAATACCATGACTTTATGAATTTAAGACTTTCTGCTCTGGTTTAAAGACTGGTTTAAGACATGTTTGGCCTTTATTTGTGGAAGGGTAAATTAATTATTTTTAAGACCTGCAGAAACCCTGCAAAATTAATATTTCTAATGGTGATGGGACTCTGTTAAGACAATTTTCTTTTTTTGTGGCTTACATTTTTAGCAATTTAATGTGTCAAAAAAATGTAATGTGTAATTTTTGTTTAATTCAGTTCATGATTGCAATCACCAGAAACACCGTGATCTGTTATAATGTCTGTGTTGAGTTTGTAAAGCAGATACAAACACAAACTCAGCTCATCATACAAACACAAACGACAACACAAGCTCATTCAGTATTGCTTCGTTTATTAGGTCCATTATTTTTGTACAGGACGGGACGGAGTTTGACTTCCTGAATATCGTACAGTAAGCAGAGAGGTAGAAAACCCCATTGAATTCACAAAAACCCTGAAACACAAACAGAGACAGATCATATATGAGCAAAACTTGATGCATAAAAAAATAGGTATTAAAAATGAGTGATGCTTAAGAAACTCTTCCTGCTATTAATGCATTTTTTGCATTTAAAAGTATCTGTTAAATAACAAGGAACCAACTTGTTTGTTAGCTGCTTTGAGGAATCAGACTTGATCGATGCCCAGCTCTTCTGGAGTGGAGATGCCCAGCTCCTGCAGCGTGGGTCTGAGCTCCTGGATCATGTATGGGTAGATCTCCTTATGAGGACCAGACTTATCCTGAGACGTAACAGAGCGTGTTAATGACCAAACTCACAAATAATGAACCTTCTGCGCAGTGGATTAGACCGAGCTGTAATGCATGAATGACCTTTACAGTGTGAATGAAGATTAGACTTCAGTAATAATACACAGATCCACACATCAGGATCGTCACGCCTCTGTGATTTCAGTTCTAATTACCTTTTTAACTAATGAATGGTCTGTAGATCATTAAAAGCATTAAGGACAAACGTGTTTTAATTACTTTATGAATAAATTTAAGGAATAGTTAAGGCAAAAATGAAAATTAGCTGAAAATGTGCTCAACCTCAGGCTGTTCAAGATTAGGATGAGTTTGTTTATTCATCAGGTTTGTAGAAATGTGTCTCTGCATCAGTGTCTCAGCAACGGATGCTCTGCAGTGAATGGGTGCCGTCAGAATGAGAGTCTGATAAAAACATCACAATAATCCACACCACTCCAGTCCATCAGTTAACATCTGGAGAAGACACAAATCCAGCATTAAGACGTTTTTAACTCAAATATGAGTCCATAATAATCCATAATAAGTGAAAAAGTGTTCTGGTCTGAATCAGGAGAGAAATCTGCATCAGATCAAGCAGCGTTTACAAGACAAAACAGCTCTAAACAAATATGAAGCTGGATTTTGATGTGAGAGACAACAGGAGATGCACTTTTTCACTGGAGGAAGAGTTATTATGGATTATGGACTCATATTTGAGTTAAAAACATCTTAATGCTGGATTTGTTTCATCTTTTGTCTTCTCCAGATGTTAACTGATGGACTGTGGATTATTGTGATGTTTTTATCAGACTCTCATTCTGACGGCACCCATTCACTGATGCAGAGACACATTTCTATAAAGTGAAGAAACAAACTCAGCCTAATCTTGAACGGCCTGAGGATGACTAAAATTTTCACATTTAATTTTTGGGTGAACTACTCATTTAAAATGAAAGCATAAACTGTTTTCTAGCGGAGTGTTAGTTTCTCTCACTCTGATGGCCTCGAGGATGCGGATCGCACTGGCCAGATCATCCAGTCTCCTGCATGCGCGCAGAGCAGAGTCCAGGATCTCTGGTTCTGGAACGAGGTCGTATCCAATCAGAGTGTTCATACCTGGAGAGAAAGAAAAGAAAAAAATCACAAACATATTCATGAACACGTCTGCTTTCAACATTGATAATAATCAGAAATGTTTATTGAGCACTATATTAGAAGATCATGTGACACTGGAGACTGGAGTAATGATGCTGAAAATACAGCTTTGATCACAGAAATAAATTACAGTCAAATCAAAAATTATTCAGACAGCAGATATCATTTTTGATATTTTTTTACTAGTGGGTGCAGGACACTATAGTTCATGTAAGTGAGGATAGCAAAATAAAGTAAACTGTGATATATTACACCCAAAAATTATTCATACAGTGAACTATCAGTAAAATTTGGGAGCAAAATTTATTCAGACACTTTGAGCTGATCAAGTGTTTTTCTTTAATTGCTAATGTGATGTTTTTACACACAGACTGAACTAAATGAAGCATTGCTTGGTGATTGGAGCTAAATTGGTTTTATCTAATTGTGTCTTAAATATAACATCTGACAGCTATTCAACCCAATTCATTACATACCTTTCTATCAAAGTTATCTGATATTATCAAGATGAATACAGTTTAACTCTGAGCTCTTCTCATATTTGATTACCATTTTCTAAACTATAGCGAATAAACTGTGATAATGTGAGAAATGTTGAAAGTGTCTGAATACATTTGAACAGATATTCACACAGAAAACATGTATTTGTAATTGTACTAATCTTTGACTGTATTTACTGTACTGTCACCTTTGCGCAGCTCCCAGGCGTCCAGGTCTGGTTTACTGAAGTATGTCACCCAACGAGAGTCAAACTCTTCATCTGTCTCCACTTTAGCATGAGAGTAACATCTGACAGCCAGAGGAGCTGTGAGACAAGAGGAAAACACATTCAGACTGCCACAATATAAACTACTGTCACTACTGCAGGCCTACATATAACAATAACACAAGAGCCGTGTTTCTTGAGAGTTCAGTGTATGATGTGGGTCATTACAAGGGCAAACACGTACACACACACACACAACACACGACAGACAGACAGACACACAGACAGACAGACAACACAGACAGACAGACACACAGACAGACAGACACAGACAGACAGACAGCACACAGACAGACACAACAGACAGACAGACAGACACAGACAGACAGACACACAGACAGACAGACACACACAGACAACAGACAACAGACAGACACACAACAGACAACAGACAGACACAGACAGACACAGACAGACAGACACACACAGACAGACAGACAACAGACAACACACACACAGACAGCACACACAGACAGACAGACACAGACAGACAGACAGACAACAGACAGACAGACACAGACACACACACGACAGACACAGACACACAGCAGACAACACAACACAGCACACACAGACAGACAGACACACAGACACACACAGACACACACACACAGACAGACACGACAGACAGACACAGACAGACAGACACACACAGACAGCACAGACAGACAGACACACACACACACAGACACACAACAACCAGACAGACAGACAGACACACACAGACAGACAGCACAGACAACAGACACACACAGACACAGACAGACAGCACACAGACAGACAGACACACACACACACACACACACAGACAGACAGACAGACAACAGAACAGACAGACAGACAGACAGACACACAACACACACACAGACACAGACAGACAGACAGACAGACAGACAGACAGACAGACAGCACAACACACACAACACACACACACAGACACAGACAGACACACAGACACGACAGACAGCACAGACAGACAGACAACAACACACACAGACAGACAGACAGACAGACAGACAGACAACAGACACACAGACAGACAGACAGACAGACCAGACACACACACACACACACACACACACACACACACACACACACACACACACACACACACACACACACACACACACACACACACACACACACACACACACACACACACACACACACACACAACCTGTCCGCCGCATTACACGCGACGCGACGCGATCTCATGAAATCACTGGAAGGTCATCGACATTCTCAGCCTGGCGCCGGTTTCTGTGATCAGATGAAGCTTCGTGAAGCTCGCTCGTGTTCGTGTGTGTTTCTGTACCTGTGAAGGCGGCTCGTGTTCGGGTCAGAGTCCCGATCCCGCGCAGAACCGCTGCTGAAATCATCCTGCTGCCGCTGTGACCGCCGAGGAACCGAAACTACGGTCCAAACAGGACACGGTGCGCACTGATGACGCAAGACGCACAGCGGGATGACGCAGGAGGAAGAGGACGGGCTTTTTTATTTTATTATATATATTTTTTCTTACTTCTATCTTCTTTTCTTTGTTAATGTTCTCCTGAAGGTGATTGTATATTTTCATCCAATTTCTTGAATAATAATAATAAAAAATATATTTAATTTTTTAATAAATGTTTAATTGCTTGAAAGAACATACAAGTAAATAACAGTAAGAAAGCTCTTAATACAATTCAAGAAGTCTAAATAGCAGCATGAAAAACATAGATAAACAAAATAAACGTAATTAGAAAATTAAGAAAGCAATGTAAATAAATACAGAAATAAAATCCAATACAAAAGCTTAATCAACAAACAAAAGAAAAAAAAGAAAAGTTTTTTACATAGTTTAAGGGCTTTTCTATGAGGCATGCGTTTTAAGGATTTGAATAATCTTACTGTAAAAGTAAGAAATCTGCATTTATGAATGAAGTAATTGGCCAAAATCACAATATTATTAACCAAAAATTCAACATCACAATTCTGACAAAAGAAGAAATATTTGAAAGTTTTAAAATCAAAGTCAGGTACATACCTCAAACTAAACCGAGCAGGTCATCCAGAATGATTTAGAGAAACAAAGTGACTCGATGTCTGCTTCACAAAGATGCACTCATTACAATCCAGTTCAATCTGTGTCTAATGAACTCATGAGTCAAAGTCAAAGTCTGCTTTATTGTCAATTCTGCCACATGTACCGTACATACATACAGAGAATTGAAATTGTGTTACTCTCTTACTCCCTGGTGCATACAGATAACACTAAACACTGACAGTAGAACGCACAAATACAGATCAATATATATATACATATATACACACACATACATACATATATATATATATACATATATACACACACACACATACATATATATATATATATATATATACATACACACACACACATACACAAAAATGCAACTATTACAAATATACAAATAAGGACATGTAGGAAAAATAAAATAAAACATTAAATAAAGAAAATAAAAATAATAATATAAAAAAAAATGGATAAAGTGGCATAAGGCACATGGCAGATAGTGCAAATCAGTGAAATAAACAAACAAACAAACAGTGCAGAATATAATGGTGTAGTGCAAAGAGCTTATAAGACTATTTAAAGTGACAGGAGCAGTCTTTTTTATTCAGACTGCCAGAAGAGGTAGTTGAATGAATGAGGTCAGACCAATGCTGTACAAGTGACCGGTGCTTGTCTCAGTGTGAGTGTGAGTGTGTGTGTGTGTGAGTGTGAGTGTGTGTGTGTGTGTGTGTGTGTGAGTGTGTGTGTGTGAGTGTGTGTGTGTGGTGTGTGTGTGAGTGTGAGTGTGTGTGTGGTGTGTGTGTGTGGTGTGGTGTGGTGTGTGTGTGGTGTGTGTGTGTGTGTGTGTGTGTGTGTGTGTGTGTGTGTGTGTGTGAGTGTGGTGTGTGTGTGAGTGTGTGTGAGTGTGGTGATGTGTGTGTGTGTGTGTGTGTGTGTGAGTGTGTGTGTGTGAGTGTGTGTGAGTGTGAGTGTGAGTGTGAGTGGTGTGTGTGTGAGTGTGTGTGTGTGAGTGTGTGTGAGTGTGAGTGTGAGTGTGTGTGTGTGTGAGTGTGTGTGTGTGAGTGTGTGTGTGTGAGTGTGTGTGAGTGTGAGTGTGAGTGTGAGTGTGAGTGTGTGTGTGTGAGTGTGTGTGAGTGTGAGTGTGTGTGTGTGTGAGTGTGTGTGTGTGAGTGTGTGCTCGTGTGGGTGGTGGTGGTGGGGTGGGGGTCCGAGTTCAGTGATTCGTGGGGTAAGAGAGGGGAGGGGGGTCAAGGTCGGGAGGGAGTTCAGCTTCCTGACAGCCTGGTGGATGAAGCTGTCTTTCAGTCTGTTTGTCCTGGCTTGGAGACTCCGCAGTCTCCTCCCTGATGGCAGCAGACTGAAGAAGCTGTGTGTCGGGTGGGTGGGATCACCTGCAATGCTGAGGGCTTTGCGGGTGAGACGGGTGCTGTAAATGTCCTGGAGGGAGGGGAGAGAGACACCAACGATCTTCTCAGCTGCTCTCACTATCCGTTGAAGGGACTTGCGGCAGGACGCGTTGCAGGCGCCATACCACACAGTGATGCAGCTAGTCAGAATGCTCTCGATGGTGCCTCTGTAGAAGGTGCACATGATGGGGGCCGGGGCTCTGGCTCTTCTGAGTTTGCGGAGGAAGTAGAGACGCTGTTGTGTGTTACAGAGATAAATATCATTAATCATTTTAAACTGAACTTCTTTTACCTTCGAAAAGAGAGAAATCTTGTTCTAATTCAAACCACTTTATCTTCAGGAAGATCAAGAACAAGTTCTTTACTTTAGAAGAGAACATCTACTGATGTTATTAAAACCTTACTTTTACAACTTTGCTCAGTAAAATTAATAGCAGAGATGATTAGATCACAGGTGAATAAGACAATGCACCTTTAATTAACTGAAAGGGCTTTTTCTTAAGCGATATTTATTGCTATTATTATTATGATACCACCCTTGTAATTCATTCTGGAGCAGGCTTTCTGAGAATATATCTTCATTGTGTTGATTTAGTGAAGAATGTGTGGAACTCTCGACAGCTTACAACACACACCAAAATTCGCCTCTTTAACTCCAATGTCAAGTCAGTTCTTCTTTATGGAGCAGAAATCTGGAGAACAATTAAAACAACCACTAGGAAAATACAGACCTTTATCAACAGCTGTCTACGCAGAATCCTTCAGATCCGCTGGCCAGACACCATTAGAAACTGCGATTTATTGCAGAGGACAAACCAGCTTCCTGTAGAACAAGAAATCAGGAAGACGAAGTGGAGATGGATAGGGCACACCTTGCGAAAACCAAGTACAAGCATCACCAGACAGGCCCTGACCTGGAATCCACAAGGCAAGAGAAAAAGGGGGAGAGCAAAAAACACCTGGAGAAGAGACTTGGAGGCAGACACCAAAGAGATGGGGTACACCTGGAAAGAGCTGGAGAAAATTGCCCAGGACCGCGGACACTGGAGAGAAGTTGTCGATGGCCTATGCTCCGAGAGGGGGGGGGAGAGGCTTAAAGAAAGTGTTCATTTAGTAATATTGATGAAGAAGCTATTCTATATCTGTTTTTTTATTGCTCATTCTCCACGTAGTTTTGGTCATCCACGTTCATTTCTTTCTGTTGTAACAAAATGATAGAAACAACAGAATCTCTCTTTTTTTGTTTAGTCAGATTTTCATTCTATGGACAGTAATCTTGAACATATTGTATTATTGCTAAGTCTTCTGGGTAAATTTAATCTTCATAAAGCCAGAACCATTCACTGTAAACCTAACTTCAGAATGTTTTCTTCTGATATAAAGTCCATTTTTACTTCTTTTAACAATGCGTCTAAACCTTTGAACTCAAAGGCTTCTAAAACATATCACATTTTTATGAGTTTATTGTAAGGTATCTTTAAAAGCTTTTTTGTCATTGATATGTTCTGTTGATTTGTGTAGCTCTTTTAACTTCATGTGATGTTGTCTGTTTGCCCTCTGTTAATTCTTAAATGTTGTAATATTTCCATTTGCAATAAAAAATATTATTATTATTATTTTACATAAGAGGTCACATTGTGCAAAATGCAACAAAAATGACTTAAAACTAATTCAGTAGTATGGCATATTCTTGAAATTTGATACTGTTAATTTCTTATTATAGTTTCTGAAGTGAACATGACAAAGCTGCAAATAATTGATAGCATCGGGTTTGAATTTAAAACATCACCTTATGAGGCCGATATTTGCCTAAATAAAGTTTCTTAAAGTAAAAAGTATCTTTAGTATTCTTTAGAATAATTTATACAGTAGTATTACATTTATGAAGTAAAATAAAACACATAATCCTTGTTTATCAACTTCACAGACATGTAAAAAATAATATTAATGACCGATATATAATGACAGAAATATTTTTTGAGAAGATGCATGAAATAAGGAAGATGAAATTTGAGATCACTTTCTCAAATCGGAGATAACATAATTCTGCACTTTCGAATATGAAACACTTCTTTTCTTAAAGGGATAGTTCACCCAAAAATTAAAATTCTGTCATCATTTACTCACCCTCAAGTAGTTCCAAACCTGTATGAATGTGTTTGTTCTGCTGAACACAAAGGAAGATATTTTGAAGAAAGTTTGTAATCAGGCTGTTTTGGGGCACCATTGACTTCCATAGTAGGAAAAAAATACTGCTTTGTTTCCCTCATTCTTCAGAATATCTTCCTTTGTGTTCGGCAGAACAAACACATTCGTACAGGTTTGGAACTACTTGAGGGAGAGTAAATGATGACAGAATTTTCATTTTTGGGTGAACTACCCCTTTAATAACGCTCAGACTTGTTCTTCCAGCGCTAGAGGGCAGCAGAAGCTCAGGAACGCGTGAGTGACGCAGAGAGTGACGTCATCACGCAGCTGAAGCAGAAGCGAGCAGCACTTTAACATTAGACTGCAGTCCTATCAGTCACCAGCAGCTGAATAATACTGACTTTATATCTGTAATCCTCCTCATAGCCTAATTAAACACTTTCAAATCAATCATGAGAGATGCATATTAATAGGGTATTTGAATAGAACATTTCTACATTTATGGCCACAGCCATATCACCCTGCAGCCCAAGACTGGTCACCCACTGAAGCTAAGCAGGGTTGAGCTGGTCAGTACCTGGATGGGAGACCTCCTGGGAAAACTAGGTTGCTGTTGGAAGAGGTGTTAGTGAGGCCAGCAGGGGGTGCTCACCCTGTGGTCTGTGTGGGTCCTAACGCCTCAGTATAGTGACGGGGACACTATACTGCCAAAAGCACCGTCTTTCGGATGAGATGTTAAACCGAGGTCTTGACTCTCTGTGGTCATTAAAAATCCCATGGCACTTCTCGTAAAGAGTAGGGGTGTAACCCCGGTGTCCTGGCCAAATTCCCTCCACTGGCCCTTGTCAATCATGGCCTCCTAATAATCCCCATCCACTTGATTGGCTCTATCTCTCTCTCCTCTCCACCTGTAGCTGGTGTGTGGTGAGCGCACTGGCGCCGTTGTCCTGTGGCTGCCGTCACATCATCCAAGTGGATGCTGCACACTGGTGGTGGTTGAAGAGAGACCCCCTCATATGATTGTAAAGCGCTTTGGGTGTATGGCAATACACAATAAAAGCGCTATATAAATGCTTCATTCATTCATTCATTCATTCATTAAATATAGTGCATTATCTACAGTAGACCACAGTCATATAAACCACCAAAACAATGAATGAATGAATGAATGAATACTATAGGGTTATTATATTTAACTACAACTAAAACTATAACTACAACTAAAACTTAAACTTAAACTGATATTTTTCTTAGTTTAAAAGAGAAAAGGCAAAATTGCTCATTTTCATCGTACTAAAATAATTCAACTAAATTTGTATTTCAGTTTTAGTTTAGTTAGTTAATAAAAACGGCATATTTACAAAAGTAATAAAGATTAAAAGAGCACACAACAAAATTACTTAAACCTGTAACTAAAATTGAATTCAATATAATAAGATAAAATAAAATAAAACTACTTGGTGTTTATTTATTGATTGATTTATTACTATTTATAATTTTTATTTCTATTTATTCCTTTCTTTCTATTTTACATAGATGTTTGTTTCTTTTTGTTTCAATTATTATTATTTGTTTTTTTCCTGTAAATAGAAATGCATTATAAATAAAGTATATAAAAAAACAACAACAAAAAAACACTCTGTGCATATTAGTTATCGTTAACTACAACTTAAAAAACAACAAAATACTAAATTTACTAAAATAAACTAAATTTTCATTTAGTTTACTTGTAATATAATGTAAATAAATAACAAACTAAAAGTAAAATAAAAATTAATAAAAAACGATATAAATGTATTTAGAAAAAAAACTAATAGAAATGACAAAAGCACAACACAATAAATAAAACATCAACTAACATTAAAATAAAAAATATAAAAATAAAAACAAATTCAACCTTCTTTTAGATCACACTCTTAAAAATAAAGGTGCTTAAAAGGTTCTTCACAGCGAAGAAGCTTTCAGTCAAAGAAGCATCTTTCTTATCTTTTTATAATCTGAAGAACCTTCTTTCACCACAAACAAGCTTTCTTCAGATGTTTAACATTATTGATGGAGCCATTTAGACAAAAAGGTTCTTCTATGGCATCGTGAAGCACCTTTTTAATTTTAAGAGTGTATATCTCAGTGATATTAAAATAACTGCACATGAAATCCAAATGGACTATTTTTGTCTTCATAATCTTTGATGTAATAACTTCCCTCTTTAGCTGACATCATCAATCCCCTTCATTCAGAGACACTTTCAGAAGCTTGAGGCCTTAAAGGTGAGGTCTGAGATATAATTGCACAATGCTTTGAAACACTCAGATCATTTGCTGGAGTGAAAACACACAGGTTTGCAAATGTTCATCAGAGTATTTGAGCTTGTGTGAGAAAATAAGCTTCCTCAAACTCATCTCGTGCTCTCTTCATTGTGCAGAATGATTTTAGGTCATTAGCGCTTTCAAATATTCCTACAATTATCTCTGATTTCCTCCTGTTTGGACTGTGTCCTGCCTCTCAGGCATTAATCAGAGCTTGTTTGATGTGTGTAATCCGCTAATATTGTTCAGTACGTAAACTCTGCCAGGCTTTTATTCAGCGGACATTATCGTGTCTCACAGCTTTGACTCCAGCACTGCAATTACACCCTCAACTGCTCCCATTAATTCAACACGCAGGAATTTCTGAGAGGAGAACGGCTCTCTCTGCATGAGCTGTCAGACCATTCTGATCCGGGTCCAGCTAATGTCTGGAGAAGACACGAGCCAGACTGGTCTGGGAACAGCAAAGCAGGCCATTCATGACACAGTATTCATGAGAAAAATCATTTAAATTTAGAGAAATACATTTGGAAACAGTTTTAACTGATCCTTTAAAATTGCAATTGTCTATCAACATGAATGTGCCTTGCAGCAAATGTAGGTGTTCTGACTGATGTCTTACATTTTGGAATAAGGACAGTAGTTTAATCCACAAAAGGAACTTCTGAAGATTTGTTTAAAGAAAAATACAGTGTCTTCTCTCTGCCACAGAAACGGTTTCACTACACTGTAAAAAATTACCGTGATTTTAACGGTAAAAAACTGTGAAAATGCTACAGTAAAAACCTGTTAAATGGTTAACGGTAAGTTCCTGTAAAATTTACAGGGAAAAAACGTAAACGGACGTTACCAGAATTCCCTGTGTTGCAATTAAAATTTTAATTTGAATTTGATGTAAAACCGTAAAACCTAAAATGTTGTTACCGTATTTTTTTACGGTAAAATTCCGGCAATCACAGCTGCCGTTTTTTTTACCGTAAATTTTACGGATTTTTTTTTACAGTGTATATCTTTGGATGATGTCTGTAAAATTCTATTTAAAACTATCCCAGCTAACAGGAAACGTTCTCAGAATGTTCTGGAAAGGTTCTCTCAACGTTATGAACAAGTAACATTAATAGAACATTTCGTTCAAGGTTATGTGGTCATTAATAATGTTCTCAAAATGTTATTTATACATTGTTCACAGAATGTTGTTTTATAAAAGTTTTAGTTTGTGTAACATTTTTTCAAATGTATCTTGTTTTAGAATGTTCAGTGAACATTCAAAAGTAACGTTCTCATAACGTTTACAAAAGAATGTTTCTTTAACCTTTGCATGACCAATGTTTAAAAACCTGGATGTTTTGAACATTCAGAGAACATTCAGAAATAATGGTTTAATAATTTAATGGGAACGTTAGCAAAAAAGCTAGTTCACCCTCAGGTCGTTCAAGATCAGGATGAGTTTGTTTGTTCATCAGATTTGGAGAAATGTGTCTCTGTATCAGTGTCTCAGCAATGGATGCTCTGCAGTGAATGGGTGCCGTCAGAATGAGAGTCCAAACAGCTGATAAAAACATCACAATAATCCACACCACTCCAGTCCATCAGTTAACATCTGGAGAAGACAAAAGCTGAAACAAATCCATCATTAAGATGTTTTTTTACTAAAATCCATAATCCATAATAACTCTTCCTCCAGTGAAAAAGTGCATCTCCTGTTGTCTCTCACATCAAAATCCAGCTTCATATTTGTTTAGAGCTGTTGTGGCTTGTAAACGCTGCTTGATCTGATGCAGATTTCTCTCCTGATTCAGACCAGAACACTTTTTCACTGGAGGAAGAGTTATTATGGATTATGGACTTGTATTATAACTCATCTACATCTTGGATGGTCTGAGGATGAGTACATTTTCAGGGTTTTTTCATTTTTGGGTGAACTATTCCTTTAATATCCTTGTTAGATTATATGGTGGATAGCAACAGTTGCTACAGTCTGATTGGTCAGTTTTCAGAGGCGGGGCTTCATGGATCAATTGTGAGAGAAACACACTGCATTCCTCTTGTTCCATTTCTTTTGCACTGACTATTATATAAAATGAAAGTGGTTTGCATAATTTCCAGAACATCCTTTTTTGGACATTCATGGCTTTGCAGTCCATTCATTTCCTCTGAATGCATAATCAATCTTTGTGTTATTTTCTGACAGATCCGGTTTGTGTAGGCTGAGGTCTGTCCGGCGTGGAGAGAACGGGGCCTGCGGCGCTCCGGCACAGACTGGGAACATCAGCCTAGTAAATATTCAATTTAAAGGATTCCCAGATAAGAGTGTCTGAAAAACGGAGGCAGCGGCCATTCTTCTTGATAAGAAAAGACGCCACCATCTGCAGGGAGAGAGATAGTGAACTCCTACAACAAACCAGAGAGAGAGAGAAGCTGCTCACAGCTTCTGGAAATTCAAAAAAGAAATGTATTTTCACCTGAGAAAGGCTGTAGACAGAATTGAACTTGACAGGCCAGTTCACAAATACAAAAAAGCACTCTTTCTTTTTCATCCTCATTTTTTCTGCTGCTGTATGGAGGAAAATGATTTAAATTCTGTCATCATTAACTCACCTGCATGTCTTAATCAGCATTTTTGTCTTTTGTCGTGTCTTTGTTTCCTGTAAAACATTCGTAAAATGTTACTTCTGTAAACTGTTGCTTTTAAAATTGTTACATTCTTAAGATGTTTTTTCTGCAAACCTTTCAGTTTTTAAAAGGTTACATTCTTAAAACATTACATTTGGAAATTGTTACATTTTAAAATTGTTAAATTCTTAAAACACATTACTTCTGTAAACTGTTACTTTTAAAATCGTAACATTCTTAAGACATTACTTCTGTAAACTGTTACTTTTAAAACCGTTCTATTCTTTGGATGTTACTTCTAAAATAGTTACTTTCTTAGGAAGTTTAACCCATATTTAAGACATTGTTTCTGCAAATAGTTTTAAAATCATTACATTGTCAATATGTTACTTTTGGAAACTTACTTTTAACATTGTTGCATTCCTAAGATGTTACTTCTGGAAACTGCTACTTTTAAAATCATAACATTCTTAGGACGTTACTTCTAGAAACTGCTACTTTTAAAATCGTAACATTCTTAGGACGTTACTTCTAGAAACTGCTACTTTTAAAATCGTAACATTCTTAAGACGTTACTTCTAGAAACTGCTACTTTTAAAATCGTAACATTCTTAGGACGTTACTTCTAGAAACTGCTACTTTTAAAATCGTAACATTCTTAGGACGTTACTTCTAGAATCTGCTACTTTTAAAATCGTAACATTCTTAGGACGTTACTTCTAGAAACTGCTACTTTTAAAATCGTAACATTCTATAGACGTTACTTCTGTAAACTGTTACGTTTAAAATCGTTCTATTCTTTGGATGTTACTTCTAAAATTGTTACTTTCTTAGGAAGTTTAACCCATATTTAAGACATTGTTTCTGCAAATAGTTTTAAAATCATTACATTGTTAATATGTTACTTTTGGAAACTTACTTTTAACATTGTTGCATTCCTAAGATGTTACTTCTAGAAACTGCTACTTTTAAAATCGTAACATTCTTAGGACGTTACTTCTAGAAACTGCTACTTTTAAAATCGTAACATTCTTAGGACGTTACTTCTAGAAACTGCTACTTTTAAAATCGTAACATTCTTAGGACGTTACTTCTAGAAACTGCTACTTTTAAAATCGTAACATTCTTAAGACGTTACTTCTAGAAACTGCTACTTTTAAAATCGTAACATTCTTAGGACGTTACTTCTAGAAACTGCTACTTTTAAAATCGTAACATTCTTAGGACGTTACTTCTAGAAACTGCTACTTTTAAAATCGTAACATTCTTAAGACGTTACTTCTATGAAACTGCTACTTTTAAAATCGTAACATTCTTAGGACGTTACTTCTAGAAACTGCTACTTTTAAAATCGTAACATTCTTAGGACGTTACTTCTAGAAACTGCTACTTTTAAAATCGTAACATTCTTAAGACGTTACTTCTAGAAACTGCTACTTTTAAAATCGTAACATTCTTAAGACGTTACTTCTAGAAACTGCTACTTTTAAAATCGTAACATTCTTAAGACGTTACTTCTAGAAACTGCTACTTTTAAAATCGTAACATTCTTAAGACGTTACTTCTAGAAACTGCTACTTTTAAAATCGTAACATTCTTAAGACGTTACTTCTAGAAACTGCTACTTTTAAAATCGTAACATTCTTAGGACGTTACTTCTAGAAACTGCTACTTTTAAAATCATAACATTCTTAAGACGTTACTTCTGTAAACTGTTACATTTAAAATCGTTCTATTCTTTGGATGTTACTTCTAAAATAGTTACTTTCTTAGGAAGTTTAACCCATATTTAAGACATTGTTTCTGCAAATAGTTTTAAAATCATTACATTGTTAATATGTTACTTTTGGAAACTTACTTTTAACATTGTTGCATTCTTAAGACGTTACTTCTAGAAACTGCTACTTTTAAAATCGTAACATTCTTAGGACGTTACTTCTAGAAACTGCTACTTTTAAAATCGTAACATTCTTAAGACGTTACTTCTAGAAACTGCTACTTTTAAAATCGTAACATTCTTAGGACATTACTTCTAGAAACTGCTACTTTTAAAATCGTAACATTCTTAAGACGTTACTTCTAGAAACTGCTACTTTTAAAATCGTAACATTCTTAGGACGTTACTTCTAGAAACTGCTACTTTTAAAATCGTAACATTCTTAGGACGTTACTTCTAGAAACTGCTACTTTTAAAATCGTAACATTCTTAAGACGTTACTTCTAGAAACTGCTACTTTTAAAATCGTAACATTCTTAAGACGTTACTTCTAGAAACTGCTACTTTTAAAATCGTAACATTCTTAAGACGTTACTTCTGGAAACTGCTAATTTTAATATCGTTACATTCTTAGGATGTTATATTAGGACGTTACTTCTGGAAACTGTTACTTTAAAAAATATATATATATTTTTTATTCCTTTTTAGAGCTGCATGAACATTCTGCTAAATCTCTGTTTGTGTTCCATACAAAAAAACTCATAAGTCTTATGAGTTTGGAACAACATTAATGATAATGAGTTTTGAGTCTAATTCTTCCACTAGTCTTGAAATATTTGTTCTCTCTTAAATTCAAGTTTATTTGTATAGTGCTTTTTGCACCAAATATAGTTTCAAAGCAGCTTTACAGTTCTGTTATGTCCATATGGCATTAATATGCAGCTATAAATTCTGACATATTTGTATGTCAATCCAAGCAACACCAAGGTCATGGGTTGAGTTCCCAAGCAATGCATGAACCGATCAATTGTGCATCTTGAATGCTACGTTAATGTAAGTCACTTTGGCCAAATGCATCAGTGTAAATGCAAATAATCACAAAGCATCTGTGTGTTTTAAATAAGCTGCATTTACAAAGTGACCTGTTCAAGCAGTAACGTCTGATTGAGGTCAGGGATTGATCGTCTCTTTATCTCTCTCTGCTCATGTCCTGCTTCACTCTCATCTGCATTTCTGCACTCAGAAGAGAATTATAAACGGCTGCCGGAGGCTTCAGGTCGATGTAGTATTTACAGTGTGTGTGTGCGTGTGTGTGTGTGTGTGTGCAGGTGAGCGCTGCTGCTGACTGAGAGATAAGACGCTCTGTGATAACACGCTCCGTCTGTGACCCTCCAGAGTTTGTTGAATTTACGTGGAGCTGTATCTGGAATGAGTCGGGTTATCATCATTTAGTCAGCTGGAAAAAAGAGGATAATGATGTGCCAATCACTGATGGGAGGATTGGGGAAGACTGACAAACAAAAGGTTTTTAAAGGAAAAGTTCATCCCAAAATAAAAATTCTGTTATTTTTAACTCACCATAAATGTTTTTTTTTCTACATCCAGTTACAATTGCAAAAGTTAACAGTATTTGTCATCAGTGATTGACGGGGATTTCCAAAGGCCAATTCAGAAATAATTACACTTGTTTGGGCGTCTTGACTCCACTATGTGACATCTATATTTCAACATACTGTATTTTAGGCCTTTTAATAATGTCCATGATTTTGTTCTGTGGTGCAACATAGAAATGCCATCATAATGTGTGATTCTACATTAATTCAACATTAGTTTTAAATTATGAAATATGATGCATTTCTAACAGAATATTGAGAATTAATTGGAAAAGTGGCCTGAAAATTGACTGACACTTCATATTCTGCAACTGATTTTATTTAAATGAAAGATTTAAAACTAAGGAAGTGGATATAAATAAAAACTAATAATAAATAATAAAAATAACATTCTTAAAGAATTACGTTTGGTCCCAATTCTTAATAGTCATGCTTTTATGATACTTGAATGGTTCTTTAACAACATTTTTACTGCAAAAAATATTTTATTACTTAGAAATATTGTCTTGTTTTCCAGAACAAATATCTAAACATTCTTAAATCGATATGCATTTACTTGAGAAGGAACATTTATGATATTAAGTCTCGTTTAGTGAAAAATGTATCAAAATTTGACCTCCAAAGGGGTCAGAAAAATGATCTTGTTTTCCCTTTGAATGAAGTTATTTTTTCTGGCCCGACTGACTGATATTTTTCTTGTTTTAAGCACTTAGTTTTTATCATTTTCACTATACAACTTAAAATCTTAAGTCTTTTTCTTCTCAAGTAAATATCGTAATTTAAGATATTGGTACTGTAAAGCAGGACAAAACATATTTTTTTGCTTTGTATTTAAAATCTTTGTTCCACAAATGAAAGTAATTGCACAAGCAAACAATGACAGAATTGTGATTTTTGGCTGAACTTTAACTCCTCTATAAAGACCCAAGAGATTCAAATCAGTGCTGCTTTTTATCATTCAGAAAGTCCATTTGCAGCACAATTAGATTGCACAGGCTGTTTTGTGCACACATATTAAAAGCACGTCTGAGACATTTTGATAAATTGAAAGCATTAAGTGGTTTTCAGCCCTCAGAGATTTTCATTACGATCAAGAGAAACGTCCTGAGGTTAGACGGAGAGAAACGCACAGACTCAGCCGTGGCTGGAGGATTGAGAGCAGACGAGCCTCATGAACATCATAACACCGCTTACAGTGATGAATGCTGCTGCTGGGAAACTGATAGAGACACAATCTGTGATCTCTTCTGGAGAAAACACTAGATTGGGATTTTGATGAAGTGACTCTGTCAAAAGCACTCAGTGTGTGTGAGAGTTGTTCGTCACACACACACACACACACACACACACACACTCACTCACTCACACACTCACACACTCACTCACTCACTTACTCACTCACACACACACACACACACACACACACACACACACACACACACACACACACTCACACACTCACTCACTCACTTACTCACTCACACACACACACACACACACACACACACACACAGAATTTTTCACTCACATGGACCTTTTGAGGAGAGATCTGAAAATATGGCATCTTGACTTCACTATGTGTGCGTCTCTACTTTAACATACTGTATTTTTGACCATTTAAGGATCATGTGAATAAATGCCTATGATTTTATTCTGTGGTGCAACATAGAAATTTCATCATAATATGTGATTCTACTGATGCATTATGAAATTTGATGCATTTTCAACAGAACACTGAGAGCTGATTTGAAAAGTGGCCAGAAAATGCAGCAATTTATTTTATTTAAACGCAAGATTCAAAACAAGGAAGTGGCTATAAATAATAATGAAAAATAAATAATAAAAATAATAATCTTAAATAATTACATTTGGTCCCAAACCTAAATATATTATATTAACTATTATGACTCATGCTTTTATGATTCTTTAATGGTTCTTTACAGCATTTTTTTTTTCTCGGATGCATTGTATTCTTGTTTTAACAGTACAAATATCAAAAAAAAAAAAATCTAAACATTCTTACATTAAGATGCATTTACTTGAGAAGGAAAATTATGACGTGAGATATTAAGTCTTGTTTTGTGATAAAACAAGACCATTTGGCCAAACAACATTTAAGAGTAACGTCAATAAATGTCTATTTATTTGTTCTGTGGCGCAACATAGAAATGTCATCATAATCTGTGATCCAACATGACTTCATTATTAGATTTTAATTATGAAATATGATGCATTTTAATCAGAATATTAAAAATTAATTGGAAAAGTTGCCAGAAAATTGACTGATGGTGCTGTTTGCTGCAATTTATTTTATTAAAATGAAATATTTAAAACAAGGAAGCGGATATAAATATTAAACAATACAAATAATAAACATAAATAAATAGATTCAGTCCCAAACCTAAATATATGTTATTAATCATGCTTTTATGACACTTTAATGGTCCTTTAATGCTTTTTTGTCTTTTTCAAAGATGCATTTACAGTATAAAAGTGTTGCGTGAACAGGGCCAAATGTGTGCCCTAAGCAGGATTGTATTGTTGTGCCCCCTCTACCAAATATTATGTTATTAAACACCTACTATAGGGGTCAAAATAGAACTTTAATAAAGTGTAAAAGTAAATAAATAAATTGTAATTAAATTGTAGCTCTAAACAGTTACCTATTATTTTATTAATACAGTTGCCTGATTGATTTTATAGTCTCAAGCATTCAGAAATTACACAAAAGAATATTAAGCAGTTTTACTATGATAAAACCATGGTTAAGTTGTTTTTTTGTTGAAGAAATTATAGAGGCTGTGTCATCTATAGCAAAAAGGTGGCCAAAAATTAAAGATTAAGTGGATATCTGAATTAAATATTTGGTCTATTAAACAAGGACTTGATCGTCCTGTAAGTGTAACAGCAGAAATTAGGCCTTTGGCTCCCTTTGCAGGCATTTGTAATAACATGGTAATATACATAAATTGTTTATTTTGTATTACATTATGTATTTTAACGGTGTTATTCAATGGAACCAGAATTAACCAATCATTATTGCCTCATTGTATTTATGTAATGCATTTTAAGTCATTTTAAAGGCTGTTGTTGGCTTAGGTCTGTTTTTATAACCACAAAAAAATATTATCTTAATACTTCTTTGTAAATTATTATTTGAAGTAACAAAACCATGGTTAATTTGCGGTTACCATAGCTACAAGAACCGTGATTTTTGGTTTTATTCGTGTTCCAAGGGAACATGGAAACTCAGAGAGAATATTAGTCGTTGGTGGTGGTGAAATTATTACCAACATTAAAACACGTTATTAACATCAACAGCCAAAA
Organism: Aspiorhynchus laticeps; assembly: GCA_023376895.1. Lineage (NCBI taxonomy): Eukaryota > Metazoa > Chordata > Actinopteri > Cypriniformes > Cyprinidae > Aspiorhynchus > Aspiorhynchus laticeps. Next base: position 2,474,596 of record CM041798.1, read on the forward strand.
AAGTTTAACAGGAGGACTATGAATGTAGGCTACCTGAAAGTGATGCAGGGGCATCATCTTTTTTTCTTTTTCTTTTCTCGGCACCGGATTGCTGATGTTACACGGGCATAGTTGTCCATCAATTATGACCATTTACATTGAGCCGCAATCATAAGGTGCTACCGGGAGCGGATGCGGGAATGGCGCGTCACGTTCTTTTTTTTATTTTTTTTTTTTTTTTTTAGCAACTGGGATGGTGCCCATGCCCCCCGTCCCCCCCGTCCCCCAGGGAGTTGGTGCCGTACGCAGACTGTGTACTCTGCTTATAGGGAGCGGCTGTACTGTGCATGAAGATGAAAATTGCATGAGATATTAAGTCTTGTTTTGTGAAAACTCAAGACCTTTTTGGCCAAACATTTAAGAATCATGTCAATAAATGTTTGTTTTGTGGTGCAACAGAAATTCCACCATAATCTGTGATTCTGAATGAATTCAACATTAGTTCTTAATTATTAATTATGATGCATTTCCAACAGAACATTGAGAATTGATTGGAAAAGTTGCCAGAAATTTGACTGACGGCAGTATTTCGCATGCTACAATTGATTTTAATGAAAGATTTCAAAACACAGATGTGAATAACTCACTTTCATGTTGACTTGAAAACAATAATATTCCCATTTTTAAAGCGTCCATGAGGACCAAAGAACATGAGGTTTACTGAAAATGCTCTGCCTGTCATGAAACGTTTTTCTACTTAAGATGGAAATTGCTTTTTTCCCCACAAACATTCTGCCAGACTAGATGTTTGCTTTTCCAGCAAAATGATGCAATCGAGCATTATGATGGTGACATTATGTAATCGAGGTTAGGTTAGTTCAGTCTGCAGTTAGAAGCTTATCAGGGTGAATGTAATTAAATCAACCGTCCCTCAAATAAATCCCTCAAAAGACGACTGTAATACGACGTGCCGCTCTATTGGAACAGAGCGTTTTGTCCGGATGAAAGCGCTTGAACTCCTCACAGGAAAGTTGCACACGGTGGCACTTTCTGTGCAGTTAAAACCACAGAGAAAGCATGAGGAGCAAACGCTTTATTTGCACAGAAGCTGCACACTGAAGCTCTGAAGAACTGTCAGTCTTGAGCTGCATGCTGCTGCGTTTGGTTTTGCTGAGGTTAGAAATAATACAATGAAAACAGAAAAACACTCCTATCTCAAACTGCATCTTAACAAGGTTTTTACCGGCTCTCTAATAAAACAACACAACATCTTTCCAGAAGCACGAGACATTATGAAGCATGTGAAATCATCTCACTTCGACATCCATCTGAGATGTTTGCATGCTTCTAGATCAGTTCTACATGTTTCCAAATAGAAATAGATTGGTATCGGGGAACCAGTAACATCAGTAGTTTTATTCATAGATATAATATGCATGAATTGATTGCCTTAAATTTGACCTGTTATATTGTTTAAATTACATTTTTGCATTCGGCATGAGCTTTGGTTCATGCATTCCCTGGAAATGCATGTCTGATTATATCAAAGTCACTGAATTAAATTAGTGATGTTGCATGCTCAAAATCAAGATTTAAACTCAGATCAAGACTGTGTGCATGCTTATTTGTGGGTTGGTTATAAACATTTATAGCATTCAATGTTCAGCTCTCAAAATCTATCTGAACATGATCTTTATCAGCTCTCTAATAAAACAACAAAGCATCTTATGAAGCTGTTATGAAGCGTCTGAATTCACTTTGACATCCATCTGAGATGTTTGCATGCTTCTGGACCACATTTCACCAAAGAAAAAGCGGTTTTAGGACAGATTGGCTCCAAATTAAAACCTGCTGGTCTCTGCAGTTATACCAGTATTTTAGTCATATACGTACATACAGTGCCCTCCACTAATATTGGCACCCTTGATAAATATGAGCAAAGGCGGCTGTGAAAATAAATCGGCATTGTTTATCCTTTTGATCTTTCCCTCAAAAAAATTACAAAATTCTAACCTATCATTGAAGTAAAACAATTGAAAGTGGGGAGAAAATCTCATGATGAAATAAATGTTTTTCTCCAATGGATGTTGGCCACAATTATTGGCACCCCTAGAAATTCTTGTGAGTAAAATATCTCTGAAGTATATTCCATTCATATTTAATTTTTTTAGCACACCAGGGTGACTAGGAGCATGAAATTGTCCAGCCATGACTTCCTGTTCCACAGGATTATAAATATGAGGAACACAAAGACCAAATTCCCTTAATCATCCATCACAATGAGAAAAACCAAAGAATATATTTCTGATGTGCAGCAAAAGATAATTGAGCTTCACAAATTAGTGAAGTGGCTTTAAGAAAAGAGCTAGAGCAGTGAAAAAAATCCCATTTCCACCATCAGGGCAATAATTAAGAATTTCCAATCAACAGAAAATGTTACGAAACTGCCTGGAAGAGGACGTGTGTCTATATCGTCCTAATGCACGGTGAGGAGGAGAGTTTGAGTGGCTAAAGACTCTCCAAGGATCACAGCTGGAGAATTGCAGAATATAGTTGAGTCTCGGGGTCAGAAAACATTAGAAAAAAATTGTCAAACAGTCCCTACATCACCACATGTTGTTTGGGAGGGTTTCAAGAAAAATTCTCCTAGCTCATCCAAAAACAAACTCCAGCATATTCAGTTATCAGACATGACTGTAACTTCAAATGGGACTGGCTTCTATGGTCAGATGAAACTAAAAAATTAGCTTTTTAGCAGCAAACACTCGAGATGGGTTTGGTGCACACAGGGATAAAAAAGTACCCCATGTGTACAATGAAATATACTGCTGTATTTTTTATGTTGTGGGCCTATATTTCTGCTGGAGGTCCTGAACATCTTGTTTAGACACATGGCATCATGGATTCTATTAAATACCAACATATACAAAATCAATAAGTGACTGACCCTGTTAGAAATCTTATAATGGGCCATGTTTGGATCTTCCAACCGGACAATAATCCAAACACAAACCTCAAAAACAACACAAAAATGGGTCACTGAGCACAAAACCAAGCTTCTGCTGGCCATTCCCGTCCTCTGACCTGAACCCTGTAGAAAATGAGTGAGATGAACTGAAGAGGAGAAGCACCGTCATGGAGCTGTCAATCTGAAGGATCTGGAGAGATTCTGTATGAAGGAATGGTCTCTGATCTCTTATCAGGTGTTCTCCAAACTCTTCAGGCATTATAGGAGAAAATTCAGAGCTGTTACCCTGGGAAAAGGACATTGCAATAATTGGGTGCCAATAATTGTGGCCAACATGAACTAGAGAAAGTATTTCTTACACAATGAGATTTCCCCCCATTTTCAATTGTTTTACTTCAATGATAGGTTAGGATTTTGTGAATTTTTGGAATGAAAGATAAAAAGGATAAACAATGCAGATTTATTTTCACAGCCGCCTTTGCTCATATTTATCAAGGGTGCCAATATTAGTGGAGGGCACTGTATTGATTGCATTAAATTTTACTTGTTATATATTTAAATAATGCTTAAATTGCATTTACATTACATTTATGCATTTAGCAAATTAATGCATTTATCCAACTGCATTCCAGTTTTTAGTCAGCTCATGCATTCCCTGGAAATGCATGTCTGATCATATTGAAGACACTGAATTAAATTAGTGATGTTGCATGCTCAAAATCAAGATTGAAACTCAAATCAAGACTGTGATGTGCATGTGTATTTGTGGGTTGGTTATGTGCTGGGTCAGCTCTCAAACTCCACCTTAACACGATCTTTATCAGCTCTCTAATAAAACATCTTTCCAGCAGCTCGAGCCATTATGAAGCATCTGATATCATCTCCATCTCACTTGCATGTCCATCTGAGATGTTTGCATGGATCTGGACCGGTTTCCACCAAAGAACGTGGTTCTGGGTCAGAAAACTGGCTCCACACTAAAACCAGTAGTTTTAGACATAAATATAAATATTTTTGCTTGTTGTATTTTTAAATAATGTTTAAATTGCACTTTAAATTTAATTTATGAATTTAGCAAACCAACAGCGTTCCAGTTTTTTAATCAGTTCATGCATTTCCAGGGAACGCTCTTCTGATTATATCTAAGAATTAAATTACATGCTCAAAACCTGGATTTAAACTCCTAAATCAAGACTGTGATGTGCATGTGTATTTGTGGGTTGGTTATGAGCTGGGTCAGCTCTCAATCTCCATCTTAACCTGATCTTTATCAGCTCTCTAATAAAACAACACAGCATCTTTCCAGCAGAACAACCTTTTATGAAGCATCTGAAATCATCTCCATCTGACTTTGAAGCCCATCTGAGACGTTTGCATGGATCTAGGCTGCGTTTCCCAGAAGCATCGTAAGCCTAAGTTGATTGTAGCTCCATTGGTTTCAATGGGTCTACAAAGTACTTAAGCTTACGATGCTTTTGGGAAACGCAGCCCAGGACAAGATTGCAACAAAGAATTTGGTTCTGCGTCAGAAAGTTGGCTCCACATTAAAACCTGAACCACACTAAACCAGTAGTTTTAGTCATAAATACAAATACTTCTAGTTGTATTTTTAAATAATGTTTAAATTGCACTTATGTGCATTTAGCAAATGTATGCTTTTTCCAACAGCGTTCCAGTTTTTTAATCAGTGCATGCATTTCCAGGGAACACTCTTATGATTATATTTAAGAATTTAATAGCATGCTCAAAACCTGGATTTAACTCCTAAATCAAGACTGCGATGTGCATGTGTATTTGTGGGTTGGTTATGAGCTGGGTCAGCTCTCAAACTCCATCTTAATAAAACAACACAGCATCTTTCCAGCAGAACATCCTTTTATGAAGCATCTGATATCACCTCCATCTCACTTTGATGTCCATCTAAGATGTTTGCATGGATCAGACCGGTTTCAACCAAAGAATGTGGTTCTGGGTCAGAAAACTGGCTCCACATTAAAACCAGTAGTTTTAGACATAAATACAAATCATTTTGCTCGTCGTATTTTTAAATAATGTTTAAATTGCACTTTAAATTACATTTATGCATTCCAGTTTTTTTAATCAGTTCATGCATTTCAAGGGAACGCTCGTCTTAATATATCTAAGAATTAAATTGCATGCTCAAAACCTGGATTTAAACTCCTAAATCAAGACTGCAAGTGATGTGCATGTGTAAGTTGGTTATGAACTAATATGTTCTTATCGTTCAGTTTTCAAGTCAGTCAGGCTGTTTCTAAGAGAGTTTCGGTGCAAACGATCATCTTTAATGATCCTCAGAGACAGACTCTCTTCGCCTGCGGCTCGGTCAGAGTCTCAGACGAGTCTACAGATCGTTTCTCCACCGTCTGTGAAGCTTCTCCTCCGTTCCTCTCGTCCCACAAGCCGTTCTCCGGAGGCTGGTAGCCCGGTTCCAGCGGGTCCAGCGGGTCTTTGGAGAGCAGGATGCTGATGGATGGAAGCGTCCGGTGGACGGTCACCTCCGAATCGCCTCCCTCTTGGCTCTCCCAGACCTCTCGCAGACCCTTGTACTGCAGTTTGGTCATCTGATGTAGGCCGCCGAGCTTTCTTTTCATGATCTCGGCGCACGTGATGGTTTTGGTCACGGCCCGTCCGGACCCGGTGAACACGACCTGCCTCAGTCCGGTTTGACCGGCGTTCCGGGCGTCGTTCTGCATGCGTGCCATTGCAAAACCCATGAGATTGCGAATCTTGCTGCCCTCCTTCACCCTCATTTCCAGCACACCTGCCGGCAGGCCAGGGAACGGACTCGTGCTTTCCTCTTCGATCCGACACACTTTCTTAAACCCGCCTGTGTGAGTCTGTTTAAGCAAAGGTGACGAGGCGGAGACGTTTGTAGTCTGACCCGGAACGGACAGAGGGGCGTCCGGATCGATGCTGAGCTCCATAGGTAGTGATTTTAAATCATCTTAAACGCTCAAATTGCATGCAATTTCCCGAAATCATCTGTGATTAGTGTCCTGCACTTGAACCAGAAGAACACGGAAACATAAACAGACAAAATGAACTGAAAAACGTCTTGCTTGACATGCATGTGAATTACCCACGTGTCCTTTTAAAAGCAGCATCCAACTTTTTTCTCCTAGATTTGAACTTCTGGAAATGAAGTGGCAATTCCTCCGAGGTGTTCTGGGCACACTTACTTCTGCGGGATGATCCAGTTAAAGATCCAGCTCTTGTCTTGGGTTCCTCCTCTTCTCTCCTGCTGTCCTTTGCACTTTGCGGATGTAGTCTTTGGAGTGCATCTTCCTATCTTTCACTGTCCTCTTCTGTTTCTCATCTTCCTCCACGTGCCGGCGGAGCTGGAGTCTGTCTGTTTCTCGCACGGCACTCGTACTGCCTCGTAAATGCTGGTGGGGGGGGGATGAACAAGAGAGAGAGAGAGGGAGGGAGAGAGAGAGAGAGAGGGTCAGCCTTCTTAAAGCAACAGTAACCTCAAATCCCAAATGAACAATATTATTAAACAAACACTTCTATAGTGGGCCTTTTATCAAGGGAAATACATTCTTCTGTTGAAAATGGGAAAATGCACTGTGTTAAATCACAAATGCACCCTCTCCTCCTGAAAGACATCCACTGATGTATACTTATTTCATCTTCAATTTAGTTTCTGATCTAAATTTTATCCATTGACAAGACTAACAAGATAGAAAAGGTTCATGCTTATTTTAACAAATAAAATATATGTAAAAAGTTGATTATATAGTTGATATATATATATTAGTGCTGTCAAAAGATTAATCGCATCCAAAATAAATGTTTTTGTTTACATAATATATGTGTGTGTACTATGTATATTTATTATGTATATTATATATATATATATTATATATATATATATATATTAGAAAGAGAGAGAGAGAGAGAGAGAGAGAGAGAGAGAGAGAGAAATAACATGCACAGTAATAAAAAATATATTTATATTAAATAGAAAATGTATTCAAATCATGTGTGTGTGTTGGACTATTCTTGGGAATATTCATTTATATAGAAAATATACTTTTAATAGAAAATATATAAAATCATATGTGTGTGTGTGTGTTTACATGTATTTTCTATGAAAAGTGTCACTATTTTGTGAATGTTTCTTCTAAAAAACAGTTTAAAACTTAAAAATACACATGATTTAAATCTATTTTCTATTAAATCTACATTTATTTCTATTCTTGTGCATGTTACTTCTCTCTCTATCTCTCTATATATGATTTTAATACATTAATATATTTTCATTTAAAAGTCCCATTATTTTGTGCACATTATTTATAAATAAATTGTTGGAAACTTGTCAAATGTAAACACATGTAAATAAATAAATAAATAAATACACACACACACACACACACACACACACACACACACACACACACACACACACACACACACACACACTTGATTTTTATATATTAATTTACTTTTTATTAAATGTAAACATACTTTTATTATTGTGCTTGTTATTTCTCTCTCTGTATGCATGTATGTATGTGTGTATATATATATATATATATATATGCTTTTAATATATATAATTTTTTTCAATGCACATCAATTTGTTTAAATTTGTTCCAGCATGATCTCATACTATATATATATACAGTATATATATAAATCATGCTATATTGAAAGATCCCACCATCTTTTAATATAAAGTGACACCGGTGATAAACTCTGCAGATGGTCCTGTAGCTTTAAAAACTAAGCCAGCAGCTCTAAAGCAACTTTGCTGATCCGTTTAAAGGACGTCCGGTGCAGGAACTGGAGGAACGCTGACAATTAAAGCAGAGTTCTGGAACAGAGCCACTCGGGCTCAGAGAGACACATTTCCAGCAGGTGAATGAAGGTGTGAATGAAATGAGCTGAAAACACCCTTCACAGGGCAGATGAAAGTCAGACTGCTAAATGTGCTGCGGTTGGCCTTTAGCCCTCGACATGCATTTGGCTATTACCATTTGCATAATGTGATGTTAATGGTCTTTATACAGGAGGAATCCTGGGACGTTCATAGATGTCTCATCATTCGAGGATAAAATGTAATGGATTTTTATCACCTGCGCACACATGAGTTATTTGGCAACATCTATCCTTTTCTTCCCACCATTTAATCCGTATTTAATTAACCTATGATCTTAAATGAGCTTAGCTTGATTTTTCACGTCTGTGTTTTTCATTTTTCATTCTGGTGTAAAGCACTTTGAATCACTATTGTCCATGACATTCACATTAATACATTTTGCAGGCGCTTTTATCCAAAGCAACTTGCATTCATTTTTATGAGTTAATGCATTCCCTGGGAATCGAACCCATGACCTTGGTGTTGCTAGCGCTGTGATCAACTATTTGAGCTACAGGACTGCTTGAAAACACTATGAAATATACTTAATAAAACAAAGTTCTGATTGGATGAGCTTTATATAAACCCTGCAATAAGTTTTACATATTTGTTTACATGTGCATTTACTCCAAATGAAACTTCAGCGCATGCACAGTGAGCATAATTGTCATTTTTGACTTGATATAAAAGGAATAAAAATGGTAATTGCAATTTAATTGTCTCATAATTCAGAATTTTTCCTTGCTATTCTGAGTTCAATCACAATTTGCAGTTTTTTCTTCCATTCTGAGAATTTGCATGGAAAGAAGTCAAAACTGCAAAATAAAAAGTCTTTATTATTATTATTTTATTCTGTGGCAGAAACAAGCTTCCAAAAAAATAAATATAAAAATCATGCTTTGGTTGTCAGTCCTCTGTCTGTGTGTCATGTGTTCCCGCCTCTTGTGTCCATATTTGGTTTGTTTCCTGTCCTTGTTTAATGTCATTATGAGTTAATTCATGTCCAGCTGTGTTTGTGTGATTAGCCTGTGTATATTAGTTCCTGTCTGTTCAGTTTCGTGTCGTCTGGTCTACTCGTTACTCCCCGGTGTTTCCTGTCTATCAGCCTTGCCTTGTCCTGCCTTGTCTGCATTAAAGACTATTATTTGAGTTTACGTCCTCGTCTGCCTGTCCTTGTTCCTCCCTGCTGTGTGCACCGTGACAGAAGACCAGACCAAATCAATCCCTTCACCTCGTTTTGTTTTGTTCGTTTTTTTCTAGTTTTTATTTGTTCCTGTTTTTGTTTGTCCCGCGGCAAGGAAGTCGGCACTCATCCTTCCGCCCTAGCCCGCGTCAAGTCGGCGTGGGAGTTCGGCGGGATTGCCGTGAGTGCTGCGAGTCCGCTGGCCGCGAGCCCTCATGCCCGCCGATCGCGGGAGATATCCGCCGCCGTCCGTGGCTCACCCAGGCCCAGCGTTTGCGGGAGATCATGCCGCCGGCCCGCCGCTGACTCCTTCCCAGGTCCCGTGGATCTAGTCCACATGTTACGGCCAGGAGTGCCGTTTTTAAGTCGTGTTGTGTCCACAGGAGCAGTTTTAATCCAGTCATGTCTTGTCGTGTCCACGGAGAATCGTCCATTCCCAGCCGCCTGCCCCTCCTGTCACAGATGTGGAAGCAGTTGCTGAGGTACCCTGTGAGGGCCCCTGATGTCATGTCATGCCCAGAAGAAGCCTCAGCTTCCGAGCTTCGCCCACGGAGGGCTTCCTGCTCCTGTGGAGTGTCTTGTTCCAGTGTGGACTGTCCTGTTCCTGTCTGTCTGGCCCCGGATGGCTTTTCCTGTCATGTCATGTACTGTCCTGTTTGTCTAGCCCCGGAGGGCTCCTGATACCCCCTGACTTCCCCAGGGAATTTTTTTTTGGGGGGGTAGAAAGGGTTCTGGCTGTAGGGGCCGGGCCGAGGGGACCGAGGCCATGCCCACAAGGACCACCTGCCATGGCCTCCTGAGCTCCCTGCACCGCCATGGCCTCCTGAGCTCCCTGCACCGCCATGGCCTCCTGAGCTCCCTGCACCGCCTTGGCCTCCTGAGCTCCCTGCACCGCCATGGCCTCCTGAGCTCCCTGCACCGCCTTGGCCTCCTGAGCTCCCTGCACCGCCTTGGCCTCCTGAGCTCCCTGCACCGCCTTGGCCTCCTGAGCTCCCTGCACCGCCTTGGCCTCCTGAGCTCCCTGCACCGCCATGGCCTCCTGAGCTCCCTGCACCGCCTTGGCCTCCTGAGCTCCCTGCACCTCCATGGCCTCCTGAGCTCCCTGCACCTCCATGGCCTCCTGAGCTCCCTGCACCACCATGGCCTCCTGAGCTCCCTGCACCGCCATGGCCTCCTGAGCTCCCTGCACCGCCATGGCCTCCTGAGCTCCCTGCACTCCGCTCTGATGGCCTCCTGAGCTCCCTGCACCGCCATGGCCTCCTGAGCTCCCTGCACCTCCATGGCCTCCTGAGCTCCCTGCACCGCCATGGCCTCCTGAGCTCCCTGCACCGCCTTGGCCTCCTGAGCTCCCTGCACCGCCATGGCCTCCTGAGCTCCCTGCACCGCCATGGCCTCCTGAGCTCCCTGCACCGCCATGGCCTCCTGAGCTCCCTGCACCGCCATGGCCTCCTGAGCTCCCTGCACCGCCATGGCCTCCTGAGCTCCCTGCACCGCCATGGCCTCCTGAGCTCCCTGCACCGCCATGGCCTCCTGAGCTCCCTGCACCGCCTGGCCTCCTGAGCTCCCTGCACCGCCTTGGCCTCCTGAGCTCCCTGCACCTCCATGGCCTCCTGAGCTCCCTGCACCGCCTTGGCCTCCTGAGCTCCCTGCACCGCCATGGCCTCCGTTGTCTGTTCCGCTCTGGAGGTCCCCGTCCTGTGTTCCTGTCCATGTCTGTCCTGAGGGGCCTCCAGAGCGCCCACCCCTGCCCCTCCCCAGTGGAACTGTTACGGCGTGGGACACGCCTTCCGGGAGGGGGAGTAATGTCAGTCCTCTGTCTGTGTGTCATGTGTTCCCGCCTCTTGTGTCCATATTTGGTTTGTTTCCTGTCCTTGTTTAATGTCATTATGAGTTAAGTCTGTTCCAGCTGTGTTTGTGTGATTAGCCTGTGCATATTAGTTCCTGTCTGTTCAGTTTCGTGTCGTCTGGTCTACTCGTTACTCCCCGGTGTTTCCTGTCTGTCAGCCTTGCCTTGTCCTGCCTTGTCTGCATTAAAGTCTATTATTTGAGTTTATGTCCTCGTCTGCCTGTCCTTGTTCCTCTCTGCTGTGTGCACCGTGACATTGGTAAGTAGAAATTTTGACTTTAAAAGTCGTAATTATGACATACGAATTCATATGAGATAAAAGTAAAAATTATGACATAAGTCATAATTATAACTTTAAAATGACATACTTTTTATACTAATTTATGACATACTAATTGACATACTAATTTATTTATGACATACTAAATTAAAATGGACAAAGTCGAAATTATGAGATAAAAAGGCAAAAAAAATCCTAATTTAGTTTTTTTTTTTATATGACAATTATGATTTAGTATGTCAATTTTGACTTTTAAATTCATAATTTTGACTTTTTATCTCATAATTATGACTATTTATGAAAATTTAGACTTAGTATTTCATAATTAGCCTATGAATTTTTATGTCAATTTCTACTTGGTATATCATAATTTCAACTTTGTATCTCATAATTATGACTTAGTATGTCAATTTCGACTTTTAAAATCAATTTCGATTTAGTATGTAATATTTTCGACTTATATCAATTTCAACTTTTTATCTCATAATTATGACTTAGCATGTCAATTATGACATAAGACAATGGCGAGTAATAATTTTGACTAAAATCAGAAGAAAGGTCAAAATTAGGATATACTATCAAGATATCAAATTGAATCTATGACATTAAAAGTCAAACTGATGAGATAAAAAGGCAAAAAAATTACTATTTATATCATAATTTCGATTTTTAAAATCCTATAATTATGTCTTGGTATGTCAATTTCGACTTTTAAAATAAATTTCAATTTAGTAATAATTGCGACTTGATGTCATAATTTCAACTTTTTATCTCATAATTATGACTTAGCATGTCAATTTTGACTTAGTATGTCATAATTATGACTTCTTGTCAATGTGTCATAATTTTGACTAAGTCATAATTGAGATAAAAAGTTTAAATTGACATATCAAGTCGAAATTATTACTAAATTGAAATAGATTTTAAAAGTCAAAATTGAGTGACAACGGCAAGTAATAATTTTGACTTTAAAATCAGAAGAAAGGTCGAAATTATGATAAACTAGGTTATATGATATCAAGTTGAATTTATGATAAAGTCAAAATGATGGCAAAATAAAATTACTATTTATCTTAAGTTAGATTTTTTATATCCTATAATTATGATTTAGTATGTCAATTTAGATTTTTTTAAATCATAATTTTGACTTCTCATAATGATGACTTAGTATGTAATAATGTTGACTTATCTCATAATTGTGACTTTTAAAGTCACAATCATGACTTATCAAAGCATGATTTTTTTTCTTACATGGCATAATTGGCCTTCCATATATAGACATTACAATGACAGGATATCGATTCACGTCTACTCGTTAAAGTAACAACGCTTTATATGAGCTCAGCTTTGCTCACCTTGAACAAAATCCCAGTCCTGATGTTCCTCCTCAACAATCAGGGGTTCCTCTTTCTTCTCTGGCGTGGTATTCAGCGCTGAGTTATTTGGGTTTGTCAGCTCTGGTTAGCTCTGTGTGCGCTGTCACTTAAGCAGATGATCAGCTGAGACAGCAGAGGTTCAGCAGGCCCGTCCCAGCGGAGGACAGCGGGACAGAATGAGAGACGACAGATCATTCAGCCTGAACCAATGGACTGTCTGAACGAGAACGACCAATTCTCAGGAGGAAAACTGGGAGGGTTCCTGTGGAAAAACACTGGAGTAATTCCATTCAGCTCTTTGATCAATGACACACTGAGAAAATTAGTGTTTCCACAAGATTCAAACCAGGGGCAGAAACTTTAAGACATGCACATTGAGCATAATGGTCATTTTTGACTTGATATCAAGGAATAAAAAAGGTAACTGCAACATTACTATCTCACAATTCTGACGTTATTCTTGCAATTCTGAGTATATATCTTGCCATTTATAGTTTGTTTCTTGCATTTATGAGAAGAGAAGTATGAATTGTAAACTCACAACTGCAAGGAAAAAAGTCAGAAGTGTAAAATAAAAAGTCACAATTACCTTTTTTAATTTATTTTTAAAATTTTGTGGCAGAAACAAGCTTCCAAAAAAATCATGCTTTGATAAGTCGAAATTTTTACTTTAAAAGTCATAATTGTGACATAATTAATAAATTATGACATCATTAATTAATAATGACATAATTAATTAATAATGACAAAGTCATGAGATTAAAAAAAGGCAAAATTATTTATAAGATACATAAAATATCATTATTATGAGAAAGTCGAAATTACGAGATAAAAAGTTAAATTTAGGAGATAAAAAGGCAAAAAAATACTATCATAATTTAGATTTTTAATGTCAATTTTGCCTTTTAAAAGTAAAAAATTCTATTTAGTATGTCATAATTCTGACTTAGTACAGTATGTCATAGTTTCGACTTTTTTATCTAATAATTCTGACTTAGTATGTCAATTAGTGTTGTAATTTTGACATTAAAATTCATATGACTTACTAAAACATGTTTTTTTTTCTCACATGGCATAAATGGGCTTCCAAAAAAAAAAAAGCATTGGTAGATCATTTAAAAATGAAATCAGCATTTTTGGTCTCGTTTACAGTAATCCATCTTGAAACAATATTCAAACCAGTGGCAGAAATTAATATTTCCATTAAGTGACAATATTTGCCCCTTGCAATTGATTTCCAGGGGTATTTTCCTGTCTTTGATGCCAAATAAATGTAACCAATTACTTTAATTTAAATGCTTTAAGCTGTTATTAATACTAATAACTATATAAAATTATATATTTAAAAACAGGAACTCATTACAGAGCATGGCTGCAATATTATGGCAAAAATCATGATTGTTGATTACTGCTCGTGATATTGTAATAATGATTATTAATGTAATTTAATAGAATACATATGTGTGAAACATTTTTGTGTTTGGGGAAACATCACATCATATTGAGTCTGACGTTAGTCTAGTCTAGTGCAAGTTATGCAAAAAGAAAAAACCTGTTATAATCACTGAATGTATGAAAATAGTCTCTTATTTACATCGTATATGCACTTTGTTGTTTATGATGAGAGAATTCACGAATGTGCAGAATTTAGTCTGCGAGCGCGCGTTCTTATCAAAACTCCAGCGTTTTCAGTGCTGACTCATCTAAACGTCTCTGATTGGCCATTGCGTTCATAAGCTCAACAGAGCTGTGTGTGATTGGTTAAAAGGCTCAATGCTGCAAAAACGCGTAAAAAGCAATCTGATGCAACAGGCAAAGATTGAATTGACACTTATTTTCATCATGATAGCCGTAAATGATTTAGTTTAATTGTGCAGGGGTAATTTTTGCCCCTTTATCTTGAATTTGTGAGGCATTTTTGATCATTTTGGTGCCACAAGCTCCCGTTAATTCCTGACTCTGATTTAAACTCATCAGACGTTTTATGCCCGTCGGTCTCTTCATCTTTAACAGGCTGGACATCCATGACACGACAGCCTTTCTGTCTCACAATTACTGATGAACAATCATTGCATGTTTCTGCCTCTCATCTCACAGAAACAATTTGCTTCTCGTTTGGGTGTAAATCTGTTTTTAAATATGATAAACTCTTCATTGAACACGACGCTGCCCACAGCAGGAGACGCCACAACAAATGCCTCCACTTACACACTGTGTGTGTGTGTGTGTGAGTGTGTGTGTGTGTGTGTGTGGTGTGTGAGTGTGTGTGTGGGGGGTGAAATGATCGTTTGGCTGTTTGGGTGAAATTACCCTCATCACTCATAAGGAGATACACAGCTGCCTGCGGGAGAGAGAGAGAGAGAGAGAGTCAGAGAGAGTAATGATACGATTTGTGTTAAAAAGACAAAATGGGAAAGTATGAATACATAATAGACGGGGATGATAACAGTGAGAGCTGTAAATTGATAACACTATATTCCTTCTAGCTGCAGCATATAATGAAGTGTTTCAGGATCATTCCACAATCATAGGTTTAGTAGTTTAAGCACTTAACCAATCTACTGTCCCTGTGTAATCATATACACACATCTGCACAGGTTCACACACATTCATGTGGTAAGAAATATGATATTTACTGAAACCATTGTGGGTTTCTTTAGGCAAGTCAGTTCAGTCTCGCTTGAACAGGATCACCTTTAAAAATCATTCAAATCACCAGGGTTACTATGGTGAACTAAGGCTATTCAAATGTTTTTGTTAATTGAAATAAAGTTGAAATAAAATAAAAAGTTTAAATGAAGAACTTGAAATAAAAATTAGACTATACTAATATAGTCAGTTTAGTCAGTTTAAGATGAAGCACTAAAATTACTAAATGAAAAACTTAAGTGACTTTTTTTCTTCAGTAGAGCATTAAAACTGAATCAACACTGAACTGACTGAATCAACACTGAACTGACTGAATCAACACTGAACTGACTGAATCAACACTGAACTGACTGAATCAACACTGAACTGACTGAATCAACACTGAACTGACTGAATCAACACTGATCTGACTGAATCAACACTGAACTGACTGAATCAACACTGAACTGACTGAATCAACACTGAACTGACTGAATCAACACTGATCTGACTGAATCAACACTGAACTGACTGAATCAACACTGATCTGACTGAATCAACACTGAACTGACTGAATCAACACTGAACTGACTGAATCAACACTGAACTGACTGAATCAACACTGAACTGACTGAATCAACACTGAACTGACTGAATCAACACTGAACTGACTGAATCAACACTGAACTGACTGAATCAACACTGAACTGACTGAATCAACACTGAACTGACTGAATCAACACTGAACTGACTGAATCAACACTGAACTGACTGAATCAACACTGAACTGACTGAATCAACACTGAACTGAACTGAATCAACACTGAACTGACTGAATCAACAATGAACTGACTGAATCAACACTGAACTGAACTGAATCAACATGAAACTGACTGAATCAACACTGAACTGACTGAATCAACACTGAACTGACTGAATCAACACTGAACTGACTGAAACAACACTGAACTGACTGAATCAACACTGAACTGACTGAATCAACACTGAACTGAACTGAATCAACATGAAACTGACTGAATCAACACTGAACTGACTGAATCAACACTGAACTGACTGAATCAACACTGAACTGAACTGAATCAACATTGAAACTGAACTGAATCAACACTGAACTGACTGAATCAACACTGAACTGACTGAATCAACACTGATCTGACTGAATCAACACTGAACTGACTGAATCAACACTGAACTGACTGAATCAACACTGAACTGACTGAATCAACAATGAACTGACTGAAACAACACTGAACTGACTGAATCAACACTGAACTGACTGAATCAACACTGAACTGAACTGAATCAACATGAAACTGACTGAATCAACACTGAACTGACTGAATCAACACTGAACTGACTGAATCAACACTGAACTGAACTGAATCAACACTGAACTGACTGAATCAACACTGAACTGACTGAATCAACACTGAACTGACTGAATCAACAATGAACTGACTGAATCAACACTGAACTGACTGAATCAACACTGAACTGACTGAATCAACACTGAACTGAATCAACATGAAACTGACTGAATCAACATGAAACTGACTGAATCAACACTGAACTGACTGAATCAACACTGAACTGACTGAATCAACACTGAACTGACTGAATCAACACTGAACTGACTGAATCAACACTGAACTGAACTGAATCAACACTGAACTGACTGAATCAACACTGAACTTGACTGAATCTACATTAAACTGAACTGAATCAACATTAAACTGAACTGAATCAAAAACTGAACTGACTGAAACAACATTGAACTGAACTGAATCAACACTGAACTGAACTTGAATCAACATTGAACTGACTGAATCAACACTAAACTGAACTGAATCAACACTGAACTGACTGAATCAACATTGAACTGAACTGAATCAACATTAAACTGAACTGAATCAAAAACTGAACTGACTGAATCAACATTGAACTGAACTGAATCAACATTAAACTGAACTGAATCAACACTGAACTGACTGAATCAACATTGAACTGAACTGAATCAACATTAAACTGAACTGAATCAAAAACTGAACTGACTGAATCAACATTGAACTGAACTGAATCAACATTAAACTGAACTGAATCAACACTGAACTGACTGAATCAACACTGAACTGACTGAATCAACACTGAACTGACTGAATCAACATTGAACTGAACTGAATCAACATTAAACTGAACTGAATCAAAAACTGAACTGACTGAATCAACATTGAACTGAACTGAATCAACATTAAACTGAACTGAATCAACACTGAACTGAACTGAATCAACACTGAACTGACTGAATCAACACTGAACTGACTGAATCTACATTAAACTGAACTGAATCAACATTAAACTGAACTGAATCAAAAACTGAACTGACTGAATCAACATTGAACTGAACTGAATCAACATTAAACTGAATTGAATCAACACTGATCTGACTGAATCAACATTAAACTGAACTGAATCAACACTGAACTGACTGAATCAACATTGAACTGAACTGAATCAACATTAAACTGAACTGAATCAAATGACTGACTGAATCAACATGAACTGACTGAATCAACAACTGATTGAATCAACACTGATCTGACTGAATCAACATTAAACTGAACTGAATCAACACTGAACTGACTGAATCAACATTGAACTGAACTGAATCAACATTAAACTGAACTGAATCAAAACTGAACTGACTGAATCAACATTGAATTGAACTGAATCAACATTAATCTGAACTGAATCAACATTAAACTGAACTGAATCAACATTGAACTGAACTGAATCAACATTGAACTGAACTGAATCAACATTAAACTGAACTGAATCAACATTAAATTGAACTGAATCAACACTGAACTGACTGAATCAACATTAAACTGACTGAATCAACACTGAACTGACTGAATCAACACTGAACTGACTGAATCAACACTGAACTGACTGAATCAACATTAAACTGACTGAATCAACATGAAACTGAACTGAATCAACACTGAACTGACTGAATCAACACTGAACTGACTGAATCAACATTAAACTGACTGAATCAACATGAAACTGAACTGAATCAACACTGAACTGACTGAATCAACACTGAACTGACTGAATCAACATTAAACTGACTGAATCAACACTGAACTGACTGAATCAACACTGAACTGACTGAATCAACATTAAACTGACTGAATCAACATTAAACTGACTGAATCAACATGAAACTGAACTGAATCAACACTGAACTGACTGAATCAACACTGAACTGACTGAATCAACATTAAACTGACTGAATCAACACTGAACTGACTGAATCAACATTAAACTGACTGAATCAACATTAAACTGACTGAATCAACATGAAACTGAACTGAATCAACACTGAACTGACTGAATCAACATTAAACTGACTGAATCAACACTGAACTGACTGAATCTACATTAAACTGAACTGAATCAACACTGAACTGACTGAATCAACACTGAACTGACTGAATCAACATTAAACTGACTGAATCAACATTGAACTGAACTGAATCAACACTGAACTGACTGAATCAACACTGAACTGACTGAATCAACACTGAACTGACTGAATCACATTAAACTGACTGAATCAACACTGAACTGACTGAATCAACACTGAACTGACTGAATCAACACTGAACTGACTGAATCAACACTGAAACTGACTGAATCAACACTGAACTGACTGAATCAACTGAACTGACTGAATCAACACTTAACTGACTGAATCAACACTGCACTGACTGAATCAACACTGAACTGACTGAATCAACACTGAACTGACTGAATCTACATTAAACTGACTGAATCAACACTGAACTGAATTGATCTGAATAATGACTTGAATAATGATCTGAATAATTGTCTTCTGTAGAGCTGCTTACAGATGAAACTGAATTAATGTCATAATTGTTGAATTCCGCAATATTAACAATGTTATTTTCCGGTTTATTTTCGTAAAGCTGTATTTTGTAGCGCTACAAAAATAAATGTGACTTGATGAGCTTCACACTTAACCCTCCTATTTTCACTGTAAATTTCAGTTTGTTTTTATAAATTGAGGATCAAGTAGAAATGATTTTATAACGGCACGTATGTGTCTCAGATTCTGTCGATACACACAGAACCAGGATTATTCAGGTCTTTAACAGTCTGTCTCTTTCTCCATTTCTCAGTCTAAACGTCTGCTCTAAGCAAGAGAAGCGTGAATCTGACATGCGGCAGTGACATTAATCTGGTTCTTTATCAAGCAGCCATCAGGAGCAGGAGAGCGACGGTCTGCGTCAGGAACTCCAGGGCAGATGAATCCAGCTTTCTCTCATCCGTACCTGAGCCTGAAGCCCTGAGACGCGTCTGACGAGGAACGACCGGGCAGCAGGGTTTAATTAACTCTCCAGAACAGCACTGACACCTCACAGCCCTCAGCACTGCAATGCAGAGAGAGAGCAGCTCAATACAGTGTCACTGTTCACACACACTTCACATATTCACATTCAACAGCATCCAAAACAGTCACGGCTTCCATTCCCAGAGAATGCATCAACTGATCAAATACTGTATATACCTGCAATGCAATGTAGAAAAGTGTGTGCTAAATGCATAAATGTAAACACAAATGCAAAAGAAGCATTTACACTTTTTATCAATAAAATTGCATAACTTTTCCAGTTGTTTGTGATTACTGGGATTATTTATTTTATTGTATTGTATTTATGAATTTTTATGGGTTTGAATCCCAGGGAATGTGTGAACTGATCGAATATATTAATGCAATGCCCGTCACTTTGGATAAAATCAACTGTTAAATGCCTGTTAAACCTGTTAAATTCAGTTGTTTGTGATTACAGGATTGACTGATTGATTGATTGATTTCTCAGAAATAACCATTTCTATCTGACATGATTTTTTTTTCTATATTAGATTACAAAAAAAATATTTTCCAGGCCTAGAAAATTAAATTCTAAATGTAAATGCAAATGTAGCATTTACAATTTTTATTTTCCAATAAAATTACATTAATTTTTCAGTTGTTGTGAGTACAGGGATTTTTTAAATATTTGTTTTTACTTGAAAATAGCAATTTTTTACAAAATAAAATATTTTAGAGTTTGACGTAACTACAAAATTTAGATTTTTTTTTTTTTTTTTTTTACATTTTTATTGGATTATAAAACATTCTCTTCCAGGTCTAGAAAAATAACTTTTTTATTAAGTTACAAATTTGAATACAAATGCAAAAGCAGTTTAACACTTTTTCTTACTAAAGACATGACTTTTTCAGCTATTTGTGATTACTAGGATTTATTTATTATTTTTTTACTTACAAATTGCAATTTCCACCAGATAAATATTAAGCTTGACATAACTAGAAAAAATTATATTGGATTATAAATATTTATTTCCCAGGTCTATAAAATTACACTTTAAATTCCCTCATAATGTGTATAAAGATTTTTGGTGCTTAAAAAAAATAAAGAAGACAATTTTTGAGTACAGCATGGCAGCAACACCAAAGTCATGGTTTCGAATCCCAGGGAATGCATGAACTGATCAAATATATACCTTTAATGCAATACTAAGTCACTTTGGATAAAAGTGTCAAATGCATTAGCCTAAATATGAATTCAAATGCAATTAATTCAACTAAGATATAATTACACATTATGGTCTTGAGAGGGCTTACGCTGTTAAAACAAAGCCTGTGTCGATTTATAAAAACTGCTGGACAACAATGTGCCTCTGGTCAACAATTATCTGCCAAAAACAGAAAAAACACTAATTTAGTTATCTCTTCCAATATAAACTAGAAAAATAAATCCTGCACACCTTCCTCAGGCTTACAACACACAAGTACCAGCAAATATAAAAACACCTCATTTAGAGTCCAAACAGTGATAATAACAATCACCACACATCCAATTACACTGACACTGTAGATTAAAAAATAAATAAAAATACCGTTCTATACCCAATGAACACTTCAAGTTACACAAGATATTAAACCCAGACACAAACATTTTCCATTCCAACAATATATCATTTTAAACAACAAATTAAAACACACACACACACACACACACACACACACACACACACACACACAGACACAGACACAGACACACAGACAGACAGATACAGACAGACACACACACACACACACACACACACACACAGACAGACAGACAGATACAGACAGACACACGCACACACACACACACACACACACACACACACAACACACACACACACACAGATACACACGCACACACGTCATCTCTCCCCAGTGTAAAAGTGATTTAATTTTTTTTAATGAATTCCAGCCTTAAAAACACAGAGAACAGGTGCAGA
Organism: Aspiorhynchus laticeps; assembly: GCA_023376895.1. Classification (NCBI taxonomy): domain Eukaryota; kingdom Metazoa; phylum Chordata; class Actinopteri; order Cypriniformes; family Cyprinidae; genus Aspiorhynchus; species Aspiorhynchus laticeps. The sequence goes on from CM041798.1 coordinate 2,496,140, forward strand.
AGTGACAAGAAAACAAACATTTGTTTCCACCTCATTTCTACCCGAGTACATCTGATAACGAGCGCTTGAATTAATTCACTGCATTAAGGCGAAACACAGTTTTCCTGCATCTTCTTTAAAGGCGAGTGGAGTGTGGGAATGTGGAGAGTTTAATTGAACAGCCCTTCAGTCTAATTCTCATTACCTGATAATGCAGCCGCATGCCGCGCTTCAGATCCACTAATGGAATTTATTGCAGTATTTTGATCAATTAAATTAAAAACAATTAGAGCTTTATGCAAAAAAGCAAATGGATCATTAATTATTCTGTGTTAACTGAATGTTTAAACAGAAAATGATGTTCAAATCTCACAGAAACACAGTAAGTTGCTCTAACATGTTTTGAACATACTGTAAAAATCAGCCATTGAACGGAGCACAACTCAAACATCAGTTCATCTATTAATGTACAGTGATTCACAATTAGAAGAGTGTTTTTACTGTGTGTGCACTTGTTTTGCTACACATATGAGGCCAAATGTCCTCACTAGTCAAAATTATCTTTAGTAATATAGTGACATGTATAATAAACTGACGTGTGAGCTGATTCTCACGATTTCAAAACTTCATGAATCAACTAATTTATGTTTTGCTTTTGAAATCAAATAATGTATCTAATTAAATCTAATAATTTACACTTTAATTACTATTTAATAACATTTTGTAACACCACGCCAGCAGAGGGAGCTCTCGCCTGAGTTTTGACTGTGAGCTCTTCCTCTGCAGTTACTTCCTGTTTGGCGGCCATATTAACCTGGCCACCACATTGCATCCTTGCGAAGTATTGCCAGTTTACCCTGCCTTACCAAGCGTTTATATCTCTGTCTAGTTCTCCTGTGTATGACCAGTTTGCCTGTTTCTCTTGACTTCTCTTTTGGATTGCACTTTTATCTGTTTGCCTGTTTGGACTGCCTCCTTGTGTATCGACCTCACCGCTTGCTTTGCTGACACTGAGTTTGGATTTGTGGAACTGTTTAATAAACTCTGCATATGGATTCTACTTCGGCTTCCGCCTCAACTCCGTTACAGAATACTTCGCCACCAATGAATCCAGCAGAGGTTTCTCAGCTCCAAGCAGCTTTCGCTTATCAGAGCGAGTTGTTGAAAAATTACCAGGAACAACTCAACAAACTGCAATCCGCAAACGACCATTTAACCCACTACATTCGATCGCTTCCCTCGCCCTCCACATCAACGGTAAGACTGGCATTGCCAGATAAGTTTGATGGTTCAGCAGGACAATGTCGTGGGTTTATTCGTCAAGTCCGTATCTATGTGGAAAGCCAAAGAGATCAGTTTTCTTCTGAGGGAAGTAAATGCACGTTCCTAATGTCTTTGTTATCTGGCAAAGCGATTGATTGGGCTTCAGCGGTTTGGGAGGCAGATTCACGATTTCAATCGTCTTTTGAGTATCTATTACAACAACTTAGTGAAGTATTTGAATATCCTGAGGGGGGCAAGAATATTTCTACGCAATTGCTTCACATGTCACAAGGGAACCGCACCGCTGCAGATTTCGCCATTGAATTCAGAACTCTTGCTGCTCAAAGTGGATGGAATGATGTGTCATTGAAGGCTGTGTTCAAACAGAGTTTAAATTTGGAGCTTCAGGCTGAGTTAGCCTGCAAGGGTGAGGACTTAACATTTACTGCATTCATCACCATGGCCATCAAGATCGATAATTTGCTGAGAAACACACCCAAGAGAAAATCCACTCGACAACCAGTTCTTAACTCCCTCACTGCGCCCTCTGATCACCAAGAGCCCATGCAAATAAATTATGCTCATTTATCTGATGAGGAGAGAACTCGACGCCGCCAACAGAATCTGTGCTACTACTGTGGTGAAACAGGCCATCGTAACGTCGAATGCCCACACAAAGCTCGGAGGTCCGTCTCCGTTACCAGCCGGGTGAGTGGTGATCAATTCTCTCTACCAATCTCAAAGTCATTTCTCATTCCTGTTCGGCTAACTACTAAAGATGGTCCCATTTCTTTGACAGCGTTGATTGACTCCGGTGCCGCCTTGAATCTGATCAACAAGGATATCGTCAAGAAGTACAGTTTAACCACACTACCTTGTGTGCCCACCATTTGCATCACCGATGTCAACAACAAACCCATTGAGGGAGGAGTTACCAGACAAACTGCACCTGCTCAGTTACAGATTGGATTGTTCCACAGAGAAAGCATTTCTTTCTATATCATTGATTCACCCCGATTTGAAATCATCCTAGGATACCCCTGGCTATCCACTCACGATCCTGTATTATCCTGGAATCATGGAGAATTGACTCACTGGTCTGAATTTTGTCGAAGCCATTGCATGCCCGTCAATATGCCTCAACCATGTCTCACAACATCTGCTGAAGATCCAGCTTCTGCCTTCAGTGTTAAAATCCCTGCCTACTATCAGGACTTTTCAGATGTGTTCAGTAAGAGCAAAGCTTCACAGCTACCACCTCACCGTCACTGGGATTGCACCATCGATCTTCTACCCCATGCCATGCCACCCAAGAGTAAGGTATACCCACTATCACGCCATGAATCCAAGGCTATGGAAGATTACATTGAAGAGGCTTTGAACCTTGGTTTTATTAGGCCCTCTACCTCTCCAGCAGCAGCGGGGTTCTTCTTCGTTGAGAAGAAGGATGGAGGTCTACGACCTTGCATTGATTACCGAGGTCTCAACAATGTTACTGTAAAATTCCGCTATCCTCTTCCACTTGTTCCTGCCGCATTAGAACAGCTTCGAGAGGCTAAGATTTACACCAAGCTAGACTTGAGGAGTGCTTATAATCTCATTCGCATCAAAGAAGGGGATGAGTGGAAGACAGCTTTTCTCACCACAGGAGGTCACTATGAGTACTTGGTGATGCCGTTTGGGCTAGCCAACGCCCCAGCTGTGTTCCAATCATTTATCAATGAAATCTTCAGGGACATGTTGAACCAGTATGTGATTGTCTACATAGACGACATCCTTATATATTCCAAGTCTGAAGAGGAACACATTAAACATGTTCAAACCACCCTCTCTCGTCTTCGAGAACACCAGCTCTTTGTGAAAGCAGAGAAATGTGAATTCCATGTACAGCACACCACTTTCTTAGGATATCACATAAGTCATCATGGAGTCGAGATGGATAATTCCAAGATTCATGCAGTTACGGAATGGCCTCAACCATCAACAATTAAGGAACTTCAACGATTTCTAGGTTTTGCAAACTTCTATCGCCGTTTCATCAGAAACTACAGCATGATTGCATCACCGTTGACATCTCTCCTGAAGGGGAAACCATCCAAGTTGAGATGGTCAAACGAAGCTACCGCCGCTTTCACAAAACTCAAATCAAGCTTCACGTCGGCCCCTATCTTGAAACACCCTGACCCTAACCTGCCATTTGTACTGGAGGTGGATGCTTCAGACTGTGGAATTGGAGGAGTACTATCACAACGTCATGGTCAACCAGCTAAGTTGTATCCATGTGCTTTCTTTTCAAGGAAACTTACTTCTGCTGAGAGGAACTATGATGTTGGTAACAAGGAGTTACTGTCCATGAAAGCGGCAATAGAGGAGTGGAGACATTGGCTGGAGGGAGCCATTCATCCATTTCAGGTTATCACAGATCACAAAAACCTTGAGTATGTAAAAAGTGCCAAAAGACTAAATCCACGTCAGGCCAGATGGTCATTCTTCTTCTCAAGATTCCAGTTTACTGTCACATATCGTCCAGGAAGCAAGAATAGAAGTAAAGCAGATGCCCTCTCCAGGCGCCATGATCCTCCCTTCCAAGAACATTCACCAGAACCCATCTTGCCTCCCTCAGTCATTATTGCTCCTGTAAACTGGGACATCATGGAGGAAATTCAAAGGGCCACTCAACAAGATCCTCCGCCTGCCAGGTGCCCACCCAACAAGCAGTATGTTCCTCAGGTACTACGACAGCGGGTCATGCAATGGGTCCATACATCCATCAACTCAGGCCATCCAGGTATCTCTCGTACCATCAAATTGATCCACAATGCTTTCTGGTGGCCAGCAATGAATAGAGAAATAACAGATTACGTGAAGGCTTGTCAAATTTGTGCACAGTCTAAGACCCCAAAGGAACTTCCATCTGGTCTGCTGCAGCCACTACCTATTCCTCAACGTCCATGGTCCCATCTGTCAATTGACTTTGTGACTGATCTGCCCCCCGCCAAAGATTTCACAACCATTCTGGTCATCATTGACAGATTCTCCAAGTCTTGCTGCCTCATTCCCCTCAAGGGTTTACCAACTGCCATGGAGACAGCTCAAGCATTATTTCATCAGGTCTTCCGAATTTATGGTTTACCCGAAGACATTGTTTCTGATCGAGGAACTCAGTTCACTTCCCAGGTATGGAAAGCCTTTTGTCGTCAATTGGACATTAACGTGAGTTTGACGTCAGGATATCATCCCCAGTCAAACGGTCAAGTCGAGAGATTGAACCAGGAGATCGGTAGATACTTGAGATCTTACTGCAGCCGGGAACAAAACCGGTGGGAGGAATTCCTACCATGGGCGGAATATGCTCAAAATTCCCTCACTCATGCCTCTACAGGACTCACCCCCTTTCAATGTGTGCTCGGATATCAACCCCCTTTGTTCCCATGGTCTGGCGAACCTTCTTCTGTTCCAGCAGTGGATGACTGGATACGTCGTAGCGAGAGGGTGTGGGACAGCGCTCATGTTCATCTTCAAAGAGCTGTACGAGTACAAGAACTCCAGGCCAATCGAAGAAGGCGTCCACATCCTCCCTACCAACCGGGACAAAGGGTCTGGCTCTCCACCAGGGACATCAAGCTACGTCTGCCGAGCAGGAAGCTCAGCCCAAGGTATGTTGGCCCATTCAAAATTTTAAAACAAATAAATGAGGTCACATATCAGCTTGAGCTTCCTGCTAACTACCGCATCTCTCCATCTTTTCATGTCTCGCTCCTCAAACCGGTCCACCCGAATGCCGACCCCAACGCGGAGTCCCAAGAGCCACCACCTCCGCTGGACATCGACGGATTGCCAGCTTATAGGGTAAATCTGCTGCTGGACTCAAGGCGTAGAGGGGGTCGGCTTCAATACTTGGTGGACTGGGAGGGCTACGGACCAGAGGAGAGATCATGGATACCTGCTTCTGATATTCTGGACCCATCACTCATAGAGGAATTTCATCGAGCCAGGCCCGACCGTCCAGCGCCACGACCACGGGGACGTCCACGTAGAGCGCCAGGAGTCGCTCCTAGAGGGGGGGGGTTCTGTAACACCACGCCAGCAGAGGGAGCTCTCGCCTGAGTTTTGACTGTGAGCTCTTCCTCTGCAGTTACTTCCTGTTTGGCGGCCATATTAACCTGGCCACCACATTGCATCCTTGCGAAGTATTGCCAGTTTACCCTGCCTTACCAAGCGTTTATATCTCTGTCTAGTTCTCCTGTGTATGACCAGTTTGCCTGTTTCTCTTGACTTCTCTTTTGGATTGCACTTTTATCTGTTTGCCTGTTTGGACTGCCTCCTTGTGTATCGACCTCACCGCTTGCTTTGCTGACACTGAGTTTGGATTTGTGGAACTGTTTAATAAACTCTGCATATGGATTCTACTTCGGCTTCCGCCTCAACTCCGTTACACATTTCCGATGACTTTTATGAATGATTCTGTTCCACACTGTAAAATATGTTTTCCATTACTTGCTGTTACTTTGTAATCATCTGAGAAATTCACAAGAAATTTAGAAATTAAACATTTTCAAAGTAAATCCTACACTAAAAACTGTCTTTGAAACATTTTCACTCGGAAACGGCTAGTAAATTTTACAAATAATTACAAAGAAGAGCAAGTAACACATTGAACTAAAAGTTAAGTTTTGAAAAACTGAAATATTATTATTATTATTTGTTTTGTAAAACGTACTTCAATAATCTTCAATAAACTTGAAAAATAATTTTTACAATGTGCTGTTGTCCTCATTTTCATTTAGTTTATATTGGTGTAAAAATAACTACAACTACAACAAAAATGAATAAAAACATTTTTAAACAAAAACTACTAAAAATGCAAAAACAACAAAATTACTAAAATTTTAACTAAAATGAAAATGGAAAATATAAATAAAAACTGATTAAAACTAAAAATATATTTTTTAATTTAACCTTTATTTAAAGCTGCAGTCAGTAACTTTTTTGGTTAAAAATGATCTGAAATCAATATTTGAGCAAGTACATAACCAGACAGTGTTCAAAACTATGGCCTTACTTTATCCCGATTCACAACGGTTATCTTATAATAATGTTTTCTGATTTGAGTGATACTGGTAGGTTTCTGCGGGAGATTCGAGCAGCACTGCATCATTACATCACGTCTGTAAACATAAAGAAGTTGTCCCGTCTAGTAGACTATCACATGTGAGGATCCTGCAGATCGTTTATAGCATTTTCTCACAGCAGCTGGAATAATAAAATGTATCATTTTGATGGCGGATTGTAATCCAGAAAGGATTATGTGTTTATGAAACACATGTGAATGAGATTAAATTATATTCCAGTTTTAAATGTGCTTCTGATTACAGATAGCCTGAGTTTACACAAGATTTGTATTTTAAAGACAACCAGTTGGAAGGAAGCATAGTTTGCTTTTTGTGTTAAAATAATTTCTTGACTTGAAATTCGAATGGTATGACAATTAAGTATTAAACTGTACAGAAATTGAAATCTACATACTTATAGTCACGCAATGCTGATGTTGTTAACATTAATAATTTGAGAATAAAGTATAACAATGATAATACGTTGCACGGTTTGATGTGATATGAGCTAACCGATCGTTAGATTTAATCATCATTGGTAGCATGATTTATTATAATGCTTTTTTCCTCAGTTGGTCAGAACAAACGTGGCAGACTTGTTACTTATTTGTTCAGATGGCAATATACGGTGAAAATTCTGATTTGCGTCATATATTCCAAGACGTAGACTAGAATCTGTGATTGCGAAGTACAGTATCCACACCGGTGCGGTGACTGACAGCTACACATTCACCTCAAACATTAGATTCATCCTCGCTGGAGCCGTGCCGGAGCACAACCACACGCACGGAAGATAATTCCGCAAGAAACTGCAATTCCAGGTTTTCAAACAGAGATGGCGACAAAGAGGTAAAAGTTACGGACTGCAGCTTTAACCAGAAAAGACTGAGATTAAAGATCTCTTTCACAGGAGTGTCCTGGCCAAAATGAGCAGCAATACAATTAGTTTCATCACCAGATTTACAAAAAACAAAAACAAACTAAGAACACTTAAAAAATTACACATCGAGTCATCTTCCATTTGACAAATAACTGATTTAAAATGATCCAAAGACAACACATTTTGTAATTTCAGTTTTGATTGAAGAAGATTCCAATCAGACGGAGCTGCATATAAAAGCCTTCTTACCCAATTCAGTTTGAACAAAAGGAACATGTTTGAATTGAAGATAACACTGGTTTATTGACATAAGCACAGAAAATCATTTGTGCATGTAAGTTTTCTGTGCTGGTAAACAGTCACAGATGCTGCGGATGGAGTTTAACTAGTTCTGACTCGCTGGAACAGATTGAATCTGAGCGGGTTGATCTCTGGTGGATAAATGTGTTAGTAAGTTCTCTCCTCATGTGGATCAGAACCACTTTACCAGCTCTTGAGATCCAGAGGAGGCAGCGTTTAGTCCAGACCTCATGTAAAACCCAACAATTCAGCGTGTAGCCAGATGGCTAAAGACTCCACAGAGAGCAAGTGTGTATGTGTGTGTGTGTGTGTGTGTGTGTGTGTGTGTGTGTGTGAGACACACTTCCCTGCAGTGGCCATTCGTACCGGGTCACTACTTTCTTCGTCACGCTCACAGAAACGCTCGGTCATCTAACAGCATGCTGTGAGGGAAATGTCAAGTGTGTGTGTGTGTGTGTGTGTGTGTGTGTGATATAGAGACATTCCCCCTCACGTCATTTAACAGTAGGAGTCAAAGTTTAACTCAAAATAATCTGCTTTCACAGCTCTGTGTGTATGGACAGATTATGTTATATCATTTTGGATCAGACGTGTAATTTAGCAGCATCTCAAAAAACATTTAATCACTGCACATATATGCAAACAATGCATATACATCTATATGCAAACAATGCAAACAATGTCAACACTGTGTTGAGAAAAGTAATAGGTATCGCGTGACAACATTATGCAGTTCTTCACTAATCTGAACCTTAATAATTGTACTGAATAATGACAACTAAAAATAACCTTTTTGACTCCAAGGCAGGGTTTTATAGGTAACTAACACTAAAACCATACAAAAATGTTGAAATAAATAAAATATTAAATGTGTTATTTCAAATGTTTATTTTCATATAGTTTAACTTGATGTACTAAAATAAATACAACTAAAATTTAAATAAAAATTAATATAAACTATATGGACATTTAACAAAATTATAATAAAATGACAAAAAAAATTTACTAAAAATCAAATGAAAATGGAAAATATAAACATAGAACTATTTCAAACTACTAATAAAACACTAAAATAATATTTGTTTTAAAACTTGTTTTATTAGAGCAACAGGTAATATATTTAAATGATTACATTAAATATTAGAAAATATTGTTTTAATAGCTGAATGTTCTGCAGGATTTACACTTTTTATTACCAATCAGTGGCAATCTACTATTACAGTTTTTATGAACATTTTGAATATTTATAATTTGATATTTTCAGTTTTCTTTTTAGTTTTAGATACAGTTTTAGTAATTTTGTCATGTGCTTGTCATTTTTATTAGTTGTTTTTTATATTACTATTTAGGTTAATTTTAAAGTTTTACTCTAGTTCAGTTTTAATTTTTATTATTTTCAGTTAGTAATTTTAATGCTTCAGCTTAAACATATTTTAGTTAGTTGGCAAGGAAACATTTCTCATTTTCATTTCATTTTTCCATTTAAAATGCATATTTTATTTTAGCTTAATTTTAATTAACAAATATGTTCAAATAGTTGTAGTTTTAGTTAACTATAATTACGTTTCAATTACAAGGCTTTCTCCATTTGTTTATGATCACTGGGATTTCTTAAATCATTTTTTACTCACAAATAGCGATTTCTACCTAATAAAATATTTTAGAGCTTGAGGTAAAATTCTATTTATTATAAAAATTTCTATGACTTTTCAGGACCAAGAAATTACACTTTAAATTCCCTCATATATCCAGGTTTTGGTTCTTAAATAAAACTGACAGTTGTTGCGGGCATGAATTAAAATAAGAAATATGATTTCAGCTCACATCTTGAACTTATTTTAAAGCTGTTTTTTTTGTTGAAATCATTTTAAGTCACAAGAGCACATCACATGCACAAGAGCATTACATAAGGTGTCAAAACTGAGTATTTCTGCCCTGAGTGTGACACACAATATCTAAATTGCATGTGCATGTGGAAGGAGATTTGTCCCATTTTTTTAATTGCAATGAGAGCAAATCCCCCATAATGCCCTGCTTTACAATAGAGCCGTAATTGCAGGAGTGTAATTGCACACCAATGTTCAGCTGCTCACCGTGTGTGTGTGTGTGTGTTATTTCTAGTTCCCTGTGGCTGTCAATGCTGAAGAGCTCAATAATTAGAAACGGGGGGAAAATGAGGTGGCAATTTTGTGTTTGCAATTATCAAAATCCAGCAGAAGAGTTGTGAGAGTTTACAGAGGTAGAGGACTGAAGCTCTGTTCAGAATACTAGTGTACCGCACTGCATTTACACTATACTGACTTCTATTATAAACTATTTTATACAGTGTTCTTAATAGTAGCTTCTCAAAAAAAATTAAAAAATAAAATAAAATTCATGAAAGTAAAAACATATACAGTATATCAAATCAATTCAAATAGATCAGAAAACAAAAAATCAGGTAAAAAACAAAAAACAAAAAAACGTTTTAATATATTTAAAAATACTTAAGCTCAAATACACCAAGAAGGCGATGTTAAAATCACAATGATATAGACTCCTATTAATTTATCACACTCGATATTAAATGTTGACTCGAGTGCTTTGTATTATGGGATGTAGTACTCAGTGCAGTGTTTGGGAATGTTACTGTCGCAGGTGTTACTCGTCAACACAGAAGAGTTCGCTGTTATAATGCAACCAGATTACTGAAGATAATCGACGCTGTGCTTCTTCAGCTTTTGTTTTGCAGGTATATGCTCATCAAAGAGGATGATTTACAGTGTTTTACTGTTTGAAGGTGGGATCAGTATGGAGGCTTGTTTCTCCCATGGAATAAAACATTAAAAAAGGTATTGCAACTTTTTAATCTCTGAATTCTGAAGAAAAAAAGGCAAAATTGCAAGATATAAAAACAAGAAAAAATTGTTGAGAAAATTGATTGTGAGAGAGAAAACAGCCTTTTTATTTTTTTTATTTGTCGTGGTAGAAACAAACAAACAACAAAACATAATTGTTAGATGTAAAGTTAGAAATGTGAGATATAAAGTCAGAATTGTCAGATGTAAAGTTAGAATTACAAGATGTAAAATTAGAATTGTGAGATGTAAAGTTAGAATTACAAGATGTAAAATTAGAATTATGAGATGTAAAGTTAGAATTACAAGATGTAAAATTAGAATTGTGAGATGTAAAGTTAGAATTACAAGATGTAAAATTAGAATTATGAGATGTAAAGTTAGAATTACAAGATGTAAAATTAGAATTATGAGATGTAAAGTTAGAATTACAAGATGTAAAATTAGAATTGTGAGATGTAAAGTTAGAATTACAAGATGTAAAATTAGAATTGTGAGATGTAAAGTTAGAATTACAAGATGTAAAATTAGAATTATGAGATGTAAAGTTAGAATTACAAGATGTAAAATTAGAATTGTGAGATGTAAAGTTAGAATTACAAGATGTAAAATTAGAATTGTGAGATGTAAAGTTAGAATTACAAGATGTAAAATTAGAATTATGAGATGTAAAGTTAGAATTACAAGATGTAAAATTAGAATTATGAGATGTAAAATTAGAAGTACAAGATGTAAAATTAGAATTGTGAGATGTAAAGTTAGAATTACAAGATGTAAAATTAGAATTGTGAGATGTAAAGTTAGAACTACAAGATGTAAAATTAGAATTATGAGATGTAAAGTTAGAAGTACAAGATGTAAAATTAGAATTATGAGATGTAAATTTAGAAGTACAAGATGTAAAATTAGAATTATGAGATGTAAAGTTAGAAGTACAAGATGTAAAATTAGAATTATGAGATGTAAAGTCAGAATTGTGAGACAAGCTCACAATTCAAAGAAAACAGTCAGAATTGTGACATATATACTTGCACTAGTGGGAAAAAATTGTGAGAATCAAACTCTGGTTCGATCAAAAAACCAAACGACATATTTAAAAACCTAAAAGGCACAAGTAATAAGCGTGTATAAGAGCAGACGTGAGCTTGTCCTTCATATCCACTTACACAACTCTCAATGGCGCTCAGGCAATCTGCTGCTCCAATTTACTGCTGATTTTAATTTGGATCAGTGATCAAATTCCCCTCTGACTGAGGATCTGGCAACCATCGGAAGATGCATACAGATCAGCGTTAAGGTCAACAAGCTGCGAACGAGGCGATTACATCCTATTTTGCCATCCATACCGCGTTTTGCACTCAACGCTGCGGCTATCAGCACTTCTAAAGGTTAACACGTCAGCGTCAGAGCTTCCCTTAAACGCCAGTAATGGCTTTTATTCAAGGTGAATTTTCCGTCCAAAATCCTGAATGGCAAATTTAAATGCAAATTCAACGTCAGTACCCAAAAGACCTCTAAATATTCTTAAAACCTGCTCAAAAGCAGTGCATATTCTCTCCCCGCGAGCGTGTTATTGAATGGCCTTTGTCACGGCTGACGGCGCTTTCTGCTGATGGAATCAAAAAAATGCCTTTCACAGATTGAAATGAGCCGCGGTCGGCCGTGATCGGTATTGGAGAAGCGTTTTGTGCTAGAAAAGAGTGTTAAATACGAGGCAATCACTACGTCAAGCACAAAGACGGAGAGTGTGTGTGTGTGGACTGCAGAGAACGTTTGCTAGATTATGATGGTAATCAGAGGTGAACCAAAACAAAGTCGAGCCCTTGAAACGCTTTTCTGCCTGATATTGACAGGCCGGCGAACAAGCTATAATTCAAAACTCATCTGCGCCTCTGCTTTTATTTTTCACACATGCATTCTCTCTCTCTGTATATGGATGGTCAGATCTATACACTTACACTCCGGCTATTAACCACGTGAGCGTTTATACTCAAAGTGCATTCGGGTGTCAAATGTGACACGCTTGGGCCTTTAATGAACATGCATTTCTGCCGAGTCTTTGGGTGGGTGTGTGTCTAAATCTCGCAGCCCGTATAATGGCACCCTGTCAAGACTGCAGCTCTATCCAAAGTGCTTCCCAAATAAGCACCTATTGTGGAGCCGTGGAAGAGTGCTGAGAGAGCCGTCATTGTGCCGGGGAAGATGAAGAGAGGGGGAAGAAAAGAGGAGAAGATTGCAGAGCGATTTGCTGCGTTAGATGTTTGAGCTGCACACGGTTCCTCCCTTTGTTCGTGGCTCTTGAGTCACAGCATGTTCGGCTTGAACAAATAATTGATCGATGTAAAATTAAAAGAATTGGATTTAGGGAGCGTATTGAGCTTCAGGGTGATGGATTTGAACATTACAGCCGCTCTGATCCGACCGAACACACCACACAACATCAGTCTGGGTCAGAACAACCTACACAGACTCTGCTGAGAGTCTGAGCTGACTTTGGTGAAATTCAGTGTTGGGGAGTAACTAGTGACATGTAACTAAATTACATTATTTAAAGGAGACATATTATGCCCCTTTTTACAATATGTAATATAAGTCTTGGTGTCCCCAGAATGTGTCTGTGTAGTTTCAGCTCAAAATACCCCACAGATCATTTATTATATGATTTTGAAAATGCCTATTTTGAGTGGAAGCAGAAACACTCTGATTTTTGTGCCTGTTTCTTTAAATGCAAATGAGCTGCTGCTCTCCCCGCCCCCTTTCCAGAATAGAGCTGCCCATTACAGCTTGTACCTGCTAAAAACATCTGTTTTGGTTCTGATTATCATGTTTATCGCACTGAAATCATGCGTTTTAAATCATATTAGTTTAACTTCTGATATAGGGTTTTCTGAGTGCACACATCCGAAGCGTCTGTCACAGCATGTGAGTAAACCAAGTTCTCATTCAAACACAAGTTTAGTTAAAAACAGTCAGTTATGTCTGTGAAGGTAAACAGCTGGGAAATAAATCACATGATTATTGTAGATCTGTGTGGCAGCAGCATACAGTAAATAAATCAGTAAATCCACTGCTCTGTTGTCTCCTCTGAGGCTGGGACTCTAAACAGTGTTCAGTGCTCGTCTGAGCAGACAAACACAGAACAGTTAAGCATGTTTTGCTCAATCTTTCACCATGGTATTAGAACTGCTACACCGTTGTCGCTTGCGAAATCAAAATGATGGCGCAGTGGGTGGAAACTTACAGATTAAGGGGCGGTAATATTATAATGAGATCCCTTTGCCACATCACCAAGGGAGCGAAATCAGACTCGCTTGTTTTTTCAGACGCTTGCAGAAAAAGGCTTACTAAAACAATGTTACTTGGTTAATCTTTTTCACGTTTCCTTGGTTGGTAGATGCACCAGGAACCTGATTATAGCACTTAAAACCTGGAAAAGTCAGATTTTCATGATATGTCACCTTTAATTAAAAAATAAATGTAATTGTAGTCAGTTACAGTTACTGAGAAAAATTGTGTAATTAAATTACAGTTATGAAAATATTATCAATTACAAAGGGAGTTACATCTGATTTTTTTTTTCACACACACCCACATACAGATTTAATTGATTTCTTTCATAAATTGCAGTGACTGCTCTAAAATATGAGACACCAATGTTTCAGGAGTTTAGGACACAGAACAGGACACATATTTATTAAATTACTGTTTTATTTCCTATTTGGGTTTATGTATATACTTTATTTTTTAAGATTAACTGTTTTTTCCAAGCCATTGTTAGATGCCAGTGTTTGCTGTAATAACTATGCACGATTTGATTTCAAAAACAGTATAGCTATTAAACTACACTGTAAAAAAAAAAAAAAAAAAAATCTGTACAATTTACGGTAAAAAAAAAAAAACGGCAGCTGTGGTTGCCAGAATTTTACAGTAAAAAAAACGGTAGCAACATTTTAGGTTTTAACACACATGAAACTGAAATAATGCAATAAACATTCATTTACCAACATTAGATGTAACATACAACCCTAGTGTACAAAACTGATAAGAAAAAACTAAGAAACAATTATTTCAACAAAAAACATCAAATTTGAAATGTAACGCAGGGAATTATGGGAATGTCAATTTACGGTTATTCACTTTAATTTATACGTTCTTTTTCACTTCCAAAATGGTATACTACTGTACAATTACATGTGATGTCCAATACAGTTTTTCACCGTAAATAGTAGGGGAACTTACCGTTAACCATTTAACAGGTTTTTACTGTAGCATTTTTACAGTCTTTTACAGTTAAATTCACGGTAATTTTTTTACAGTGTATATCTTGTTTTGGTTTTAAATCTGTATTTAACCTCGGAATGATCTCAAAGTAAGTCTGATTTTGTGGTGGCTGTGGTTTAAAATCAAGTGATTAAGGATTTTGAAAGTAATCAGTGTTGAATACTACTGTAAGGTTAACCCTGCCTGCTTTACATGTTTGAAAATGATTAATAGTTGAAAACATTAGACATTTAGAGAAGTAATCAAAAAGTAATAAAATGTAATCAGTTACATTAATAAAGTAATTGAAATATTTCCACTACTTATTACATTTTAGATAGGGTAACTTATAATCTGTAACCTAGTACATTTCCAAAGTAACCTTCCCAACACTGGTAATATTTGATGTCACAGTGCAGATATATTTTACTGGATGTAGATATATGCACATACAAACAATAAAATATATTAAAAGGCTGAATTCACTGCTGGTTTTAATAAAACTTGGCTGTCTATGCAGTGGAAACAAGAATCTGTGTTTCATGACTAGAGAAAACAGTAGTGATATGTTTATGTATATATGCATGTGTATTTCAATTCTTTTGCCTTTTCACTGTAAATTATATGATAATAGTTTTTACTTGCAAAAAAATAAATAATAATAATTCATGGTATTTTACATAGTAAACTCACATTTAATGCAATAATAAACAGTTACAGTTTTTTGCCATAACAGGCTACCCGATCTCATGAAATTAGGTATCAATGCCACGAGTTTCTGTTTATATTTGGCATACTATTTATACACAGAAATTGATTTTGCCATGCATATGGTTAGGATTAGGGGTGTGGGGTAGGTGTGCATTATGTGTATGCCAAAACTGCTTATCATATGCACAAAGTCAATTTCTGCGTATAAATAGCTTGCCAAATAGAAACAGAAAATCGTGCTGTTGATATGCATTTTCTATTTTTTAAATGTAAAATATTACAGACTTGTCAGCAAGATGTTTTAAAATTTAAAATAGAATAATTTAGTATGAGCACTTATTGTTTTATATATTTTAATAAGTAAAGGTCAGAATAAGTAGGCTATGTTGTTTCATTTTACATAAATATCTCTTTTAAATAAATATGTTTATAAATATCCTACGATGGAACATTACTTCATTAATTATATTTTCACAAGTTTTTTGAAACATTGAAGTACACACTTTAGCTGCTTGCATTTAATATGCTTTCTTTCTATGCATATAAATCACTTTTGTAAATTTAATTAGATGTGGACATCAAAATATGATCTATATAGAATAGATAAATAAGTGTCTGAACACTTAAGCCACATAAAAGTATAAATGTCTTCACATAAAATCTCAAAACAAGTGGTATTTATTAGAAAGAAATATTGCACAAGTACACTTTCCAATCTAAATACTATATTTCATGTTAAATATTGAATGTTAATAAAATGAACACACCAGCTTTTCTGTGTGAACTCCAGAGGAACTGACTTCATCCATTAAAAATGACCTTGAGACGAGTTGGATAAAAATCATTTTAGTTCTCAGAAAAGCCCTAGTACCATCTGAGCACTTGAAAATATTTGATCAATTTAAAAGCAAATAATATTTTGGACTTAAGTGTCCAAATAGTTTATAAAACCTCATGAATCCTAAAAAAATAACATATATGAGATTCATTTTAAATGTAAAGGTTCATAAACATATTGAAAAATATACAAAGTAAGACATACAAAACCCATTATCTTTCAGATTTTCTGTCTTTCAGAAAAAAATTGTTTGGTATGTAGAAAGTTTCTAAAAGCATAAAAATACAGCCTTCAAACATTCATCTGCCAAAAATAATGAATTATGTTTAAGTAAATTTTTATATATATATATATATATATATATATATATATATATATATATATATATATATATATATATATAAGTTACTTCTTAATTATTCTCAATTAAGAATTTCTCAATTAAAAGTTTATAAATAATAATAATAATAATAATAACAGCAACATTGCTATTATTAATACATGTATTATTAAAATCATTCATCACAACATCAACAACAATAATTATTACAATTATTTTGATGAATGATTTGGTTTTAATAATGATAATAATAATAATAAATGTATAATTAAATATTATAATAATTATTATAATAATATTAGTATTATTTATTATTATTATTTCTTCATATATTATTATTAGGATTTAGGATAATTTAATTTAATTTAATTTTAAACTCAGGATGACAGTGACCAGTGTTTAATCCACACACTTGAAATGACGTCATTGCATCAAAACTGCTGTTTTCATCAAAGCTTTCTTTGCCAATCTAACAGACAGAGATTCAAATCAATGGCTTTCTGAACTCTGCATGAGGCCAGAAATCAGAGCAAAAATGCATTTAATGCATTTCTCGAGGCTAGATGATTTAAAAGTTATTTGCAGAAGAAATGCTCATATCCTTTCCTCTGCGTGTAAAAGCGTCTGATTCTCAGGCTGGAGAAGCACTGACTCCGTCTCTCTCTCTCTCTGACCTGTAAAGCTCTGTTCTTCAGCTCTTTTGTTCTGTCTGTCTGTCATGGATGACTGGCTCTGTGTCCGTCTCTCTCTCTCTGTTCTCCACTTTAATTACTCTGTATTCAGTCGCTCTAATAGAAACCATGATGAAAGTGATTAAACCCTGGACAGGTCTGAATAGAAGCGCAAATGGAGCAAGGGATGGAAAGATAAGTAGATGAAAGCAAGGACAGAGAAGAGAAAGAGGGAAAACAAGACAGTGGAGGTGAATATCCTTTGAGCACGGATGATTTGCAATAACGTACAGTACAATAGAGCCACATGACAAAGAAACAGAACTATTCAATGGGACTCGGCATAAAGTTCCCATATTAAAGCCAATCATTCACTGTGAATAGAAACTAATATTTGTAGTGTGCATGAACTGAGCTGAATGCACACAGTGTGAGTTTCTTTGGATAAAAGTGTCTGCCTAATGCATATGATGTATGTAAATGATCTTTTATTTCACAGTGTTAATCATGTTAATGTTAACATATTAAACATTAACCAATAGATCAATCCAGGTATTATAAACATGCAGCACGCTGAGGAAACTACTGGATCACAAACCTTTAGTTTAGTGGCTGATTCAGTCAATTCTAATTCAAATTTAAGTGCAATAAAAAAGGAAACTGCTGTAAATGTAATATTTCTCTTTTTTAATAGTATAAGCATGCTGACATACAATAGGTACATTAATAGAATTAGAAATCAGTGATATTAAAAATGTATGTCTGAAATAGAAATGTATATTTAGTTTATAGATTTATTTATATTTAATAAATTAATATTCATTTTATGGGTCATGATGCAAGAACACATTCCTAGAATCCATTTATTTATTTATTGTTTGTTACCTGAAAACAATTTTATTATCTTTGACATACTTATATGTAAAAGCTAAATATAGAAATATATACAGTATTTAGTGTTATATATATATATATATAAAATTAACTTTTATTTTATGGGCTATGATGTTGTAGTTTATTCCCAATATTTATTTATTTTACATAAAGTTTCCTGAAAACAACATTATTAGCTTTGACTTTTTAGATATTAAAAATCAATGTTTGAAATGCTGCCTATAGAAATGTATATTTAGTTTATATATTTTTATATTTAATAAACTATTTTTAATTTTATGATGCAACACTTCATTTCCCACAATGCTGTAATTTATCCTGGATGGATGGATGGATGGATAACAATCATTGTTTGAGATGCTAAAGTATATGTAGATACTGGATCACAATCCTTTAGTTCAGTGGTTGTTAGCAGATGTTTTAAGCAGCGTTTGGCTTTGATTCATGGCAGATCTCAAACCAGCTAGAAGGTCATGTGTTCCTCCTGTAGTACCACAGTTAATGTAAAAACAAATATTCATTTTATTCTTGGTGTGAATGATTGCGTTTTGAGATTCGCTTCAGTTTTTGTGTGTGAATGATCTGAAAACTCAGTGAACTGCAGCTTGTATGTAGAAGAGTCGAGAAACGCTTTAAACTTTCTCTTCACGTTTATCCTGAAGCTGCGAGGAGAGACGATTAGATGAGACGTGACGCCGGGGGTATGATGGGACGCGCAGGAGAGATCTGCACAAACTACTGTGCTGGCATCATGGTAAAATGATGGTATAAGATGGGAATAACATGGTACTTTAATATACTGTGGTACTCAGAGAAGGAACACACACTGCAAAAAATGATTTTCTTAGTATTTTTGTCTTGTTTTGCAGTACAAACATCTAAACATTCTTGATTCAATATACATTAGCTTAAGAAGCAAAATTATTTCAGATATTAAGTCTTGTTTTCTGAGAAACTGACCAAAATTAAGTTTATGCTTAAAAAATGAAGAAAAAACAACAACTTAATTCAATGCAAAAACAAGCTCATTTTACTGACACCATTGGCTGATATTTTTTCATGTTTTAAGCATAAACTCACTTAATTTTGATCAATTTCTCAGTAAACAATACTTAATATAATTTGTCATTTTGTATCTTGATTTAAGAATCTTTAGATGTTTGTACTGGAAAACAAGACAAAAATACTATTATGTATTTATATAGTTTATGTATTTATGCATGCATGCATGTAATTGCCATGGTGCATATAAAAAAAAGCACATTGTCATTTTATGTCCTAAAATAGCTTTTTTTGTTGTTGTTATTTCCATTGTGGGTTAAAAGCAAATCAAATCACCAAAAGCAAACTAAGGAGTTTCAGGAAAATCAGAAGAGATGAGAGTGTTTGTGCTCTTCTGTTGACGACATCGTTTATTGTTCCGCGTGAAAATACAGGTTTTAAAATCGATGGTGACAGAGATGAAGTGACGGCGTTTCGGTGAACGAGCAGGAAACATGAACGGATGAGGGTTTAATGTCCTAATGACGCTCATAAATAACGGTTAACAGACAGGCCATGCACACACACACACACACACACCACTGCGTCTGACGGCTCAATTAGACGAGCAATCAAATCAAATCAATCAGAGTAGGACAGTGAACATGAGATTCAATGGACGACACCACTGACACCAGAGCAGGACACACACACACACACACACACACACACACACACACACACACACACACACACGACGAATTGACAATGACTTTTAATTTCTGATTCAATTACAGAATTTGAATCATGATATCAAACAAGAAGCAAAATTGTAATTCTAATATAAGTAAATTAAATGTAACTGCTGTAAATGTAATTGGTAATCATCAAATTTTTCACTATAAACATGCAAACACTCAAAACACAGGCCTATCAGTTATTTCCAGAAACATTAGATGTTAAAAATAATATCAATCAATCTATCTATATCTATCTATTCATTCATTCATTGATTTTATTCATTCATTATGCATTTATTTAGTTACCTGAAAACGACTTTATTAGTTTTGACAGACTTCTGTAAATTCCAACAAGTCGGTGCGATTTCAACAAATTTAGAAAACTTATATAAAAATTTATAAAATATATGTTATATTAATATATGTATAAATATAAAAACATAGAATATGAAAAAATATTAGAGGAAAATGTTGTCATCATTTACCTACAAATATATATGACTTTCATTTTGTTGTGGAAAGTAAGATAAGATATTTTAAAGAAAGTCACAGTGTTTTTTTGTGCACACAATAAAACCATAACTGTATGGTTCCCAATATTCTTCAAAATATCTTTGTGTTTGACAGAAGAAAGTCATACAGGGTTGGAAGGACATGAAGGTCAAATGAGGTTAATCGAAGGTTAAAAGAGTAAATGATGACAGAATGATCAGTTTTGGGAGAACTATTCCTTTAATAACAATAATAACAATATAATTGTAAAAGCTTCTAATTTAATTAATTTTTTACTCATAATCAAAGACTACAGGTCAGTACTTTTATATTGTATTGTCATATATTAAATCATTCACAATGCCTCATGGGACTGTAGTTCATTTCCTCACAAAAGACATTAAGTTCACAGTCTTGTTCTTTGCGTCTGAAAGACATTTAGCTTCAGATCAAATGCTGTAATGTTAATCTCTGAGCCGCTTGCTTTAGTTTAAGCTCTTCACTGAAGAACTGAAGATTGTTTTACGTCTGTGGGTGTTATCATTCACACTTCAATGCAACATCTTGTGTGTTGTAGGCAATTCAATTCAAACTCCAACTCGTGAGTTAAAAGGGAGTCTATTCTCAAACTCTGAATTTTGTCCAGCCCTGATTCACTCACACATGCACACTCTTGATATTCTCTGAGATCCTGCGGTTGGCAGATGAGCATTAAAGCTCACAGCATCTCTCCAGCGTTTCACCGCAGGCCTCTCGTGTGTGAATAGACACTCCAGAGCTGAGATGTTTAGTGAGTTAATGGCACCAGAGACGTGTAGTTCATCAGCGGTCTGAGGGCTGCCAGATCCTCTCCACATAAGTGAGCAATTAGCACAAATTATTCAAATGAGGGTTCAGACGAGGGCGGGGTCTGGACACGTCTGAACTCCTGCAAGATCTGAATAATAAACACTCGTATCTTAATAAATAAACACTCGTTTGCATGCATACAGGACGGTGTTTGTGTTAAACGTGTTCGTTATTAACTGAGAAGTGAGTATATCATTTTAAACTCAGTTAACAGAACGTTCTCAGAATGTTGTCTCAGCGTTACAGACAAACGTGGATCAGTAACATTAATAGAACGTTCGTTCAAACAGATCTGATCTTTAATGATATATTAATAACTTTAGGAGAAAAACACCATAAATGGAACGTTTTTTCTGAAACATTCATCTAACGTTTTTTAAACGTTAATACTTGTTCCAGAATGTTCCAAAGTAACGTTCTGATATAATGGAATGTTCTCTTAAAGTTCATATATAACACAGAAAAAACATTTTTAAAATGTTTAAAAACTGTATGTTTTGAACAATCAGAAAGAACATTTTCATAACTCATTGGGAACGTTAGCAAAACGTTATTAATTATTTTTTTTAACTAGAATTGCATCATTTCGTCAGTCGATACTTTAGATGTATTTAAACTGCAATTTATTAAATAGCTTATTTAATTTCAATAACTTAATTTCAAGTTGGAAAGTTGGAAAATGTACGTTTATAGTGATGTGTTCGAGCTGTTATTTTCTTACGTATTGCATTTTTATTTCTAGGGAACTGGATGAGCATCTAAACAGATTCTGTTCATGAAAAACAGCATCACTTGAACACGTTCTGCTCGTAAACAAATGATTTCAGGCACCATAACAGAGACTGAAAGTGTTTCTATTGTGAGCTTCTGTTATAGTCACAATCATTAGAGCTCATCAGTTATGAATCTTTTTCATCTGTGACCCTGGAGCACAAAAGCAGTCATCAGTAACACAGCTATATTTGTAGCAATAGCCAACAATACATTGTTTGGGTCAAAATTATACATTTTTTTATGCCAAAAATCATTAGGATATTAAGATCATGTTCAATGAAGATATTTTGTACATTTTCTACCGTAAATATATAAAAACTTAATTTTTGATTAGTAATATGCATTGCTAAGAACTTCATTTGAACAACTTTAAAGATGATTTTCTCAATATTTAGATATTTTTGCACCCTCAGATTCCAGATTTACAAATAGTTGTATCTCAGACAAATATTGTCCTATCATAACAAACCATACATCAATGGAAAGATTATTTATTTATGTATAAATCTTTATGACATATTTTGTGGTACGGGGTCACATATGAGCTAAAGTTTACTAAAGTGTAGCATACTAACTCATTTTCTCCATTATATTCCTCACTTTATGTCTTTTTTCTCTCAGCTAGGTTTGTTCATGTCTAGAACAAATTTCTAGGTTTTCTGAATAATGATTTCATCACTATATGCTCTTCAGCAACAGTTTTAAGAGCTCTGCTGTCATCACGTGGACACAACCTGAACAACACCTAACACCTTCACTTTCTCGTTCACACCTCACAAACTACTCGAAAAGCTCTGAAGTGATTCAGATGCTCACCTGGAGATGTGTTGATGTTTGTGATCGATGAGCGTCTGCTGTGCGTCTCTTTCCCGCCACACGGTGACGCTGCTGGATCACAGTTTAAAGGGACAGAACACCGGAAGCTGCTATTTTACAACCAGACACGTGTTTATACAAGATACCTTTGATTCTAAAAGTACAATTTATTTTCTTACACAACTAATTATTTTACTTTGAAAATATCATATTCATGTAAAGAAATGGGCTAAAGCTAAGCCAAATAGTGAACATTTTATAAAAGAAATTAAACAATATGATACTACTTTGTAGAATAATAGAAACAGAATAGCTGAAAACACGTATGAAGCACTGTCACTTTAATTTGGTTAATTAAATGTTTTAATTTTTTATCCCTGCAATAGATCAAATGTTATTTTTTTTACCCATGTACATGCACTTGTTTTTGTTTTTTGTATACCCTTTAAAAAAAAAACTATAACTGTTGTGAGATGTATATATTTTTATTAATATGTACATAATTGCATATTAATAATACTAATAATCAAATTTTACAACCAAAAATATCTACAGCAGTTTTTCCTGATTAATAGTAATATGTAATTATATTTCCATAAAAATCATAAACATACACCGAAGCAAAGTCTTTTCTTTCTAATATAATTGTACTGGATGTATAAAAGTTTCATGGTATTTTACTTCTGTACTTTGTTTTTTTCAAGGCAAGAGAGGAGTTATGATGCTGTAAATCATCTGTAGACATTTTCAAGATTTGACCTGTTAATTATTTTTTGTTATATAAACAGTAAACCCATATGACAAAACAATAATCATATAAGTATATATGAAACAACATTTTAAAGTAGACCTATATTTCAAAATATACTTAAAATATTCATGTACATATATTTTCTTCCATTTTTGTATATATATTTTTTATATATTTGACAAATATAATATATTTAAAAGTATTTAAATCATATTTTGCCCTACATATATTTCAGTCCAGGAAAATAAATTCATATATTTTTTTGTTGTATATATTACTTTATGTGTGAACATAAAAAGCTGGCTACTGTAAGATTGGAAATGTATTTTGTTTCCTCTGAAACACCTTTCGAAATATTTAATATTTTCAGTTGCAAAAATATTTTTATTGGGCTTCACTGTTTACAACATATTTATAGCATCTATATATATATTTATATAAAATATATGTACTTCAAACTTCACATTTTTCAGATTTTTCTTTTAAATGAACATTTTTATCAGGCTTCTATGAAAATAACATTGGACATTATTGAAAATAATTAAGGCATTCAATAACTGACTAATAACCTTTTCTTTGCCATTAAAGTGAAATTACTGAAACTAAACATAGGAGCCTGATCAAAATACTCATTTAAAAGAAAAAAACGTCAGAAAAATCTGAAGTCTGAAGCATCTGAAATCTTCATATATATATATATATATATATATATATATGAACACTGCCCAGACTGCTCCAACACACACACACACACACACACACACACACACAAACACACGCACACACACACACACACCACACACACACACACACACACACACACACACACACACACACAACAGCACGCAAACCCACACACACACACACACACACCACACACACACACACACACACACACACACACACACACACACACACACACACACACACACAGCACAGACACACACACGCACACACGCACACGCACACGCACAGCACAGACACAGACACAGACACAGACACACTCACACAGACACAGACACTCACACTCACACACCACACACACACACACACACACACACACACACACACACACACACACACACACACACACACACACGAGTTGAGTTGGACTCTTTTCAAGGACGTGGCTGTGCATTAGTGCAGCTGAGCACTGGCAGGTTATCATTAGATGCGGGCGAGCGCTGGAGGGGCGACACTGAACACTTTCATATCCAGCGGCTGCCCTGCAGGCCACACTCCTGTGTGTGTCACTTCACTCAGGGCATGATGGGAAATGAGCAGTCTGGCTAATGAGCAGTTTGTATGCTGTGCTGGTGTAAAGGCCTTCATTAGACCACGATCAGGAGACTCTCTCTCTCTCTGTGTGTGTGTGTGTGTGTGTGTGTGTGTGTGTGTGCGCGCACTTGTTTTGCTATACATATGAGACCTAAATGTCATCACTAGTCAAAAATACAGTGAAATTTGCTCTAAACTGACGTGTGAGCCAGATCTCTCTATTTCAAGAGTCAACAAATCAACCAAATCATGTTTTGCTTTTCAAATTAAATAATGTATCTAATTTAATCTAATCACTTACATATTAGTTGCTATTTTTTTTAAAAATCCTGATGACTTTTAGATTTCATATTTCACAACAATTCAAAAACTTTTTTTCCCTGAAAAAGAGATTATTTGACATTTTACAAGAAAATAATATTTCAAGTTTTCTACACATTTCACATGTAATTTAATGTGTTACTTGCTGTCACTTTGTGAAATTACTAGCAATTTTTGAGTGAAGATTTTTCAAAGTAAAAAAAGAGACTTAGTTTTCACTCAGAAATCACTAGTAAATTGCTAGTTAATAATTACAAAGAAACTGCAAGTAAAACACTGAATAAATGTAAAGTTTTGAAGTAGAAAAACTGAAATAATATTTTCTTGTAACGTACTCCAACACTGCAAAAAAGAGAAGAATTTCTTCCTCTGATTTTTGTCTTGTTTTTCAATATAAATATCTAAACATTTATAAATGAAGATACATTAACCTGAGAAGCAAAATAACAGATAGGTGTCAAATAAATAAATAAAGTGAGTTTAAGCTTAAAACAAGAAAAAGTTTTTTTTTCTGACCCCAGTTAAGATTTATTTTTCCTGTTTTAAGCTTAAATTTGATACTTTTTTTTTTCTTCAGAAAACATCACTTAATATATGGTCATTTTGTTTCTTAAAATGTATCTGCATTTAAGAATGTATAGATATTTGTATTGGAAAACATCACAAAAAGGCAATCTTTGTTTTAAAATTTACACCAATTTTTTTTCAGTGCAGCACCTCTATTATTTAGCAAAATGTTCTCTTCTCTTCTCTTCTCTTCTCTTCTCTTCTCTTCTCTTCTCTTCTCTTCTCTTCTCTTCTCTTCTCTTCTCTTCTCTTCTCTTCTCTTCTCTTCTCTTCTCTTCTCGTGTTTAAATGTCATCCTTGAAAATCAATCCTCCATCTCTGTCTCCCTTGGCAACAGGTTATAATCCATGGTTACGAGAAGTGGTTGCTAGGTGCGTTGCCAAGATACAGACCCCTCTTCACATCGCAGCGACGTGGGAGGTCGTGCGGTCTGAACATGATGAACTGTGTGTGTGTGTGAACATCAGAACATGATGAACAGTGTGTGTGAACATCAGAACATGATGAACGTGTGTGTGTGTGAACATCAGAACATGATGAACGTGTGTGTGTGTGAACATCAGAACATGATGAACGTGTGTGTGTGTGTGAACATCAGAACATGATGAACGTGTGTGTGAACATCAGAACATGATGAACATGTGTGTGTGTGTGTGAACATCAGAACATGATGAACATGTGTGTGTGTGTGTGAACATCAGAACATGATGAACGTGTGTGTGTGTGAACATCAGAACATGATGAACGTGTGTGTGTGTGAACATCAGAACATGATGAACGTGTGTGTGTGTGTGAACATCAGAACATGATGGCAGAAACACAGAAAGAGGAACGTCTCTGATCAAATCTCCTGAATGTGATTTATCAACAGATGAAAACGAGACAGGCCTGTGATTCAGGTTTAGCGCAGAAGAGATCTAATGCTCTGTTCTGGGTTCACAATGTGGTTTAGACCTGGATTTGAATCAACATCACTTTAATAAGCTCAGTGAAGAGGGAAAATAACCTTGATATCCTGATGCAATCATATTCTGCATCTTTAAACAAGCCTCTGATAACATCCCATAAACACACTGATGGGACACTTTTATTGTTTCTTTTCCAACCGGATACACACATTTCACACAATCCTTTAGCAGTTTCCTTATGATATACATAAAGTTCATTATCAACCACATACACAGAAAAACTCCTTAAAAACTCAGAAAAACCAAAAATCATTCAAATAGTTTTACAGCAGAACTGCAATTTGTGTTCAGACAATTAACAAAGATGAGTTGCATTTCATATTTTCACAGAAATCTCAAGTTTTTCTTACACATTAACACATGCATTAATTTTGATTCAGTCACTGTGTATTAAAACTGAAAAATGAAACTGTAAAAATACAGTTTGGCATATTTATTGAACAGCATATTCAGTAGAAGTAAATATACTGTATAGCAGTTTCATGAAATAAAATGCATTAAATTGATCAAAAGTGACAGTAAGGACATTTATAATGTTACAAAAGATTGCTATTTCATATAAATGCTGTTCTTTTGAACTTTCTATTCATCTGTGAATAATGAAAAATAAAATGTCTCACCTTTCCACAAAAATATTGGCAGCACAACTGTTTTCAACATTGATAATAATCAGAAATATTTCTTGAGCAGTAAATCAGCATATTATTATGATTTCTGAAGATCATGTGACACTGAAGACTGGAGTAATGATGCTGAAAATACAGCTTTGATCACAGAAATAAATTACAGTTTAACAGATATTCACATAGAAAACAGTTATTTTATATAGCAATAATATCTCACATTTTTACTGTATTTTTGTTTAAATAAATGCAGCATTGGTGAGCAGAAGAGACATCAAAACATTAAAACAAAACACACACCGAACCCAAACATTTGTATAGTAGTGGCTATATATTTCAAGGTTAAAACTTATAAGCTGCATGCATAGTATTTACAATATATAAATAAATAAATAAAAGCAGAATGTTTGAAATAGTTTCTGATGTCATCGAGCTCCTGCAGGTCTCAGTGTCTCCTGTAGAGGTCAGTATGAGAATATACAGCTGTGTCATATCAGGACATTACAGGATGGAAATACTACAACATCAGATGACATTTGATCCCAAAATGATCTCATTCAGATGAATCATCCGAGCATGTGCAGCTTCACATCTTCTGATGTGTTATTTTTCTGGAGTGCAGGCTCAGATGAATGTCTAGTTCTCGGAAAAACACCTATTATGTCTTTCCCCCCCCCAAAGCCAATTCAATGTGTCTTTAGGGATGAAAGGATCTGATCACACTGAAATGTATTATTTAGATTTTTGTCCCATTTGTGGCAGGTTCACGCTGAGAATCATGAATTAGGAGTGAAAACAACGTTTGATTATGGCTGAACACTGTTAGTCATAAAGCCAATGTGAGGCGGAAATTGGATTTGGAAACAGTGTGCAATGCATTTTGATAAATTTACATCTCTTCACATCAACCTGTCAAACAGCCCGAGGCGAGAGAGAGAGAGAGAGAGAGAGAGAGAGAGAGAGAGAGAGAGAGAGAGAGAGAGAGAGAGAGAGAGAGAGAGAGAGAGAGAGAGAGAGAGAGAGAGAGAGAGAGAGAGAGAGAGAGAGAGAGAGATGCTAATGTTCAACAAAACCCAAACGCCTCATGAATCAACAGAAGTTTAGCAGGTTTCATCATTTTCCTGTCAGACATGTTTTCATCCATGAAACACTTTAGCTCCTTCATAAAATTAACTTAGCATGAGAACTTTAGGAATCCACAAACATTATGATGAAGGAGCATCTTCATCTAATCCTGTCAAGCACAATGCAGATGTGCACCGGGGCTAGTTGTCACAGGGTCTTTATCTCAGGTTTGGAGTCAGAAATGCTTCTTTTCTCTAATGCTTTTGGAGATTTATTTTCAAACAACTGCTTCAAAACTGTCCTAGACTGAAAAAAATAAAACTTGGTAAAGGATTTACTTTTAAACAATTTTCAATGAGAAATTGCTAAATTTCACAAATAATTTCAAGGAACATTGAATTAAATATTAAATTGTGAAGAAGAAAGATTGAAATAGTATTTTCCTGTAAAACATACTCAAATAATCTTCCAATAAACAAAAAACAAATTGTGATTTTTGTCTTCCAAATTTGCTTACACTGTTTTTATTTATTTTATTAACTACATAATCTACTAGCCAAAACAACATAGGATATATTTAATAAATCACGTTTGATTTTTTCCTCCAGAATTGTTTTGCTTTTCATAATTGACTTTTATTGTTTACATTCTGCTGAAAAGCCTTTAATAGGCTGAGAATGAGAAATTAATGATTTTATTGTGACAACTTACCCCATATAGTCACAATAAAACCATTATAGAGATTGTGTAAGAAACAGCGTTAGAGTTAAACTCTCGTCTTTTCTATTTTTAATAGAAAATAATACAGTGATCAGCATTATGATTGCATAATATTGAAATAAAATACTTTATATCTTTAAAATATAACATTTACCACAAACAAACAAACAAACAAATAAATAAATAAATATTCATTTTCACATTAGCTACATAAATTGAAATATAATAGAGAACAGAAAATGGTTCTGAAATAGCTTAACAGCTAATAAAGTTTCTAAAAATTGTAGTAAAATTAATTGCATTATGCTGAATCAGCATAAATGAAAAATACTTATTTGTTTCCTAATTGTTTAAAATTTTCTATTTTGTCTTGATATTAACCAATCACAAATCAATACAAACATAGAATAAAATGTATATATATATATATATATAATATAGCCTATATATGTGTACTCTACATGCTTAATTTGCATTTAAATACAACAAAAGCGCTTTAAGCGCAATTAGAAACTACTAAAATATGATCTTTTTTATTAAAAAGGCATATAAGCTCTTCTGCATGTACATTGATAAACTCAGCCTGCTGATTGTACGAGCGGCTGGTGATGATGGAGTGTGTCTCGGGGAAACGACCCCCGTTGACTTACACGTGATGACTTCTGTAATTGGTTCCTCCTCTAATTGAAATGTTATAAAAACGCATCTGTTGATGTGGCAGTATAATTACCGTATGCACAGCGCTTGATGAATTGACATGTTGGATTGGTAATTGCAACGGGTAAAAAATGCAGACAGTTTTGGCCATTAGCTCAAATCTGTTAATGTTCTGCACTCAGCGAGATGGATTTACATTTTATATTCTCTAACGCTCTGCAGTTTGTGCTGCTTTGTTTCGCCTTAAAGTGTGATTTCTGTGGTGCTCAGAGAAAATACAAAACATCAGCTAAACACAAAATATATGATGTGCAGTGGTATTGTGCCATTGATATACTATCAGGTTTTTCAGCATTTTTAAAAAAGACTTTATGTATATATATATTTATATATTTCAGTTTTCACTTTAATTTTAAAGATTTATTAACTTTATTGTTTAATGGTCATTTTTATTAGTTTATGTTTTTATTAATATGTCTATACGTTTATTCAGTTTTATTTTTTAGTTTTAGTGTATTTAGTTTGAGTTATTTTATATGTTCAGTTTACACTTTAATTTGAAAGTTTTAGTAAGTTTGTTTTGTTTGTCATATTATTAGTTTTAGTTTTTTAGATACTGTATCTTTTATTTTTTACTTATTTTAGTTTAAGTTATTTTATATGTTACATTTTTACTTTGAACCTTTTACTTTTCATTAGGTTTAGTTTTTTATTCAATATGTCTACATAGCTTTTATTAATCTTTATTTATTAATTTTAGTTTTAGTTATTTTTGTTTTCAGGCTTAAGGTTTCTGTATTTTTTTTCTTTCATTTTTATATCATTCTTTCTATTTTCATATTTTTTTAAAAAAATATATACATACAGTTTTTAGTAATTTTATTAGTTTTAATTATTTTTCCATTTCTGATTTAGACTTTACTTTTACAGTTTAAGTGATTATGTTTTTTACTTTTATTATGTGCATATACATTTTTAATTATAAGTTTTAGTTTATTCAATTTGAGTTATTTTAGTACTTAAACTAAAAGACAATGAGAAATGTTTCCTTGGCAATTAGCTGAAATAAAGTGTTTTCCCTGTTATTTTATTTCAGTTAATGTTTATTTTTCACGTAATAAAAATACACTTTATGGTTTTAGTTTTAGTTAACTAGGATAATAACCCCGATGCATGACTGTTTTCTTGAATGTGATCAGTGAGATTAAAAGGCAGAATAATTATAACAGCAGAAAGATTATATATAATGTTTTGATTTGCATTTCATAAATGCAAACATGTTTCATAAATGATGAGTTCAGTCTAAAAGCGATGAATCCACAAGTGACTGTTACACAAGCTGAGAGAGGAAAACAAACGAGATGCAAATCATCATCGATTCACTCTCTCTCGTTCAGCATCAGAATCTAAAGAGTTACTGCCTCCCACTGTAGTCATAGCAACAGGTTAATCAGCATCCGCTCTGATCTCTCTGTCGCCGAGCAGGTTGCTAAGATACAGATGAAGTTGCAGGCCCTGGAGAGCATCCAAACAAACCTGTGCAAAATAATACGCGTTTAGTTTTGTCACAAACGCCCTGAGATGCATGAAAAGCTCTTTCTGGGATGTAGTTAGCAACAGGTCTAACGAGACACGAGTAAACAATGAAACGCGTTTGTTTTGTCACACACACACACACACACACACACACACACACCACACACTCGCACTCGCACTCGCACACGCTCACGCACACGCACACGCGCAGTAGTCTCTGTGAGGAGGGGGATGATTGCAGGGTTCGTCTGTGAGTTGCATCATGTTCCTCCGGGCTGCGGGTGAAGGTGCGCTCACGCTCGTCTCTGATGGCAGGAGAGATTAACGAGGCGCGGCGCACAGATTTAGCCAAAGCGCCGCGAGTGGAGATCCAGCAGGGTGCTGGAGATTTTAGGCTGCTGCTTTTCTTGAAGTTTTGCATAAATTTGACTAAAAAGCAGCTTTTCGAGGAACTTCAGTGCTGAGGAAATCAACGCCCCAATTTCATGTTTTCATCAAATCAGGCGAAAGACGCGCAAAGGACGCTTTATTCCAATTTCCATAAATGTGTCAAGGCGAGCAAAAGTGATCCAGATATGACACACTCCATTCTGAACACTGACTCACTGAGCTGTGAGTCACTCTGACCTTCATTCTCTCTCTCTCTCTCTCTCTCTCTCTCTCACACACACACACACACACACACACCAGCATGAACACAACTGCACTATAAGACTGATGCTCAACTCCATTTGATGTGTACAGTTTTATCCAGCTGCTTACACACATTTTCAAAACTTTGCCTTTTTTCTGCAAACTTTACACACAAATCAAAGAATTGCACACAAAATGCAAACTGCCTCACATTTCTTGCAAAATGAAGCACTGCATTCAAAATATCACAAACACATCTCAAACACCTTTGCCATAATATTAATTCCTGTTCGATTGTTGTGTGTTACATAGAGAATTGTGTTTTATGTTTTGCAAAAAGTGTTTTATGAAATTGAAAAGGCTGAGAAATAGTGTCTGGTTTTGCAGATTTGGTGTGTGCTTCTGCTGTTTGAGTGACAGCTTTCAGAAATTATGTGACAAGTAAAGATTTTGTGTGTAAGCAGTTGAAAAAAAACTGTAAGTCAGTTACTAGAAGCAACACACTTGCAACTAATAACTATTATCACCAAAACTTGTCACACTGCAAAAATATGTTCTTCCTCAGTATTTTAGTCTTGTTTTCCAGTACAAATATCTAAACATGTTTAAATCAGTATGCATTTACATCAGAAGCAAAACGACGCTATATTAAGTTGTTTTGTCCTGAGAAAGTATCAAAATTAAGTGAGTTGTTGCTTAAAACAAGAAAAAACATCAGTCAATGGGGTCAGAAAAACTAACTAAATTCAAATCTAAGCAAGTCCATTTTTCTGACCTCATTGGAAGATTTATTTTTCATGTTTTAAGTATAAACTCATTCATTTTGATAATTTTTTTTTTCTTGATATCTTGTGTCATTTTGCTTTTCAAATAAATGCATCTTGATTTATGACTGTTTAGATATTTGTACGGGAATAAAAAACTAAGAAAATAGTTTTTGTAGTGTTTCTAGACAGAATGATAAATACATAAGCAGATTATAAGATGTTTCAAATGTATATACATTTTTATAGTTTATATTAGGGATGCACCGATAGTTTTATTTTTGGTGCCGATAAAGATGTACCGATACCTGTATTTTCATTGCATTTATCATTTTTTTTTTAAATCGTAGGTACAGAAACCAAAAGAATATGTATAATGTTCTTAGTTCGTTTAGCAAATAGATACTTCCTTCAGTGATTTTCAAACTTAATATAATATATTCTACAAGCTTTTGTTTCTTTCACTCTTCTTCTGTTTTAGTTTTTGCTCTATGGTAGGCCTGCTTTAAGTTAAAGGAACATTAGAGCTGCAGTGGCTCAGTACTGTGATCAACACTGTTTCCTATAATAATGCAAGGAATCACTCTTTATATATAAATCTTGTAACAGCGATATACATATTTTCTGAAACACAAGTTGCATTTTTTATCACCTGAAACGTGCTGTGACTTGTATTCCAAAGCGACTCATATACATAATACAATTAACGTTGTTTCCAACAGGCTGCTAGTTTCACTTTCGATTTAGATAAAGTTATGTGTGCTTGACTTTTAAAATAAATATTTTTCATAGCGAATGCCACTATAATTTTTGTTTGTTTTATATTTACAATTTAGTTTTAATCTAAATGATGCGTGTGCTGAGTGAGCGAACAGCAATAAAGATCATGCAACAGAAGTGTGTGCGCTTGTGCTTTCTCTCTCTCCGTCACTCCTTACCATCAAGTAACTTTAAGTAACTTGTGCATTGTTTTACTTGCTTGCTTTTTGACATTTCTGACCGAACTACAAACGTTCCAGTGATGTCTGTGAGTTCCTGCATTATCGGGCCTGATACCAATACCAGGATCGGTATCGGTGCATCCCTAGTTTACATATAGTTCATCATATTTTAATAAATTAGAGTGGAATTTCAGAGTGCATTAAATCTCTTTGAATTACAATTGAGTAAATTCCTCTTCCTGTCATTCCATTTGAATTTCCTGTATGTTGTGGTCAATTCAAATTCACATTTATGAACTGAAATTGAGGCAGTTCTTCAATTCTGAATGTTCCTCAGCCCTGCTTTTCACTGACAAATCAAGTCGTCATGGATCGACTCAAATCCTGCCCTACATTTGTCTCACTCAGTATCATATTTCACTCAGAAATTCATGACGTTATAGAGTTTGTGAACGTGGTTTCATGTTGAAGGCCGTGACAGAAGCGTCTCTGTGTGCAGATGAAAGAGAGAAACTCCGGGGATCTTCACTAGCGATTCCAGATTCTCCTTTGAAAGCTGAAAGCTTCTCTCCTGACCTCTTTGTTGAAATATCTGGTGTTTTAACACAACACTTTAAATGTGCAAGACTTACGTCACTCTATAACACACACACACCAAAAACTGCTGCTAAAACGAGTTAGAGTTCAGTTCATCAGATTGTAGTGATTAGTTGTGTAAGTGAACACAAACTGCATACGTTACATGTCATTTTGCTTTACCATTTTGCTGCATGCTGTGATGTGCAAAATATGATTTTGAATGAGGCAAAAATTTAGAAAAAAAGATTTAATCAGAAATTAGAGGTGAATTTTTTTTTTCTATGGCATGGTTCATTCAAAAATGACAATTACCTGAAAATATCCTCACCCTCAGATCATCCAAGATTAGGATGAGTTTGTTTCTTCATCAGATTTGGAGAAATGTGTCTCTGCATCAGTGTCTCAGCAATGGATGCTCTGCAGTGAATGGGTGCCGTCAGAATGAGAGTCTGATAAAAACATCACAATAATCCACACCACTCCAGTCCATCAGTTAACATCTGGAGAAGACAAAAGATGAAACAAATCCAGCATTAAGACGTTTTAAACTAAAATACCATAGAGTCCATAATCCATAATAACTTTTCCTCCAGTGAAAAAGTGCATCTCCTGTTGTCTCTCACATCAAAATCCAGCCACATATTTGTTTAAAGCTGTTTTGTCTTGTAAACGCTGCTTGATCTGATGCAGATTTCTCTCCTGATTCAGACCAGAACACTTTTTCAGAGTTATAAGAGTTATTATGGATTATAAACATCTTAATGATGGATTTGTTTCTTACAAACACACAGCTTTTGTCTTCTTAAGTCATTAATTGACGGACTGGAGTGGTGTGGATTACTTGTGGAACTCGTCTACATCTTGAATGAGGACATTTTCAGCAAATGTTCATTTTTGGGTGAACTCTTCCTTTAATGACTGGATCAATCATTGATTAGTGGAGAGCTTTAATGATCCATGATATTAGATGAACTCGCTCTGATTACGTCGATGAAATAATGTAACAGATTTGTATTCTGTATTGATTTTTTTCCATGCTGCTGTATTATTAAATCATCAACTAATGTTGTGTTTTATATATATTCTCAGTTTGTTATTTGATATCAAGTCTCTCCATCTATACATCAAGTCAAATAACAAACTGTGTCTGGTTTTTACATGTGATTCAGACGGTTCTTGACCATCACAGTGTCTCGGTCTGCGGTGATCATGTCATCATGTCTCAGGTCAAGTCACTTTTATTTATACAGTGCTTTTAACAATACAGGTTGTGTATAAGCAGCTTTACAGTCTCAGGTGTGCCGTGTGACTCTCCATCACTCGCTCTGGGTTTGATCTCACTGATTTCATGCCGCCCTCTGAATTACACAGAAACGAGAGGATGACGGGATGTAAATAACAGGCTGCGATCACACATTTCATCTTGTATTATGAAACTATGCTCTTGGAAATAACATAAATCAAAAGGGAAGCGTGGAGGATTGTAAAGCGTAACGGGCCGCTGGAGGAAAAGCTGCTTCACTGTCAAACTCAATTACAGCCTGTAAATTTTATTATTTTTTTTTTTTTACAAAATTCATCAATGATGCATTAAATTGACGAAAAGTGCCAGTAAAGACATTTATAACGATACAAAAGATTTCTATTTCAAATAAATGCTGTTCTTTTGAACTTTCTATTCATCTGTGAATCCTGAAAAATAAAATATATCACGGTTTCCACAAAAATATTGTGCAGCATAACTGTTTTCAACATTGATAATAATCAGAAATGTTTCTTGAGCAGCAAATCAGCATATTAGAATGATTTCTGAAGATCATGTGACACTGAAGACTGGAGTAATGATGCTGAAAATACAGCTTTGATCACAGAAATAAATTACATTTTAACAGATATTCACATAGAAAACAGCTGTTTTAAATTGCAAAAATATTTCATTGTTTTACTGTATATTTGATCAAATAAATGCAGCCTTGGTGAGCAAAACATAAAAAAATCTTAATTATTCCAAACTTTTTTTTTGGAGAATAAATGGAGGGCATTTGCTGAAGCCTGAAATTATCGTGCTCCGTTTCTCAGGAGAAACATCTGTGAAGCATCAGCAAACGTCCTCCATTTATTCTCAAGAGATGTCATTATGTAATTTCTCTTTCCTCCATAAATCAAAGCCAAATTTAACATGAGACTTTAACGCTCTGCTCTCGTGATGTTTTACTGTCGTGCGGCTCTGGACCCACATGATCTCTGCTTTTCCATCTGATCCGTCAGCAGCAGATCCCTCATGAATAAAAAGAGCTTGTAAATAAAAGGCGATCTGAAGCTGCGCAGAAGCTTTGATCCTATTATGTGTCACAAAAGCGTAATCAATATCCAATCAGGAGAAATATGACACAGGGCCTCTGTTGTCACAGGTTATGTCTCCATTGCAGCAGGCCAGGTGTTGCACGGTATTGATGTCAGTTTAGGAAGCGTGGATGAGAGATAGAGAGAGCCAGAGATAATTAAAACCAGGGATGCGGAGGAAGACGACGGATTAGAGGTGAATGAAGAAGCGTTCAGTTCCCAGCAAACATCTGAGCGCCGTTTACATAATTACAGACGCCGTCTCCAGATGACTGAGCTGAAGGGCAAATCAACAGCTTCATTCCTCTGTAAAGTTTCTTCTCTCCTTCACTTTTGCCCTCATGTTTCGTTACGAAGCTCAGTCTATTTTCAGGCTCTGATGTTTTGCATCTGAACGGTTCATTTATGATCAAATAAAATGCTCCATATTCTGATGTTCAAGACAAACTTTAAATGTCAGCTTGACAATCTTTCCTGAAAGTTTAAAGCAGCTTTACAAAGTTGAAATGCTCTGTAGGCTTTGTGTAGATTACAGTAAATACAGTCTCTTTTGCTCAACAAGGCTGCATTTATTTAATCAAAAATACAGTAAAAATATGAAATATTTTTGCCATTTAAAATAGCTGTTTTCTATGTGAATATCTGTTCAAATTTAATTTATTTCTGTGATCAAAGCTGTATTTTCAGCATCATTACTCCAGTCTTCAGTGTCACATGATCTTCAGAAATCATTCTAATATGCTGATTTGCTGCTCAAGAAATATTTATGATTATTATCAATGTTGAAAACAGTTGTGCTGCACAATACTTCTGTGGAAACTGTGATACGTTTTATTTTTTCAGGATTCACAGATGAATAGAAAGTTTTGATCACAGCAATCAATTACATTTTAACATAGAATCACATTTTTACTGTATTTTTGATCAAATAAATGCAGTCTTGGTGAGCAGAAGAGACTTCAGGTAGTGTACATTGACATAATATAAATTATTAAATTATATTGTCCATGATTAAATAAGCTAAATGAATAAACACAAACAGCTCAATTTATCAAGACACCAAATTCTGCGATCAAAAGTCAGAGATCTGAATATGAACTCATCATCAGATCTGCTCCACATTCATTTTGAGGATGATGAATGATGACAGAATATTAATTTTGACTGAACTAAACCTGTGAGACCCCAGAGAAAGAGTGATAAAATGATCCTGGAATGTTTGGAACATTTATAACAAATCACACATGGACTGAGTTATGTTTAATATTCTTAAACAAATCTACGTTAAATCTCTCATGTTTCGGCATTGAGTTCCACACACACACACACACACACACACACACACACACACACACACACACACACCTCTCACACACACACACACACACGTCAGACCGAGACGAGCGACAGCTGAGTGTTCCCGTCCTCCAGGTGTAGAAACTTCAGCGAGAGATGAAAGCTTGTGAAGTGTTCAGAGCTCCTCAGCTCGTGTGTGTGTGTGTGTGTGTGTGTGTGTGTGGGGTTTATGTGGTTTATGAGGACACAAATTTGTATAATGACATGGGTATGACAGAGGTATTACAATTTGAAAGTGTTTTATGAGGACACTGCCTATGTCCCCGTAATTCAAAAGGCTTAAAAAACATACTAAATGGTGTTTTTTTTTTTTATCTAAAGATGCACACAGTCTCCTGTGAGGGCTAAGTTTAGGTGTAGGGTAGGTGTAGGGCAATAGCACACACAGTTTGTTCAGTATAAAAACCATTACGCCTATGGAGAGTCCCCATAAACCACAAAAACCAACATGTGTGTGTGTGTGTGTGTGTGTGAGAGTGTGTGTGAATGTGTGTGTGTTGTGTGTGTGTGTGAGAGAGAGTGTGTGAGTGTGTGAGAGTGTGTGTGTGTGTGTGAGTGTGTGTGTGTGTGTGTGAGTTACTGGAGATTTGTTCCTCTCGTGGAGAGTCGCACTATGAGGGGCCGTGCAAGCCATAAGTGTGTGAAAGTAGAAATATATGTATGTGAAAAGAGAATATAAGTGTGTGAGAGCACCAGAATGAATTATGGCTTGTACAGCCCCTCATATCACACGTTGAGTGACACACACACACACACACACACACACACACACACACACACACCTGTACATAGATATAGATATATACGTGTGTGTCTCTTTTTCCTTTTTGAGAGTAACTTTTTTTTTTGGTATATTCACCAAGCTTAGGTGTGATGTGTTTTGTTTGTATGCGTGTGTTTTATTTCTAAATAGTTACTATATAAAATAAAAAAAATTGCAACCACATACACTGGACACTGTGTTCTCCATTTTTTTGATGTAGTGTCTAATGAATGATCTGTAGTGCGTATAGTATTGACTAATATGTGTATGATTTGAAAGCTTTGTTTGATTTGGACTACAGGTGAAATGGTTTTGAAGAGTCAGGGGTTCTGTGAATTTAGTCTGAACATTAGGATTTGTGTTTAAGGTTTTAAGGAAATGAGTGATAGTTTCAAGAAATGTGTTTTAGCAATTCAGAAAAACTGTAATAAAATTAAATTCATAATTTCTTTCACTTTATTTATTTGACATATAATTATTTCTACAAAACAGATATTATAGATTTCAGTCTTCTTTATTATTTCATTAAATGCCCACTTTTAATTTTTCCTAATGTTCATCTGACTATAATTTGGCCAGAACATTAAAAATGAAACATTTAAAAATGAAACATTTAAAAATGAAATTATATTTAAATTGTACTTTTTTTCAAATGTTGTGCGTGTGTGTAATTTATATAATATTATACACATTTTATAAATATTGCAGGGTTTTTTGGTCTTTTTTTTCTTGAAACTGCAATAAATGTTCACTTTTCTCATTTCTAATGTTCATCTGACTACAATTTGGCCAATCAGTGGAGAAGAAAATCTAAATTAAACAAACAGGGAATATTTCATTAAAATTCAAATATCGGCACATGCTGTCACACTACTGTATATGGGGGTAAGCTGTGAACAGAAATTTTAATTTTGACAAAAAAACTCTCCTGAGAACAGAGGTCATTAATTGTGAGTTTATATCTCATAATAATAATAATAAAAAAACCTTGCTACATGTGTTAGGCTGAGACTTGTCATAGCACTAGCATATTATTGATTTTGATTGCTTCTATTGTCATCATTTGGAAGTGTCTGCTAAATTACTAAATGTAAATGTAATTCTGTCTTTTGTCTAGTAATTTCACATTTATATCTCAGAATTCTGACTTTTTTCATGTAATTTTGAGTTTATCTCATAATTCTGACTTCTGTCTCGTAATATAGTTTATTTCATAATTCTGACTTTTTTCCTGTAATTGTGTTTATATCTCATTATTATGAATTTTCCATTGTGAGTTTATCTCATAATTCTGACTTTTGTCTTGAAATATTGAGTTCATCTCATAGTTCTGACTTTTTTCATGTAATTGTGAGTTTATATCTCATAATAATGACTTTTGTCTCGTAATATTTCTTAATTCCAACTTTTTTCCTGTAATTGTGTTTATATCTCATTATTATGATTTTTTCCCTGTAATTGTGAGTTTATATCTCATAATTCTGACTTTCATCTTGTAATTGTGAGTTCACATCTCATAATTCTGACATTTTTCCCAATAATTGTGTTTATATCTCATAATTCTGACTTTTGTCTCACTACTGTATATGGGGTAAAGCTATGAACAGAAATTTTATTTTTATTTGTATTAAATTGTAATACGTGTGACAACATGCCCCGAGCTGACAAAAACTCTCCTGAGAACAGAAGTCATTATATAGCTTGGCAGAATGTGTCTGTGTGGTTTTTATTAACATTCATTTTAGAAAGAAAACATGAATCTCAATTCTGACTGTGATCCAGACCTGCTGATTATTACAATGTTAAACACGTAAGAGCCAGCTTTGCATTATGAAACATTAATATATGCATATAATTCCTGTTCAAATGCTGAGCCGAGAGTTTTCTGATACAAGAATAAAACATTTTATTTGAATTAATTCACCCCCACATCCCATTAACTATTCATTATTTGCCCTTTTTAAATGATTTGCTATTTGCAACCGTGTCATCCGATTTGCTATTCAGATGCACTTAACACCATTATCTCAATTAATACAGCCACACGTGCTGCTAATGCATCTTCTGTTGGACTCAAAGAGACTGAGAAGAGAATGAAGCGGAGGCGAGCTGGTCTACAGGACTGTGCTTTATTTAGAGTCTAAGCAGAATATCATCATCTAGAGCTACAGAGATCATGAGCAGGGAGGGAACCCAGACTATCTTACAGCTCTGATTCAACAGAACAGCATGAGCAAAAGGCTTGTGTCTCTTCAAGTAAACGTGTTTCTTTCAAAGAGTCGAAAGAGATTTCATTGCAACTCAACAGAGGTTTTTGTGTCAATGAATTGACCGCCGTCCTGATGCATCGAACAAAAGATTAGAAAAGCATGAGAGAATTTCAAAAACAAGCCATGAATGTTGTGGTCTCGGTGTGGCATCGTTTGTGTCCAGCTCCTCGTGTCAGTTTGGTCCAAACAGCTTTAGGCAGAAAACGAGAGACGTGAGCATCTTCACACTTCATTCATGCTTATTCAATAACAGCTCAAAGGAATAATTCATATTTTCTCACTCACAAACCTGTATTACAGCGTTTCTTTTGTTGAACACAAAAGATATGAAGATAGTTTTCCAGCTGTGTTCCAGTGAAGAAACAACAGCATATGGGTTTGGAACACATGTCATTTTTGGCTGAACTGTTTTTTTAAGATAATTATCGCATTGAAATGATCCCTCATTAATATTCTCTGTATGGAAGCTCAATTCCGCCAATGAATAAAAATATAAAATTCACTTTTTATCTCACAATTCTGAGTTTATTCTCACATTTCTGCCTTTTTTTCTTGAAATTCTGAGTTTACATCTCGCAAATCTGACGTTTTTTTTCTCAGAATTCTGACTTTTTCCCCTGTAATTGTGTTTATATATCATAATTCTAACTTTTGTCTCATAATTGTGAGTATATATCTCACAATTGTGACTTTTTTCTCATAATTGAGAAATTTAATAATTTTTTCTCAAATTGAGTTTGTCATAATTCTGACTTTTTTTCCCATAATTGTGTTTATATCTCAATTTTGATTTTGTCTCGTAATTTTCTCATAATTCTGACATTTTTCTCATAATTGTGAGTTTATATCTCATAATAATAATAATAAAAACCTTGCTGCATGTACTGTGTCAGGCTAACTGAGACTTGTTATAGCACTTGTATATCGTTGCTCTTTTGTTGGTTTTGATTGCTTCTATTGTCCTCATTTGTAAGTCGCTTTGGATAAAAGTGTCTGCTAAATGACTAAATGTAATGTAATTCTAACTTTTGTCTCGTAATTTCACATTTATATTTTAGAATTCTGACTTTTTTCCTGTAATTCTGAGTCTATACAATGAAAAAAATATTTATTGAATTTACAAAAAAAAATTGAAGGTAAGTGGTTGCAATCAATTTATTTTAGCTACATTTAAATAAACAAATTTAGTTGACTAACTTTCAATTTGTTTTTTAAATCATTTTTTTTTCAGTGTACCTCATAATTCTGAATTTTGTCTTGTAATATTGAGTATCTCATAATTCTGACTTTTTTCCTGTAATTGTGTTTATATATCATTATGACTTTTTTCTTGTAATTGTGAGTTTATATCTCATAATTCTGACTTTTGTCTTGTAATATTGAGTTTATATCTCATAATTCTGACTTTTGTATTGTAATATTGAGTTTATATCTCATAATTCTGACTTTTGTCTTGTAATTGTGTTTATATATCATTATTATGACTTTTTTCCTGTAATTGTGAGTTTATAACTCATAATTCTGACTTTTGTCTTGTAATATTGAGTTTATCTCATAATTCTGACTTTTATCTTGTAATATTGAGTTTATATCTCATAATTCTGACTTTTGTCTTGTAATATTGAGTTTATCTCATAATTCTGACTTTTGTCTTGTAATATTGAGTTTATCTCATAATTCTGACTTTTGTCTTGTAATATTGAGTTTATCTCATAATTCTGACTTTTGTCTTGTAATATTGAGTTTATCTCATAATTCTGACTTTTGTCTTGTAATATTGAGTTTATCTCATAATTCTGACTTTTTTCCTGTAATTGTGTTTATATCTCATTATTATGACTTTTGTCTTGTAATATTGAGTATCTCATAATTCGGACTTATTTCAGAACTGCAAGATATAAACTCAGAATTGTGAGAAAAAAAATCTGAAGTTTGAGATAAAAAGTTTTATTCTGTGACGGAAATTTTCTTCCATATCTAGAGATATTTTGAAGCTTCATTCATTGTCAGAGGCCCAGCATATTCAAAAACCTCCTCACAGTTCATTTCATTTGAATAAATGGTGAATATGAGCAAAACAAATAATCAAAAAATAAGACACATAATGAGAATACAGTTTCAAGGCAAATATACGGTATCAAAAAAAAAAATTCAAAAGAAGAAACAAATCTTTAGAAACCAGCAGGTGTTTACAGAATCAAGAACACTGAAGTAAATCATGAGCCTCAAACATCATTCTCTAATGTACACAGCTGTAGAAATGAAGCTTACGTTCACAAAACTCTTAAAACCTTATAACGTTCTTAGGGAGGAAGTGATGTCATCACACGGCATTCCAATCAAAGCCCGTGACACGGACGATTCAGAAACCCTCGGCTTTGACTTCAAAAAATAAATCAAAGAAAAAAACAAGCATTTGCCAACATGAATACGTCATTGTAATATTAGTGCTTCAAAGACAAGTAATATTTTTTTCTACAGTACTCATAAATACTTTTATAGCTTTCGTCTCTTAAACTCAGTGGATATATTAATTGTCTTCTATTGTCTGTATTGATGTAGTAATAAAATGACTGAATGTAATCATTTATAACATGTATGGTAGCACACAAATATTCCTATCTGAAAATAACTTTTTATGAACAATAAATAATATTTTATGCTAATCGGGTATAAATAATAATAATACAGGAAACATGAGGTATTAAGTCCAAAATCATATGAATTTCACTCAAGTTTTAGCATGATGTCAAAAATACA
This sequence comes from Aspiorhynchus laticeps, assembly GCA_023376895.1. Lineage (NCBI taxonomy): Eukaryota > Metazoa > Chordata > Actinopteri > Cypriniformes > Cyprinidae > Aspiorhynchus > Aspiorhynchus laticeps. The sequence continues at coordinate 2,539,771 of CM041798.1, forward strand.
TGATTTCAATAATATATCATTATTGTTTTGCATTGCAGTTATGAGAACTTGGGAAATAAATGTATTTAATTGTCATGAAAATAATGCATAAAAACACCATAATCCTAAAAATAGGCTTTAGTAAATTCACTTTCTGATTATTTCATGGTGAAATATGCCAGACATGAGACACTGACGACACGTGTGTCGAACCCTTGACCTCCTAGTGGACCAAACTCGCTGCTATTCATTCACACGTCCATAATCTCGAAATATGCTCGTGTAAACGTCAACGGAACTCGCAGAAGGGTAGAAAAGCGTAAAAACTAACTAGATTCACTCACTGAACCTGGAATAAATACAGAAAAATCAGTCAAAATGACCAGGGAGCAAAATTAGTAAGTTACCCAAACCCCGCCCCCACCCAGATGCCCCGCCCCCACCCTCACCCTAGCCCCGCCCCTCCACCCTGTGCTACCATCTATTCTGATTATATTAACAACACGCTGGACGAAGCTAAGCTAACAGAGCGAAGTCTCTAGTGTTCGCAAGCTATTTAGTTTTTAAAACATGACAGAATAAAAAAACAATTGCCTTTTTTGCTTTGAATCGTAGCTTTATCAGACATGATTGCACATTTTCTGGCTGCTTTTGTCTTCTGCAGGAAGATCAAAACATGCTCGATGAAGCAGTTTCTGTCGCGTCTTAAAGGCTCGGTCGACATGTCAGGTGCCCAAGAGGATCCACAAACCATGACATCATTGAGTCTGATGCCCTGAGAGTTAAAGAAGATCTGTGGTCTTCAGGTTTAGCGCCTGCATGTGTTTCTAATGCTCTCTACATCTCGTTACATCTCACCCCATCCGCAAAAAATAACTATTAAACGAGGAGCATTCATTTCTTCCCTGTCTAAAACGGTTCCTTTCATTATTTCTTGACTTGTAGTCAATTACATCTGACTTCCTTCTCTTGACAATCACAGCTATTTTCAGGGAGAGTCGAGCTCGAGGGCATCCGCTCTTCTCTCCGGAACGTTCTTCACTTCTGTGACCTCTTAACGAACCCCGAACGACCTCTTAACGAGCAGAGCAACACGGATCCGCCTGTGAATACAGACGAGCTCGACTGGAGCTCATTTTGTGTTCTTCACAACTACATTCACTGCAAAACATGAATATCTTCATCTACTAAAATGATTTTCTTACTTCGTATTTTTGCCTTGTTTTCCATTATAAATATCTAAATATTCATAAATCAAGATAAATTTACTTGAGAAGCATAATGACATAAGATACTAAGTTTTGTTTTCTGGAAAAAAGCATTAAAATTGCATCAAAATTATATCAAAATTTTGTTAATTATTTTTTTTTTTGCTTAAAACAAGAAAAAATATCTGCTGATGTGGCAAGAAAAATGATCTTGTTCTCCTTTAGAATTTAGATTATTATTTTGACCCCATGTGTTGTTTTCTTGTTTTAAGCAAAAAGTAACAAAATTCTGATACTTTTCCCTCCATAAAACAATATCTGAAGACATTTTTCTTCTAATGTAACTGTATCTAGATTCAAGAATGTTTAGATATTTATGCTGGAAAGCAAGATTAATTTTTTTTTTTTTTTTGCAGTGTACTCATAATTTTTGTCTTGTTTTTCAGTAAAAATATTAAAACATTCATAAATTAAGATACATTAACTTGAGAAGCAAAATGACTTAAGATATTAAGTCTTTTTTTAATTGATCAAAGTGTTGTTAGATTTTGCTTAAAACAAGAAAAATCTTAATTTAAAGGGAAAAGATCATTTTTCTTGCCCCATTGTTTTCTCATTTTAAGCAAAACCTCACTTAATTTTAATATATATTTGACAGAAAACAAGACTTAATAGTTTTTCAAGTAAACGTGTCTTGATTTAAGAATATTTAGATATTTATAATAATTTTAATTTTTTTCCCGTGCGGTACTAATATCTAAACATTCTTAAACTGAGATACACTTAAGATGCAAAATCATATTAAGATATTATGTTTCAAATTGAATGAGTTTTTGCTTAAAACAAGAAAATGATCTGCCAATGAGGCAAGAAAAATATTCCTGTCTCCCTTTGAATTAAGATGATTTTTCTGATCCCATTGGCAGATATTTTTTCTTGTTTTGAGTTAAAATTTTGATACCGTTTTCAGACTTAATATCATTTTGCATTTCAAGTAAATGCATCTTGATTAATAATGTTTAGATATTTTGTACTGTAAAACAATACTGAGATATTCCTATTTTTGCAGTGTTGGCACTGAGACAGATATTAATAAGCACTTTCTCTCGTTTATTTCTGCTATTCCTGATTGTGTGGTGTTTATACTCAAGCGTACAGATGTGGAAAACTGTCCCAAACCCTTTACGCTCCACTGAACTCACTCTGAACGTAAGTGAAGGTGAACAGACGCTTGATTTAACGCTGATAAATATAGCACGATCTTCTGCTCTGTTGTGGCTACAGATATATGACACTTTAACCCAGACGCTCGTTTCTACAGACCAAACCTCACCGAAAACATCATCTGTTCTAGACAATACCAGCAGCACCAAACTAGACACAATGCAAAATACTGTGCTTTAGCAAACGATTCCAGTGCTTCAGAGTCATCCGTGTGCTTTGCTGATGTGTCTGTTTTAACAATACAAGTAGGTGTTTTATCAAAATAAAAACTGTGGATATATGAATAAAAATGAGCAGGATAATGGATTCTAAAGTGAAACACTTGAGAAATTTCATTTGGCACCTCTCAGGGTTATTATTGAGTAAAACATACTCTAACATGAGTAAAACAAAACTATAAAAAAAAATATTTGAAATAAAATAAAAGTTAACTGAAAGTTAAAACATTATATATATATATATATGTTTAGTTTAAGTTGAAGTACTAAAATAAGCTACAAAAAAATTATTTTCTTAGTATCTTTGTCTTGTTTTCCAGCACAAATATCTAAACATTCTTAAATAAAGACACATTTACTTGAGAAGCAAAATGACAAGATTTTGTTTTCTGAAAAATGTATCAAAATTAAGTATGTTTTCACTTAAAAAAAGAAAAAATATCTACCAATGCGGAAATATGTATATATATATATATATATATATATATATATATATTCTTGTTTTAATAAACACCTCACAAAATGTAGTTCTTTTTAAAATTTTGATAATCAAGTAAATGTATATTTATTTAAGAACGTTTGATATTTGTACTAAAAAACAAGACAAAAATCAGTAAGAAAAATCTTTTTTTTTTTTTTTTGAAGTAAAACTAAAACTAAGAAAAAATGAATAAAAAAATGTATAGACAAAAAAAAAAAAAAGAAAAACAACAAAAATCTTAAATTAAAAACAAAATATAAAAATCTAATTCAAAATACTGGCAAATGGTAAAATAACACTGGAACTTCAGTTTCATGAAGGACAGGACGAGTTTCTGACAGGAATTTGTCAGATATATTCATAGAAAATGATAACGCAGACAGAAAGACCCTCACATGAAACACATCAGCAGGTTTTTAACTATAACTAGTGCTTGTTATGATTAAGAAGCGTTTTCCAGCGCAGGATGGAGTAAATAAAACCCAATCAGAATCAGAATAATGCAGTGAAGTGATTGTATGGAGACAGATATCCTCACAATAGTGTCTGATGATGCACACATGGGCAGGCCGTTCCCTCATCAGTGTCAGCGTTCGAGCGCAGGCAGCATGGCAGAATTGCATGGTTTTGGTCCTTTGGGATCCTGGCGGGAGCGTCTTTTTAAAGTATGCTGGCATGAAGGTTTAGAGGTCAGGTTCGGTCTCTGAGACACAGATTCACACGCAGTCCATGACCAGATACAGACCTGCCCATATTTCTGATTTCTGAATATCTACTGTACACACAGAAGAGGAAAATCTGTTACAAAGATGGCAATGAATCTCTGGTGGTCAGATCTTGAGGTGAATACTCGTTTTAAGGCCTGGTCATGAAATGAAAACAGACACAAAACATCAGTAGGTCAGAAACGGATGCCGTGTTTCTAAACGTATGGAAATTGTTGAGCTTCATCATGAAGTAAGCTAGCCATGTTAGGCTTGTGTTTTAATAGTTTTCTCAATTATTTCTGCTCCGGATTTGATGATTAAGCTCATCCAGAACAGATGCGTGAAATCCAAATATATAATGCTGTATGATCTGACAGAATAAGTGTGTTCTTTGCGGATAAAATTAGTTTCTGCTTTACTTTTTTCAAAACAGAAGGTTTCAGATGCAGGTTTCATGTTGACTAATTAAATATATTGGTAACACTTTACCTGAAGCCTTTATATACTGTATAATGCATTATAAAAGTATTTTAATGCATTAATTATGACTTGTAATGCACCTTATAATGCATAGTATTATCTCATAAAAGTGATATGCTCAGTAAGTCATGCCAACTTATGTTTTTACATTACTTTAACTCATCAAAATCAACTTTCAAAGTTTCAAATTTCACATTTCAAATTTTTTAAATAGGTTATATAAAATTTTGACTTTTTCTAAAAGTCAGTTTAATGTAATTTAAGTTGAAATTATTTGTACAATCAAGGTGATTATACCTAAAAAAATTAAGGCAGCAACTGAACTTAAGTTTTTAAGTTGAAATAGGTGGAATTAAAAAAAAGCGTAGTTATCTTATTAAATATTTATTGTTATTCCTTTAGATAGTACAACACATTGCAACATCTGTAAATATTATAATGCATTGCTATAATTTATGAAAATGCATACACTGCAAAAAAAGATATTCTTCTTTAGTATTTTTGTCTTGTTTTCTCGTATAAATATCTACAAATTCTTGAATCAGGATGCATTTACTTCACAAGTAAAATAACTTAAGATATTATGTCTTGTTTTCTGAAAATATTATCTTTTTTTTTTGCTTAAAACAAGCAAAAATATCTGCTAATGGGGTAAGAAAATCATCTTAATTCAAAGGCTAAACAATATTATTTTTCTTACCCCATTGGCTGATATTTTTACTTTTTTAAGCAAAAACTAAAAAAATATTTTCAGAAAACAAGACAAAATATTTTCAGTCATTTGACTTGTGAAGTAAATGCATCGTGATTCAAGAATTTGTAGATATTTATACGAGAAAACAAGACAAAAGTACTAAGGAAGAAAATCATTTTATAACATACGTATCTATATAATTAATGCATTATACATAAATGCTTCAAGTAAAGTGTTACACTGCAAAACATGATTTTCTTACTTAGATATTTACACTAAGACAAAAATACAAAGAATTCTTGAATCAAGATGAATTTACTTTACAAGTGAAATGACTTATGATATTATGTCTTATTTTCTGAAAAAAAGATCAAAATTATGTTAGTTTTCGCTTAAAAGAAGCAAAAATATCTGCCAATGGGGTAAGAAAAATAATCTTGTTTAGCCTTTGAATTATGATGATTTTTTTTACCCCATTGGCAGATATTTTTGCTTGTTTTAAACAAAAGGCTTACAAAATTTTAATAATTTTTTCAGAAAACAAGACTTAATATCTTAAGTCATTTGACTTGTCAAGTAAATGCATCTTGATTCAAGATTGTTTAGATATAGATATAAGTAAGAAATCATTTTTTGCAGTTATACCAGCCGAGCGTAACTGGTTTGTGTGAATGTGAGCGATATGATCAGTTCAGATGATGATTTCACTGATTTCAGCACAGATCACGTCTGATAGATCAATCAAAAACGTTTTGTGGTTCATTTGGCAGTTTCAGTAGCTATCGTCCTCCTCGTCCTCATTAAAGTCTGAAGTTCAGAGACGAGCGACGTCCGATCTTTCTCTCCGAGTACAAAAAGCCACGTCCGATCGTCGGTGGATTGTCACACGAACACAAAGGCTTCTGGGATACCGGATCCGTTCGTCTCTCCGTCGAATGGTGGAATGAAGAAAGAGCGCGACACGATGAACGATACGATCCAGCGGCCGGAAAGCTTTCTGTACATCTTCCTTCCTTCTGTACAAGTTCAAGTATTATCTTCGCTAATAAAAATAAATACAAAACATGAAAAATGAGCAACTCTACTTCTATATTCTACATTTCTAATCTACGTCGGTGCAAGAAACAGCTACCAGAGCAAACGTTTTGGCCGCCTGACCTACAGATTTACGTTCTTCTACTGTTAATGTTAGTAATCGTTATACTTGCAGCTACAAGGTAAGAGTTTGTGATTTTTTAAATATATATATATTTATATCTTTTAAAAAGCGTGTAGTCCTTTGGTCCCTATTTTCTAAGGAATGATGCATGTAGATATTCCTGGATTCTCGTCCAGAGCGTAGATCACCAAGAGTAGGCACGAAAACCAAAAATGGCAGCAGGCTGGTGTGTGTGTGTGTGTGTGTGTGTGTGTGTGTGTGTGGAGATCAATACATTTACATGAGGATTTCAACAGAGTTTTGTGTGCATGTAAAGGCGAGGATATTCTGAAGGTCTCAGCAGATGTGTGTGTGTGTGTGTTTATGCATGCTTTAAGCATAATGTGTTCATAAAGGTTGTTTTTTTTCTCGTCTAAAAAAAAAAACAGCAGCAAAAAAGTCGGTCTCTGCAAAATGCAAAAAAAGCATCCTGCAAATGCCGAAGCGAAAAAAAAGAAAATTGGCAGAAAAAAATCCTCCAGTTTTTCCAGCTCTCAGTGATTTTCCAGCAAAACCCAGGAACCGCTCGCCTCCCGTGATATGTAGCAGAGCAAAAGTCTTTTAATACTGCACTTGTGGAAATAAGGAGTCGCAGTTCTTCATCCTGACAGAGAGAGAGAGAAGAGAAGAAGATGAAGACAGCGCTGGAGACTGGAGAAGCTCTAAACACTGATCCACATCATCATTTACCCTACATTTAGTTTTTATTTTTTTATTTTTTTTAGTTTATTTATTTACAGGGGCAATGCACATTAATAAACATAACTGTAAACGTGCCAGAATTAACCCAAAAGGCTATTTTTCATCTGTAGACCCTTGACAGAATGTTAAAAGGTCACCCTAAAACAAAGACAGAGCATCACACATATACACATCATATGGAGAGAGAAGATAAAAAAAATAATAAAAAGAAAACTTACAGAAAACAAAAATCACACACAATCAATTATCTAAAACAAAGTAAACATTTAGCAGATGTTTTTATCCAAAGCGACTTACAAATGAGGACAATAGAACTGGAAGCAATCAAAATCAACAAATATATATAAACCCTACAGACATGTATCCATAAAAACATTCATAGCTCATATTCCAGCCCAAAAATCAAAGGACAAATGCAAGAAATGATATTATGCATTAACAAAATCAAATCTATTTTTATGATCATTCAGATTTTTTGCATTACTTTCCATTTGCATAACTTTTAAAGCATTACAATTAAAGCATTACAGGACTTTTAATGCATTTGATTAAAAATTGCATTAAAAAAACAGCATACAAGCAGTACAACAAATACTAAAATGTACATATAAATACTTAACATTTTATGAAATGCATAAATACCATAAAATACAGTTTTTAAATATTTGACCATTTAATGTTTTGTTTGTTTGATCATTTATTTATTTTATTGTATTTTTTGCATTACAGCAATAAAAAAAATCTGATGAATACAGGAGGAAATTACATAAATTGTCATGAAAATAATGCAAAACAATGCAGAGAATTTGCTGATCATTCAGATTTTTTGCATTATGTGACATTACTTTCAATTTACATGACAATTAAATAATTTTTTCCCATAAACTTGATGTTTTACTTTGGAGTTTGTGTGTAATTATGATTATTCTCATGGCTGACTAAAAATTGCATTAAAAAAACAGCACACAAGCAGTTCAACAAATACTATCATGTACATATAAATAATATACATTATAAAATACATAAATACAACACTGTTTTTTTTATTTGATTAGTGAAATAATATTTTATTGATTATTTTGCAAAACACTAAAAAAATAGATTTTTTTCTTTTACATATGAATTTGAAAGGAAATGTCCTTAATAGTCATGAAAATAATGTAGAACAATGTAGAAAAACGTAATGGTGCTGTATACAGTATTTATGTATTTAATATATTATATTTTAAACTTGAAATATATGTAACTCTTTCAATTTAGGGGTGAGACATTTAATCATTTAAGTAACATTTTGTTGATTTATATTTATTTATTTATTTGCATTACAGTAATAATAATAATAAAAAATTCTTAGATGTGATTCTGGGAGGAAATGTGTTTCTAATTGTCATGAAAATAATGCAAATCAATGCAAAACATTTAAATGATCCTACAATAGGCTTTTAATATATTATAATGTGTTTATTTTTAAAATTGAATGTTTCTTTTGATTTTGGGCTGTGATATATGTTAGCCAGACAGGTTTCATGACATTCATCTCACAGCTCTGAGAGTTGAACATCTCAAAAAGCCAGATCTCGTGGTCTAGATGGAAGTAAAGTGGCTTGTAAACGTGTTTTCTGAGACAGCAGCTCTTCTGTTTGTGTCCAGCGAGCTTCTGTGTGAAACTGAACAAACAAGCCCATCAACAACCACCGCCATCCTTACTGAGATCTCTGACATACACTGATGGATCTGAGCGAGGCAAAACCTCGAAACCTAACCTGCAACGGAAAAATCTCGCTGTGATGATATATTATGCAAAAAGTAACCAGCAACTACAAGACAGAAGCAACAGAAGCAGCAACATGATGTTAAAGAAACGTTTCCAGGTCATTTTCAACAATGCAACACAATCCCAGATGATCAGAAGAGGTCTGGTGTTTAATATACAGATAAAGTGATCAACTAAACCTTGAGTCACATATTCACATTTACAGCAGCTAAGATACACATATTTTAGGTGATAAGAATAAGCTGAAAGTCTGTCAGTATGCTCATTATCGTCTCTCGATATGTTTTATGAACTGCTATAATAGAATATTTAAAGACAGTGTCTGAGCTTATTAAAGCATCTTCAACATAAAGCTCCCAGAAATTCAATCATCCAACGCAAACAGTGAGATTTACAGTTCATACCAGCGGCAATAACTAATATACATGCATTATCACTTACTGCTTTAAACACTACAGCTACAGCAATCAGATTTAATGCAGCTTATTCATTTGTTTTTTAATTAGACTGACTTAGTAAACATTAGTAATAACCAGGGATGAATCTACAAGCAAAACTGCATTGCAATACATTTTTTTGGTATTTTAGTTTTTTGTACATTTTGTATTTTTGTAAGCAAAATTACTTAAAATATTAAAATGCATCAAAATTAAGCGAGTTTAAGCTTAAAACAAGAAAAAAAAAATCAGTTAATTATTTTTCTAATTAAAAATTGGTCAATAAAAATTCAATAACTAAAAAACAAATAAATTGAAAATAAATGGGAAAAAAATTATAAAATAAAATAATAAAATTCAATTAAATAGAAAAAAATGAAATAATGGAAAAAGAATAATGGATAAAAATAATGAAACAGTTAAATACAAATGAAAAAAAAAATTAATAATGAAAAATAAAATAATTATAAAATAAGTATACTGTATAAGCTCGCTTAATTTTGAGAATTTTTTATTGGAAAATTCCTTATTTTGCTTTTCAAGTAAATACATCTTGATTTAAGAATGTCAAAAAGAAATTCAAAACAACTCAAAAACACTAGTTGAATTTCAGAGAAGATGAAGCCATATGACAAAAGCGAAAGGTCTTCACTCGATTCATAAACACTTTCTTTCACCATAAGACACGGCAATTTAAAGAAAAACGCAGCAACACCATCAAGCCTTCAAAACCTCCAACACACAAAAACACAGAGAGAAAGAGAGAGAAATATCCACCACATTCAACGAGGAAGAGCACAACACCTCACGGTACGACAGCAATAAAGGGGTTAAAGTTCACAACCCTTCAAAATCACCCGGCTACAGCTACCCAAAGAGACCAGATCCACTGAAACAAGAGAGAACGTCATGCCACGGTCACAGCAGGGTTTGGACTTACAGCGCTGGACACGAGTGCGTCCCTGATGGAGACAAACATACGAGACAGAGCGGCCCGTCCTGAGCTACCTGAGCCCTGACAAAAACACAAGATCACGCCATTCGTCTCGTCAGCTTCACAGGAAGATGCATTTAGATGCAGCGGATGAATCAGGACAGATATGCACAACATTAGTACACTCTCAGAAATAAAGGTACAAAAGCTGTCACTGGGGCGGGAGCTTTTCAAACGGTACATGTTTGTACCTAAAGGGTCCATTTTGGTACCTTAAAGGTACATATTAGTAACTAGACAAAAAAGTTTGTGAACAAACTTTAAGTTGGCTTGAGAAAGCCGGACCAGAGTTTGAAAAGTTTAAAAAAGTTTAAGAAGTTTAAAAAAGTTTTAAAAGTTTAAAGTTTGATAGATAGATAGATAGATAGATAGATAGATAGATAGATAGATAGATAGAGTCAGATTATAGATAGATAGATAGATAGATAGAGTCAGATTATAGATAGATAGATAGATAGATAGATAGAGTCAGATTATAGATAGATAGATAGATAGATAGATAGATAGATAGATAGAGTCAGATTATAGATAGATAGATAGATAGATAGATAGATAGATAGATAGATAGAGTCAGATTATAGATAGATAGATAGATAGATAGAGTCAGATTATAGATAGATAGATAGATAGATAGAGTCAGATTATAGATAGATAGATAGATAGATAGATAGATAGATAGATAGAGTCAGATTATAGATAGATAGATAGATAGATAGATAGAGTCAGATTATAGATAGATAGATAGATAGATAGAGTCAGATTATAGATAGATAGATAGATAGATAGATAGATAGATAGATAGATAGAGTCAGATTATAGATAGATAGATAGATAGATAGATAGATAGATAGATAGAGTCAGATTATAGATAGATAGATAGATAGATAGAGTCAGATTATAGATAGATAGATAGATAGATAGATAGATAGATAGATAGATAGAGTCAGATTATAGATAGATAGATAGATAGATAGATAGATAGAGTCAGATTATAGATAGATAGATAGATAGATAGATAGAGTCAGATTATAGATAGATAGATAGATAGATAGATAGATAGAGTCAGATTATAGATAGATAGATAGATAGATAGATAGATAGATAGATAGATAGATAGAGTCAGATTATAGATAGATAGATAGATAGATAGATAGATAGATAGAGTCAGATTATAGATAGATAGATAGATAGATAGATAGATAGATAGATAGAGTCAGATTATAGATAGATAGATAGATAGATAGATAGATAGATAGATAGATAGATAGAGTCAGATTATAGATAGATAGATAGATAGATAGATAGATAGATAGATAGAGTCAGATTATAGATAGATAGATAGATAGATAGATAGATAGAGTCAGATTATAGATAGATAGATAGATAGATAGATAGATAGATAGAGTCAGATTATAGATAGATAGATAGATAGACAGATAGATAGATAGAGTCAGATTATAGATAGATAGATAGATAGATAGATAGACAGATAGATAGATAGAGTCAGATTATAGATAGATAGACAGACAGATAGATAGATAGATAGATAGATAGAGTCAGATTATAGATAGATAGATAGATAGATAGAGTCAGATTATAGATAGATAGATAGATAGATTGCTAGGGTGTTGCTATGCGGTTGCTAGGGAACCTGGGGTGGTTGCTAGGGTGTTGCTATGCGGTTGCTATGGTACCTGGGGTGGTTGCTAGGGTGTTGCTAGGGTACACGGGGTGGTTGCTATGGTGTTGCTAAGGTGTCGCTAGCATGATTAGCATGTTACTAGCATGTCACTAGCATGTTTCTAGCATGTTACTAGCATGTTACTAGCATGTTTCTAGCATGATAAGCATGTTACTAGCATGTCGCTAGCATGTTTCTAGCATGATTAGCATGTTGTTAGCATGATTAGCATGATTAGCAAGTTATTAGCATGTCGCTAGCATGTTTCTAGCATGATACTAGCATGTCGCTAGCATGTTTCTAGCATGATTAGCATGTCGCTAGCATGATTAGCATGTTACTAGCATGTCGCTAGCATGTTTCTAGCACGATTAGCAAGTTACTAGCATGTCGCTAGCATGTTTCTAACATGATTAGCATGTTACTAGCATGTTGCTAGCATGGTTGTAGCATGTTTCTAGCATGATTAGCATGTGACTAGCATGTTGCTAGCATGTTTCTAGCATGATTAGCATGCTACTAGCATGTTGCTAGCAAGACTAGCAAGTGACTAGCATGTCGCTAGCATGTTTCTAGCATGATTAGCATGTTACTAGCATGTTGCTAGCATGGTTGTAGCATGTTTCTAGCATGATTAGCATGTTTCTAGCATGATTAGCATGCTACTAGCATGTCTCTAGCATGATTAGCATGTGACTAGCATGTCGCTAGCATGTTTCTAGCATGATTAGCATGCTACTAGCATGTCGCTAGCATGTTTCTAGCATGATTAGCAAGTTATTAGCATGTCGCTAGCATGTTTCTAGCATGATTAGCATGATACTAGCATGTCGCTAGCATGTTTCTAGCATGATTAGCATGTCGTTAGCATGATTAGCAAGTTATTAGCATGTCGCTAGCATGATTAGCAAGTTACTAGCATGTCGCTAGCATGTTTCTAGCATGATTAGCAAGTTATTAGCATGTTGCTAGCATGATTAGCATGTTACTAGCATGTCGCTAGCATGATTAGCATGTCGTTAGCATGATTAGCAAGTTACTAGCATGTCGCTAGCATGTTTCTAGCATGATTAGCAAGTTATTAGCATGTTGCTAGCATGATTTAGATAGATTAGAAATAGAATTAGATAGAGTGGAAGCTTATATTAGTTTGAATTGGATAGAAATAGTTCATAGAAGGGAAGTCTGATTGAGTCTAATCAGCTTCAGTTTGTTCAGATTTGAATTTTGACAGTTGGAGTTTGAATAGTCTTGGCTCATCTGAACATTCCGTCAATGTAAGTCTATGGGATTTTTATGAGTTTTAATCTTCATTTTTATGCAAATCATAAGTCTAATCAGTCTGAAAAGATATAGCAACTCGAGTCAGAACAGTCTGAAGATCTGGACTGAGGTTGGAGTTTGAAGAGTTAAAGCTCTAGGAGGAGTAGCAGTCAGAAATTTAGTCTCAGAAGAATAATAATAATAATAACTAGACAAAAAAGTTTGTGAACAAACTTTAAGTTGGCTTGAGAAAGCCGGACCAGAGTTTGAAAAGTTTAAAAAAGTTTAAGAAGTTTAAAAAAGTTTTAAAAGTTTAAAGTTTGATAGATAGATAGATAGATAGATAGATAGATAGATAGATAGATAGAGTCAGATTATAGATAGATAGATAGATAGATAGATAGATAGATAGATAGATAGATAGATAGAGTCAGATTATAGATAGATAGATAGATAGATAGAGTCAGATTATAGATAGATAGATAGATAGATAGAGTCAGATTATAGATAGATAGATAGATAGATAGATAGATAGATAGATAGATAGATAGATAGAGTCAGATTATAGATAGATAGATAGATAGATAGATAGATAGATAGATAGATAGATAGAGTCAGATTATAGATAGATAGATAGATAGATAGATAGATAGAGTCAGATTATAGATAGATAGATAGATAGATAGATAGATAGATAGAGTCAGATTATAGATAGATAGATAGATAGATAGATAGAGTCAGATTATAGATAGATAGATAGATAGATAGATAGAGTCAGATTATAGATAGATAGATAGATAGATAGATAGATAGAGTCAGATTATAGATAGATAGATAGATAGATAGATAGATAGATAGATAGAGTCAGATTATAGATAGATAGATAGATAGATAGATAGATAGAGTCAGATTATAGATAGATAGATAGATAGATAGATAGAGTCAGATTATAGATAGATAGATAGATAGATAGATAGATAGATAGATAGAGTCAGATTATAGATAGATAGATAGATAGATAGATAGATAGAGTCAGATTATAGATAGATAGATAGATAGATAGATAGAGTCAGATTATAGATAGATAGATAGATAGACAGATAGATAGATAGAGTCAGATTATAGATAGATAGATAGATAGATAGATAGATAGACAGATAGATAGATAGAGTCAGATTATAGATAGATAGACAGACAGATAGATAGATAGAGTCAGATTATAGATAGATAGATAGATAGATAGAGTCAGATTATAGATAGATAGATAGATAGATTGCTAGGGTGTTGCTATGCGGTTGCTAGGGAACCTGGGGTGGTTGCTAGGGTGTTGCTATGCGGTTGCTATGGTACCTGGGGTGGTTGCTAGGGTGTTGCTAGGGTACACGGGGTGGTTGCTATGGTGTTGCTAAGGTGTCGCTAGCATGATTAGCATGTTACTAGCATGTCACTAGCATGTTTCTAGCATGTTACTAGCATGTTACTAGCATGTTTCTAGCATGATAAGCATGTTACTAGCATGTCGCTAGCATGTTTCTAGCATGATTAGCATGTTGTTAGCATGATTAGCATGATTAGCAAGTTATTAGCATGTCGCTAGCATGTTTCTAGCATGATACTAGCATGTCGCTAGCATGTTTCTAGCATGATTAGCATGTCGCTAGCATGATTAGCATGTTACTAGCATGTCGCTAGCATGTTTCTAGCACGATTAGCAAGTTACTAGCATGTCGCTAGCATGTTTCTAACATGATTAGCATGTTACTAGCATGTTGCTAGCATGGTTGTAGCATGTTTCTAGCATGATTAGCATGTGACTAGCATGTTGCTAGCATGTTTCTAGCATGATTAGCATGCTACTAGCATGTTGCTAGCAAGACTAGCAAGTGACTAGCATGTCGCTAGCATGTTTCTAGCATGATTAGCATGTTACTAGCATGTTGCTAGCATGGTTGTAGCATGTTTCTAGCATGATTAGCATGTTTCTAGCATGATTAGCATGCTACTAGCATGTCTCTAGCATGATTAGCATGTGACTAGCATGTCGCTAGCATGTTTCTAGCATGATTAGCATGCTACTAGCATGTCGCTAGCATGTTTCTAGCATGATTAGCAAGTTATTAGCATGTCGCTAGCATGTTTCTAGCATGATTAGCATGATACTAGCATGTCGCTAGCATGTTTCTAGCATGATTAGCATGTCGTTAGCATGATTAGCAAGTTATTAGCATGTCGCTAGCATGATTAGCAAGTTACTAGCATGTCGCTAGCATGTTTCTAGCATGATTAGCAAGTTATTAGCATGTTGCTAGCATGATTAGCATGTTACTAGCATGTCGCTAGCATGATTAGCATGTCGTTAGCATGATTAGCAAGTTACTAGCATGTCGCTAGCATGTTTCTAGCATGATTAGCAAGTTATTAGCATGTTGCTAGCATGATTTAGATAGATTAGAAATAGAATTAGATAGAGTGGAATCTTATATTAGTTTGAATTGGATAGAAATAGTTCATAGAAGGGAAGTCTGATTGAGTCTAATCAGCTTCAGTTTGTTCAGATTTGAATTTTGACAGTTGGAGTTTGAATAGTCTTGGCTCATCTGAACATTCCGTCAATGTAAGTCTATGGGATTTTTATGAGTTTTAATCTTCATTTTTATGCAAATCATAAGTCTAATCAGTCTGAAAAGATATAGCAACTCGAGTCAGAACAGTCTGAAGATCTGGACTGAGGTTGGAGTTTGAAGAGTTAAAGCTCTAGGAGGAGTAGCAGTCAGAAATTTAGTCTCAGAAGAATAATAATAATAATAATAAGTTTAAATAGGATTTCAGTAAGTTGGCTTTCTCAAGCCAACTTAATTAAAGTGTACATATTTGAACCTAACAGGTACAAAAGTGTACCTTTTGAAAAGGTACCGCCCCAGTGACAGCTTTTGTACCTTTATTTCTGGGTGTAGGGTACAACAGGGCTAAAGGATATTATTTTCATCTAAACCACTCGATGGCACAAAAACGTGGTGTAGCACTTTCCAAAACATCTGCTTTTTAAGATGCAGATGTATATTCGTCTGATGCTTCACAAAGTTGATTCTGTGCTTACTTGACCTAATATTTGATGTTCTTTCAAATGTTGTAGATTTAAGTAGCAAATGAGAATCGCTAAAATGAATGCATATATTTTGAAACAAAGGTCTTCTTAATGATTTTCAGTTTTGTTTAAGATAATTAAAGCAACGGTTTTTAAATAACGAAAGAATATGTAAAAGTATGGTGTTTGGGGTAAAAAGCGTCTCTGCTGTTATTAACATGATAATTAATAGATCGCTGACTTTTCCATTTGTTGACATGCTTAGATTCAGATGGCAAATATCATATATTATGTCATGTGTCCATATTAGAGATAATCACCATGTTTAGAATGAAACCATCATATTTAAAAACATGATATTAATCATATCATATAATAAAACATCATTTGTTGTTACTACTGTAAATCTATATTAAATTATTATGGGATCTCCTTCAATACTTTCAGAATCTTTACTTATTAAAATGATTTTGTTTCTGAATTTTAAAATATATTTTTTATATGAACATTTTAATGACAGCATATTTATTGAACAAAAATGTATTCTTTTATTTTTCAAAATAAGCAGAAAATAGTACAAACTTTGCTAAAGTTATTGTTTTGAACAAGTATTAACTTAGACATTATTAAACAAAACAGTATTTTAGCTGAAGTATTTATATCAATACCATGTGTGTGTGGGGGGGTACATTTATAAGATTTTTAAACAAAATAAACAATTTGAATGATTTATTTTCACACAAAATCTGTTGCTCCATTAATGTTCAATACAACGCATATATTTTTTCTGCAATTATACATTTTAGGTGCAGTGAATAGCACATTTTTTAGCCCCGTTATACCCTACTGAAGGACTTCATGAGTTTCAGACAAACAGTGAATGAGTTCTTGTGTGTTATTTATCCGTCACATTCACCCTCGTGTCGCTCCAAACACGTATGACTTTACATCTTCAAAGGAGCACAAAAAGAGATGTTTTATGCATGCAACGCCTGAATGTAACACAGCAAGGTTTGAGTAAAACAAGCATAAATGTGACCCTGGACCACAAAACCAGTCATAAGGGTCAATGTTTCGAAAT
Source organism: Aspiorhynchus laticeps (assembly GCA_023376895.1). Classification (NCBI taxonomy): domain Eukaryota; kingdom Metazoa; phylum Chordata; class Actinopteri; order Cypriniformes; family Cyprinidae; genus Aspiorhynchus; species Aspiorhynchus laticeps. The sequence goes on from CM041798.1 coordinate 2,556,977, forward strand.
TGAGATTTATACATCACATGAAAGCTGAATAAATAATCTTTCCATTGATGTATGGTTTGTTATGATAGGACAATATTTGGCTGAGATACAACTATTTGAAAATCTGGAATCTGAGGGTGCAAAAAAATCTAAATACTGAGAAAATCACCTTTAAAGTTGTTCAAATGAAGTTCTTAGCAATGCATATTACTAATCAAAAATTAAGTTTTGATATTTTTACAGTTGAAAATTTACAAAATATCTGCATGGAACGTGATCTTAATATCCTAATGATTTTTGGCATAAAAGAAAAATGGATAATTTTGACCCACACAATGTATTGTTGTCTATTGCTACAAATATACCTGTGTTACTTATGACTGCTTTTGTGCTCCAGGGACACATATGAGATGTGAGAGATGCAATGGAGGGGAAATTTGAGTCCATTTGGGGAAAAACTGATATAATGTCATGACAAAGACTGTAAATAATAAAATAAAATAATGAAATAAAATAAAATAGATAAAATAAAAAGGTAACACTTTACAATAAGTTGTCATTTGTTAACATTAGTTAATGTATTAACAAACAATGAACAATGCATTTATTACAGTATTTATTAATCTTTGTTCACGTTAGTTAATAAAAATACAATCATTCATTGTTAGTTCATGTTAGTTCATAGTGCATTAACTAATGTTAACAAACACAACTCGTGATTTTAATAATGCATTAGTAAATGCTGAAATTAACATTAACTATGATTAATAAATGCTATAGAAGTATTGTTCATTCTTAGTTCATGTTAACTAATGTTAACTAATGAACCTTATTGTAAAGTATTACCAATAAAAATAGAATAATGGAATAATAATGAAAAATAAAATAATGGGGAAAAATATATAAAAAAAAAAAATAATGGGAAAATTATGAAACAAAATAAAAAATAAATAAAAAAAAGAATAAAAAAGAGGAAAAAATAATAATTGAACAAAATAAAATAAAAAATGGGGGAAAAAATGAAACAAAATAAACTAAAAATAAATGGTAAAACGCAATAAGTAAATAAATAAATAAACAAATAAATGGGGAAAATAAAAAAATATATAATTAAACAATAAAATAAAAAAATAATTTAGAAAAAGTGATGTTCTTTCACAATATTTTTGATTATTTTCCAGTACAAATATCTAAGCATAAATACAATTCATCAAGATACATTCACTTGAGATGCAAAATGACATAAGATAAGAAGTTTTGTTTTCTGGGGAATTCATCACAATTGTATTTGTATCTCTATGTTTAGATATTTGTAGTGAAAAATAAGATAAAATACATCACAAGAGCATCACATTGAACAACAAAGAACATCACAGAGTTGTAATAGAGTCATATGAACTACTTTTTGGATGCCTTTATGTCCTTTCTTGCAGTTTGACAGATGTGTATGTAAAAGATGAGTATAAATATTGTTCAGAACAAAGTCATACGAGTCTGTAATGACACGAATGTGAGGTGAACCCTTCCTAATGCATCACTCTTCAGTTTAGTTTCTCAGATCTCAGCTAGATTTTACTTTCAGCAATTCATCATCGATTCATGAAAATGAATGCAATCTTTAGTTTTAATAGTTATTAAAATCCTGCCGCTGTCGTCTCCTGACAGAGAGTCATGTACAGGATTCTCTGAAGCTTTACGCAGCTCTTCCAACGTGATCTCATGATAATTCATATGTATTTTATGCAAAATGTGTTTCTACAAAACGTACATCTACTTACGTTTTTACAGACACTAAAACGTACAACACTGACGTATTTACAGCATCTAAACGTACAAATTAGGGCTGTCAAAATGGCTGAAAAACTACATTTGAATTTTGCACTTAAATATTATCAATATTCGAATTATATTCAATTTAAAGGGCATAATTTCAGTTAGGGGTCAAAAAATAGCTTTTGGCTTCTCTCCTGAGAATATAAAAAAATATTACTAATGCATGTTTCTTCAGAGCAATAAAATAACAAGACTATGTTTAAAATAATGTTTATAACAATATATAATTAATAAAGTCACTTAAACAATTATAAACAAAACAGCATCTTGCATGTATGTATAGTTTAATACAAAGGACCGAAAACCAACCACAAAAGCACTTTTTTCATTTAAAAACATGAGATGCAGTGGGATGGGGAAAAACCACATTGTTTTTTTAATTTTTAATAACACTTGAATGTAGGTAGGTTTCATAAAAAGCACAGAAAATCTAATTTCTATCAAATACTACATCTGGATCATATTCAGTAATATTATCAAAGCAAAGATGCAGTAGATGTCTTCCATCAGCATCCCAAAGCTTGCACAGGTCTTTAACACTTTCTGGATCCACGTTTCACTCCGTAACATTAGGCAGTTTTCATTTATATGTGGTTAGTGTTGATGATCGCATTATTTTTCATATACATACGCTTACATATGAGATCGCTCGTTTCTGTGTCATCCTCGCCTGTGTTTTTGATCGGCACTTTCTAGACTCATTCAGGAGATGCGTAATAGCGCCCCCTAGCGTACAACAGTGAAAACACGGAAACCAGGAAAAGTCTGTGTTTGGCAGGGAAAGAGTTAATGGGTCTAAAAATCTAAATTGCTTATTGAAAAAATGCTAAAAATGCATATTAAAAAATTATACGTAAATATTTTACATTTTTAAGTTAAAAATACGTAAAGCTTTGTACGTTTTAAATGTTGAAATATGTCTAAATTGCACGTTTCAGCATCAATTAAAATGTACAAAAATGTACGTTTTGTGCTTGTAAATGTTACGTATTAATGCCTATGTATTAACAATGAGACCAGGCTGAAGGCAGGAGAGAGGCTGGCGGTCAGAAACGCTCCCTGACCTGTGAGTGAAGGCGGCAGCGGTCGATCAGCGTCAGTACGGCCGGTTGGCGTCCTTCGGTCGCTTCAGCTGGACTTTGAGCCTCTTCATGCCGATCTGAAAGCCGTTCATGGCCTGAATGGCTGCCTGAGCGCTGGACGGGTTATCAAAGCTGACGAATCCTGAGAGACAAACACAGAACAATACCATCAACAGCTGCTGCAAATAACCAGATCCATGAAAACTGTGTGAGCGATGAGGAATAATGAAGAACAAAGCCGTGCTGTAAACTAATTCATCAGCGGATTCCTTTTGAGCTCAAATATTTACTTGAGGTTGCCTTGAAATTCAATAATTTCACAACACATACACATGTTCACAGTTGTCTGATGTCAGTTAATAGTGAGTTAATAATAAAAAAAAAAAAGTATTAGTATTGTGTTTTAATTTTAGATTATTATGATTTAATAGCTTTCCTTCAACTTCCTCTGCAATTCCCTCACAAACCCCAGTTGGGAAAAACTCTGATGTAATGGTGTGACAAAGACAAAAATAATAATAATAATAAATAATAATAATAAAATAAAATAAAAAATAATAAAAAATAAAAATAAAAATAAAATAAAATAAAAAAAAAAAAAAAAAATAATAAAATATAAAAATAATATAAAAAATAAAATAAAAAATAATAAAAATAAAATAAAAAATTATAAAAAATAAAATAAAATAACATAAAATAAAAAATAAAATAAAAAATAATAAAAATTAAAATAAAATAAAATACAAATGTAATACAATGTATTACATAATGATTAAATTACTAAAAAAATTAAAATTAGCTATCCATTTCATGAACTGTGGTTTCCTCTTTAATTCCAATTTAGGAAACCTTCATATAATGGCATTACAATGACTGTTATATAAAAATTAAATAAAAATAAATAAAATTAAATAAAAATTATATATATATTTAAATTACTTAAAATTAAAAACTAGCTTTCCATCAACTCAAAAACTTCCCTCATGAACCCCAGTTTGGGAAACCTTGAAATAATGGCATGACAAAGATTGTACATATTAAAATTGAAAATACATAATTAATAATAATAAAAAAAGATAAATGAATGAATTAAATAATGAATGAACTGTCATGGTAGTTTCTGGTAAGAGTGACTCAGCACTGAATTCATCCCGCCGGGCAAACAACAATCATTACAAACAAATGAACTTCACAACACCTTCAGAACTCATTAAGACTTCTAATTAAATTCTAGTACAAAATGAAATTGAGCAAATGCATCAGCTATAAAGCTGCTAAAGTGATAAGGAGATTTAAATCTTTTCTTTACTACACAGTTAAATCACTTACACTACAAGTCAAATGTTTTTGATCAGTAAGATTTTTAATGTTTTTTTAAAGAAGCCTCTTCCGCTCACCAAGCCTGCATTTATTTGATCCAAAATACAGCAAAAGCAGCAATACTATGAAATATTTAAAATAACTGATTTCTATTTGAATATCTGTTAAACTGTAATTTATTTCTGTGATCAAAGCTGTATTTTCAGCATCATTACTCCAGTCTTCAGTGTCACATGATCTTCAGAAATCATAATAATATGCTGATTTGCTGCTCAAGAAACATTTCTGATTATTATCATTATTATTATTATTATTTTTTAGGATTCTTTGATGAATAGAAAGATCCAAAGATCAGCATTTATCTGAAATAAAAAGCTTTTGTAACATTATAAACTATACCATTCAAAAGCTTGGAGTCAGTATATATATTTTTTATTTTTGAGGAAAGAAATTATAGAAATTATACTTTTATTTAGCAAGGATGCTTAAAATTGACCAAACATGTTGATAAAAACATTTATAATGTTAGAAAAGATTTCAATTTCAGATAGATGCTGTTCTTATGAACTTTCTATTCAAAGAAACCTGAAAAAATCTACTCAGCTGTTTTCAACATAATAATAATAATAATAATAATAAATGTTTTTTGAGCAGCAAATCAACATATTAGAATGATTTCTGAAGATCATGTGACACTGAAGACTGGAGTAATGATGCTGAAAATACAGCTCGCATCACAGAATAAATTACATTTTACAATATATTCAAATAGAAAACGTTATTTTAAATAGTAAAAATATATCAAATTTTACTTGTTTTTGCTGTACTTTAGATCAAATAAATGCAGGCTCGGTGAGCAGAAGGGCTTCTTTAAAAAACATTAAAAATCTTACTGTTCAACATTTTTTGGACTGGTAGTGTACATCAGTAAAAATAGCTAAATGAACTTTCTTACCCTGCGATTTAAACCACGGATCTACATTGCAGCTCCTATGAGTGGCTTTTATTACGTGCCAAAAAAATAAAAAACTTCAGCAGATTTTTGAGTTTTCTCAACTTGTTGTTTTAAGTTTATACAACAAAAAGTTATGAAAACTCAAAAATCTGCTGAAGCTGGTTGCATTAAACTTTTTCTCAACTTTTGATTTTTTCCAGTATACTCATTCAGTGTTTGATGAGTTACATGCTGAAGTTTAATACTTGTTTAAACCACAGTATGAGCATCAGTCAGAGATGCTTGACTGAACAAAAAGCACTAATCCCAGCAAACGTGAGCGTCTTCTGTTACAGGATCTCGCTCCTGTACTCTTCTTATCGCTCTGACCGACTGACGGACGATTTCATCGACACGCTGCAGCTCTGATTGAATTTACCTGCTTTTGTCAGAAGCAGAGCAGATAAGACAGCGGCTCTAAACACTCGCCGGACAGAGAGAAAGAGACGAGCTGTCAGACAGAAGCGTTCCTCATAAACCTCAGCCTGTGTCTCAGTCACGACAAACAGATGAAAACAAGAGACGACGAGCTAATGACGGACATTACAGCTCCAAACCAAACCACAGTCACAATCACAGCTCATCATATACTATTACTGTCATCTGTTACTGGAACAAAAGACAAATAAATCAGTTATTATTGTAATCTATTCAAAAGTTTAGAGTAAGTAAGATTTTTAATGTTTTTTGTCACTTCTGCTCACCAAGGCTGCATTTAGTTGATTAAAAATACAGTAAAAATTGCAGAATATTATTATGATTTAAATGAGCTGTTTTCTATGTGAATATATATTACAATGTAATTTATTTCTGTGATCAAAGCTGAATTTTCAGCATCATTACTCCAGTCTTCAGTTCAGTTCAATTTTATTTATATAGCACATTTAAAAAAACAACCATGTGTGCTTCACAATGTCCGAATACAGTAAAAATGTCTCAACTCAACTCAAAATAAAAGCCAAGGAATACAGGTGTGTCTTAAGAAATGACTTAAAAATTCCAACACTCAGAGCAGTTCTGTACAGGTAAACTGTTCCACAAATTAGGAGCCACCACTGAAAAAGCTCGGTCACCTTTATTTTTTAATCTGGCTCTCGAACATCCAAGAGTACCTGATTGGACGACCTCAGTGCTTTAACAGGAGTGTGGACATGTAAAAGCTCTGATAAATAGACAGGCACCAACCCATTTAAAATCTTAAAAACAAACAATATAATCTTGAACTCGATCCTGAAGCGAAGGAAGCCAGTGTAGTGAAGCTAAGACTGGGGTAATGTGCTCATACTTTTTTGTCCAAGTTAAGAGCCAAGCTGCTGCATTCTGGACTAACTGTAAGCGTTGAAGAGATGACTGATCCAAACCAACATATAAAGAGTTACAGTAGTCTAGTCTTGAAGTTACACTTTCAAACTCCTTAGGCGGCAGGTAGGGCTTGACTTTAGCCAACAGTCTCAGTTGAAAAAAAATGGCTTTTACAACAGAACTAATCTGTTTTCCAAATTTAAAAGCACTGTCGAAAATCACACCGAGATTCCTGGTAAATGGACGAATCCTAAATCACCAAGTGCATCTACACAAGCACTTAGATCCCAGGACGACCAAACACAGCAATCTCAGTCTGATTTTCATTAAAGGGATCCCTGGGTATTAAGACTTGTATGGCTTAATATAACATAAATGATGTCTCTTACTGAAATATGTAGTAGAAAACCCATTAAAGATTTATGTTACTTTTAAAAATCACATCGTTTTATACATATTTTGGACTATGGGGGGCGCCATAATTCTGATGACGTAAAATGGTTGCACTCGGTGAGCTACTACTAGTGCTAACTGTTGCTATTTTTACCACAACACAACTCAGAAAATAAAACACTGATATGATGACCACAGCTACTGAAAGAGCTTACAGGTGGAGATGGATATAAGTATAGGTTTAAACCAAATGCTGTACCATGGATTTTTCCCCACAAGGAGTGTAAACGCCCCGGATATCGAGGGAAATCCACGCTGAGAAACTCCTCTAGCAGCCGCGCGTCATGATTAACGTCAGCATGTTTACATCATAACAGATGGCATCTGGCGTTTCTTGTCTCAGCCGTTTGTAAGCTCTTTCAGTAGCTGTGGTCTACTAAAAGACTCAAAGGCATCGAGGCTAAAGTGGAAAGAACAAAGAAGCGGGTCTTTAGGAAGTTTTATTCGTCCACAGGCATCTTCCCATTCTTTTCTCCTCTTATTAGTGAAGTCTTACATTGCTTCTCTTGTTGCCCTTCGACTGAAAATTACAATCAAAAGCCACACAATGTGATATCGTATCAGTATTTTATTTTCTGAGTTGTGTTGTGGTAAAAAGCACCAGTAGCTCACCGAGTGCAACCATTTGACGGCATCAACGCAAAAGATTTTTTTTAAATAACATACATTTTCATGGGTTTTCTACTACATATTTAAAAAAGAGACATCATTTACGTTATATTAAGCTATACATGCATTAATACCCGGAGATGCCTTTAAGACAAAGAAAGTTCTGATCCAGCCATGTTTTAAAATCTCTCAGGCAATTAAGTAATGACAGAAATGAAGCTTTGTCATTTGTTTTGACAGGCAAATAAATTTGTACATCATCCGCATAACAATGGAAGGAGATATTGTGTTTTCTACAAATATACCCCAAAGGCAGCATATACAAAGAAAACAACACAGAGCCCATTATGGAGCCTTGGGGGACGCCACAAGAAAGTGGGGCAGCAGATGAAGAAAATTCACCAAGGTGAACAGAAAAACTTCTATTAAAGGGCTATGCCCTTTAATACCAACACACTGTTCAAGTCTAGACAAGAGAATCGAGTGGCTGACCGTTTCAAAGGCCGCAGTCAAATCCAAAAGGACTAAAACAGCAGAATTACCAGAGTCCACAGCTAAAAGAAGATCATTAGAAAATATGGGTATTGTATGGGTCAAAATTATCCATTTTTCTTTCACACCAAAAATCATTAGGATATTAAGAAAAGATCATGTTCCATGAAGATATTTTGTAAATTTCCTACCATAAATATATCAAAACTTAATTTTTGATTAGTAATATGCAGTGCTAAGAAATTAATTTGAACAACTTTAAAGGTGATTTTCTCAATATTTAGATTTTTTTGCACCCTCAGATTCCAGATTTACAAATAGTTGTATCTCAGCCAAATATTGTCCTATCATAACAAACCATATATCAATGGAAAGATTATTTATTCAGCTTTCAGATGATGTATAAATCTCAATTTCACCAAATTGACCCTTATGACTGGTTTTGTGGTCCAGGGTCACATTCGAGAGCTGTCCAGAATAACACAACATTCACACAGCAGCAGATCAAATCATTGGTTAAAGCTCATAAAGTCTGCGTCTCGTCTGGAGCTCCACACACAGACTGTACATGAATCAATCAATCACTGAAGCACATCAGCAGCGCTTCAGAGAGTCAGTGTTCAGATAAACACGCATGTTTAGTGCGTCTGCGGTGATAAATGCGCACCGAGTCTAATTCCAGCGCCGGCTGACATGATCGAGTAATGAGGGAGAATATGTTCCTCTCCACACCGGAGGAAGCTGATGAAAAAGACCTGATTTAATTTCCTTCCTGAGCAGCGGCTTTATCTCATTTTATTGCAGCTTTGGAGCCGCGGGCGAGATGACACGCTCCTGTTTGTCAAGATCTTAATGAATAGCCAGGAAAATAAAGTTTAAATGTAAAGATGCAGAAAGAGATCTCAGCATGCGTCGACGTGAAGGCATTATGAGAAATATAACGATGCACTTCACGCTTTCCATGCAGCTGCGAGGAGGGAAGAGAACTGCATTCTGGGTAAGTTTGATGCCAGGGTTATTATCGATAATAAAACAAAAACTAAAACTAATACAACTCTCTTTGTTAACTGAAATAAAGCTTAATATATTTAAAAGGAAAAAAGATTAATTTTGATTAAAATTGAAATATGTTGAATAAAGACTAAAACTATTAAAAACATTTTTGTTAATAAAAAAATAAAAAATATATAAATATTAGGCAAAAAAAACTAAAACTGTTAAAACATTTTTGTTAATTGAAATAAACCTGAACAAAATAAAATATAAATATTAGATGAAAAATAACAGAACTTTTCCTTGGTGACTAACTGAAATAAGATAAATAAAATGTAAAACTGAAGTAAAACTAAAGTAAGACAAAATTAATAGATCATAAATATTAGGCGAAATACTTAAATTAAAAAAGAAAACAGAAATGTTGCCTTGGCAACTAACTGAAATAAATGGAATTAAAAACTAAAACTCAACTAAAACTGATTCAAACATTTTTGTTAACAGAAAAAAGTAGAAACAAAATATACATTTTATATTGAAATAAGTTGAATAAAAACTAAAACACAGCTAAACTAAAATAATTAAAAAAAATTGTTACTTAAAATAAAGCTGAAAAATATTAGACAAAAAATGGAAAACCACCTGAAATGTGTAAAAACTAAAAAACTAAAATGGAACTAAAATTAAAACTATTAAAAACATTTCTTTGTGAAATAACAAAGCTGAAAAAAATTTAATATAAATATTAGATAAAAATAGAAATGTTGCCTTGGCAACTTAGTTAAAAATAAGTTGAAACACTAAAATTGCCATAAAAAATATTAACTGGAAATAGGCAAGGCAAGTTTATTTATATAGCACACTTCATACACAATGGTAATTCAAAGTGCTTCACTTAAAAAGGAATTAAAATAATCATAAAAATAATCACAACATTAAAAGCAAAAAAAAAGATTTTTTTATTTAAAAAAATGTTTTAAAATGAATTAAAACAGTTAAGAATAAATTAAAATAAATAAATAAATTAAAATAAAAAAAAGCTAAAACCAAAATCCTTCGGCCGTGACGCGCCTCCCGAGCGCTAATTGCATCTTGATTAGTGCCGACGCGGGAAATAAAGGCACTTTGTGCTGAGTGAAGGTCATTGTGGGAACTCACCGAAACACTTGCTCTGATTGGTGGCCCGGTCCACGAAGACTTTGGCAGAAATGACGTTGCCAAAGGGCAGAAACATCTGCATGAGCTCCACGTCGCCGAACTCCTGCGGCAGGTGGTAAATAAACAGGTTACAGCCCTCCGGTCCTGAGAGAAAGAGAGAAAGAGAGAAAGACACACAAATGAGATTTCACACAGAGACGAACCCAGAAGGCCTGTTCCCAGCCGGTGATCTCGGCAAAGATTCAGACGTTATCGTCTTTGTTAAACGGAGATTTGATTAAATGTGGATATAGGAATTGAAGGCACTTCTAAGGTGTTGAGGCTTTTGGGAAAATTGGATAAACATAAATAATTCATCAGAGTCTCCCGACGCTTGGCAGAGATCGTGTGAGACGACAAAGACTGTCAAATTAAAACACAAAAATAAATATTAACTATAAAAAAATAGCAACATAAAATAGAAAATATAAAAATACAAATATATATATATATATATACACAATATAATAAAATATTTATACAATAATTTAGGAATACAATAAAATACTATAAAAAATTTAATTAAAATTAAATTAAATAAAACTAAATATACAAATTAAATTAAATAAACAAGATAAAAATAGCAGAAAATATCAAATCGAATAAAACAAGACAAAACATGAAATAATTTAAAATGAAATCAAAATATATATATTTTTTAAATTAAAATATTCATTTTAAAATAAAACTGCTGATGGAGTATCAACAATAAAATAAATAATAAATTAAGACAAAACAAAAATAAAAAATATATAAAAAAGACAAAATATAAAATAAAATGTTATATTAATAGCAAATCCAATAAAAATGACAAAACATAAAAAACATAAAATTAAATAAAATAATAAAATTAAATAAAAAATTAAAATAAAACGAAATAAAACAGTGCTAATGGAGCAAATGGTAAAAATTAACAAAAAAACAATAAAAGAAAAACTATTTTAACGTTAAAATAAAATAAAACAAATTAAAAAAAAAGAAAAATAACATTTAACTTAAGAATAAACAGAAAATAAAAACAAATAATTAGGAAAGAGATTTTGGCTGCTGAGAGGTTTGTATCTGCAGTGAGCTTCTGCTTTAGACTCTGTGTTTCTCTTCTGTAAAGATTTTATTTATTTATTTTTTTCTGAGAAAACGGACTGTTCTGGAAAGTTTGACTCAGCGTTGAGTTTGAGGTCAACTACACCCCGCCGGGCAAACAATCATTACAAACAAATTAACTACTTCAATACACCTTCACAACTCATTATGATGATTGTGAGCGGCTTCAAATTAATTTCTGGGACGCAATTTAATTGAGAAAATGCATCCCTCAAGAACAGAGTACATTTACAAATGAGCTTCATCTGAACTCAATACAAACTTCTGAATAAACACAGACAGACTCTGAAGAATGAAGCTGGAAACTCACCTGAGAGCTTATTTGCATTATTACTGACAGAAACTTTAAATAATACATTAAATAAAATATGAAAATGCATTAACTATATATAAAATGCATTAAAATATATTAACAATAAAATAAATAATCAAATGAAAGACAAAATATAACATTTTTATAAAAAAGATAAAATAAAAGAAAACATAATAAAATAAAAAAATTAACAAAATAAAATAAAAATTATAAAATTAAAAACAATAAGAATTATATTAAAAATAAAAGAAAAAACTATATAAAAAAACACCAAAACAAGACAAAACTAATTAGGCAAAAAAATGTTTGTTTTATATTTATATTAACATCAAATCAAACAAAAAAAGACAAATTATAAAATTACTTCAAAAATAAAATAAAATAAAATAAATAATTAAAATAAAAAACAGTGCTAATGGAGTAAACAACAATTATTAACAGTAAAATAAATAATAACATAAAAGACAATACAAAATAAAATAAAAAGATAAAAAGACAAAACATAAAATTATTATTTTTTTTAATTAAAGCTAAATTAAATAAAGCAAGATACATAAATAAAATAAAAGACAAAAAAATAATTTAATTTTAATTACTGTTAATTAAATTAATTAAAATTTAATTAACAGTAAATTAAATCAAATGATCTGTAATTGATCTTGACAAACTCATTCTTCAGGTCTATGACTCAAGCATTGATTTCTGACAACAGAAATGTTATAGTGATCATTTGTGTCAGGATATTATGCTAAATGAATCTGGTTTCCATCTTTCCTGCTGCACACAGGATCTTGAGCACGGATGAAGGTCTGGTGATTTCTGCTCTATCTCTGATGTGATTGTCGTGATTTCTCCTGAAGTTTGCGTCTGTCTCTCAGAGCAATTATCACCTGTCACCTGGAGGGGCGGAGTCTCACTCACCTTCCCGCTGTTGCTGGGGGATGATGGCTGGTTGCTGGGGAAACGCTTGGCTGATTGGCGCGTAAGCGGCAGGATAGGCTGCTGTAACCCAGAGAGAATCACGGTAATATTCCTGATTTAACACATCAACTTACAGCACTGACGCTGAATACATGAATAAAGCTCATCATCTTCATCTTCATCATCTGAGCGCCGACTCAGACTTCTTTATTATAGAGGGTTTACAGTAATTCACATATTATTCTTGCTGTATGCAGCAGGGCTATTATCATAAAAAAAATTATAAATAAAAAACTAAAAACTAAAACTATGTTCATTGAAACAAAACTTAATGAAATAAAATATAGAAGATAAAAAAACTTACACTAAACAAACATTAGAAATAACGACTAAAATAAGTTTAATTTGAAGCACTAAAATTACTAAATGGAAATAAATAAAACCAAAACTCAACAAGAACTAAAAGTGAAATAAAAATTAATTTAACTAATATAAAATTAGTATATTAGTATGATATAAAGTAATATAAAAATAATAAAAAGCACATAAATTACTAAACATTAAATAGACTTAAAATAAAAACTATAAAAAATAATTCAAAATATAAATAAAAACTGTAATAGTACATAAGTAATACTTAAATAACACAAGTATGCAGTGTAAAATTTCAATTAAAAATATATAAAAATATTAGTATACACTGTAATAGTACATAACTAATACTAAAATGACACTGGTAAGCAGTGTTAAACTCTAATCTAAAATTAAAATAAAAAATAAAGCTAATTCAAAATAATAATAATAATATAGAAATAACACTAACATATCACTGGTATTATGCAGTATGTATACTGTGCACAGTACACAAATGACATGCTACATTCTCCAGTATGTGCAGAACACAATAAAGCATCCAGCATCCCACAATGCAATGCACTCAACCTGATCTTTAATTTCCAGTGTGACAGAAGAATCAGAAGTGAAACCAACCATGATTTTAAACATTGCTTTAACTGCCAGAAGATATTGTTTACACTAAATTGAAGAGAAATTGCTAAATAACCACATTTATTTCTATGAAACCGCATACCAGCAGATGAATTACAGTTTGTTTTTCAACTGCTTACACACAAAATACACTTGTCACAGTTTCTGAAAGCTGACACTCAAACAGCAGAAGCACACACAATCTGCAAAACCATGCATTAATTCTCAGCCTTTGACTCATAAAATTTCATAAAACACTTTTTGCAAAACACAACACACAGTTCTCTATGTAACACACACAAATCTACAGGGATTAATATTATGGCAAAGGTGTTTGCAAATGTTTGCTTTTGAGATGTTTGTGATATTTTGAATGCTGTGCTTCATTTTGCAAGAGATGTGAGGCATTTTGCATTTTGTGTGCAATTCTTGGATTTGTGTAAAGTTTTGAAAAAAAGAGTTTTGAAAATGTGTGTAAGCAGCTGAAAACAACTGTAAAATGGGGTCACATGACAGCAGATTGTTGTTTGCAAAGTCACTGCATGATGCATAGAGTTTCAGCTGTAATATGATGGAAATGCTGATCCAGAAAACACATGCAGACATAGATTCTCAGAAAAAACAACCTGAGATTCACCTGCATAGTGCTGCACGCCGGCATACGCCTGCTGGAGAGGATCGGCCACCGTCGGGCTCTGTGCTGCACACACACACACACACACACACACACACACACTCAGTGTTTATGACTTCCATCACTATCAGATTCAGATCAAATGTGACACGCTCCTCTGTGCTTCAGTCTTACATGTTATTTCTGTATCGGGATCAAATAATTTATTCATTAAAAATGCAATTCCTGTTGCTCAAACAGTAGAGAATGGCACTAGCAATGCCAATGTCATGGGTTTGATTCCAGGTGAATGCATTAACTTGTGTATATTATGTATAACTTATATATTTTCACAAATATATTTTTGAATGCAATGTCAGTAGCTTTGGATAACATTTGCCAAATGCATAAATGTCAATGGAAATTAAATTCATACAGTCAATTGCCTGAAAACACCTCCGATATGAACATGTTTTCAATTAAAATGATTTTTTTTTTGTCAATAAGTGTCTAAACAATATAGAGAGGATATGGTACAGTTAGTTCAGGTTCAAGTTACACACTAAAACCACAAGAAAACATTATATTATATAAATGATTTCTGAATATATATTTTTTACTTTGATAAGTTTGAACTTTTTAAAAAAAATCTGATCAATTTGGCAAATATTATATTATATTATGTTATGTTATTTTATATTATTATCTTATATTATATTATATTAAATGTGATCCTGGAGCACAAAAGCAGTCATAAGTAACACAGGTATATTTGAAGCAATAGATAACAATACATTGTATGGGTCAAAATTATCCATTTTCCTTTTATGCCAAAAAACATTAGGATATTAAGTAAAGATCATGTTCCATGAAGACATTTAGTAAATTTCCTACCGTAAATATATCAAAACTTTATTTTTGATTAGTAATATGCATTGCTAAGAACTTCATTTGAACAACTTTAAAGGTGATTTTCTCAATATTTAGATTTTTTTGCACCCTCAGATTCCAGATTTTCAAATAGTTGTATCTCAGACAAATATTGTCCTATCATAACAAACCATACATCAATGGAAAGATTATTTATTCAGCTTTCAGAAGAAGTATAAATCTCAATTTCGAAAAATTGACACTTAAGACTGGTTTTGTGGTCCAGGGTCACATTATATTATGTACACATTTATTTATTTAAAATTTAAAAATATTTGTATTTGTAGACAAATATATTAAAAAGAGAGAAACATCCAAACTTGAACCTGTGTTATCTACATCAGCACCACAGCTCAATGTGTCTTGCAGCTCTGACAGGAGGGTTTTTGGTGCCAGTCTTGGTTGTTTTATGCTTATTCAATACTGTTTTTGTTGCTCCAAATCCAAACATGTTGTGCATCCAAAGCATGACATCCAGTATGCAGCTGTTTCCAGCAGAGTAAAACAGAGTAAGCGGTGTTACCTGGGTACGGGTGGATGCCGTTGGTGTAGATGGGTTCGGAGGAGGGCTGTCCGTTGGTTTGGGGAGGGAGAGCGCTGAAGCCGTTCATCCCAATCGAAGCTGCGATGCTGGGCACAGCGCTGGCACTGATGCCTGGCGGAGTGCTGGCGCCTGGTGTAAACAAACAAAAAGATTATATAAAGCCATGAATGATCTGTGCAAACTGATCTCAACTAATGCCATTAGTATGCAAAACAATGCAACAGTTACTGCTCTTCTGTTATATGCAATAAGTGTACAATACTCAATACTCCACATACCTTTTGTACTTTCTACATCACTATGCAATAACTGGCTTATTTTGCACTAGCGTCTTGAACGTATTTGTTTATGTCTATTGTTTTAGGTAATTGTTAGTGCTGTCAAACAATTAATCGTGATTAATCACATCCAAAATAAAAGTTTTTGTTTACATAATATATGAGTGTATATTTATTATGTATATATAAATACAAACACATGCATGTATATATTTAAGAAAAATATGTTGTTTATATATTAAATATATTTATATATAATATAATAATATAAATGTATATACATGTAAATATTTTCAAAATATATACTGAATGTGTGTGAATTTATTTATACATAATAAATAAACAGTACAAATACATATATTATGTAAACAAAAAAACTTTTATTTTGGATGTGATTAATCGTTTGACAGCACTAACAATTGTATTTAGACTATATATTTATTTCAATTCTTTAAATCAGATGTATAGCTTGCATTAAGTTATATGTGATTGCACCGTAAGGACTGCACTAATTTCGCTGTAGTTTGTATAGTGACAATAAAGAATCTTGAATGTAATCTTGAAATAAAGCACAACAGTCATTTTCTGAAAAACTCTATAGGGAACTCGAGTTTTAACGATAACGTATAAACCTTTAAACACAAACCTACTGTGAGCTACGAGGCTGTCAAATGCTGATATATGCTTTTGTGTTTTTAAAGAATTGTGTGTTCACAGAGGAATTCCTGGTGAAAAACTACACTACCCATGATGCACCAGTGAAAATTCCACCAATCAGAGAGTAGCAGAGAGCAAATGGAACAGTTTGGTTTCATAAGTAAAAACTCCATTCATTTTCTCCATATGCAACTTGATATAACATATAAATGTTAAAGACAGACCTGCTGTGAGCTCCGAGGTTATTAATCGATGGTATATGCTTTTATTGAAGCCATCAGTTTGCATTAATTCAACTTATTTTTAAAATAATCATGTTTAATAGTTGAACACTACATTACCCATGATGCTGTACAGAAAAATCCACCAGAGTTGCAGCAAGCAAAGTGTGCCAAAAGAGCTCCGCCCACTCCCATGATGCACTGCAAATTACCTAATCGAATCGGTCTCCCTTTGCTATTAAAAATACTTAAATAATTGTATCTTTATATGCATATTTTGCAATAAATGTATTGCTTGCACAGTATAACCAACAACTTTAAACAAAGGAAATAGTAGTTCTTTCCCTCATTAAAGTTGTTAAGTCTTGCATCTTTGTCTTTCTGTCTGATTTTCAAACAGTTTGTAATGTTGTGATTCACCTCGAATCTGATTGGTTTGGTTCATGGTTTCTAACACTTTAATGACTTTTTTCTTTAAATCCCTATGTGATAAATGAATGGAATGAATGTGGGTGGGCACTAATTCACTCCATTACAGATATATAAACTGAGAAGCATTTGATTGGCTCCTAGTTTATTGTACTGAAGCCGGTTTGTCCACCGAGTCTCAGTGTTAATAAGTGTTTTCTCATGTCTCCGCTGCCCTTCTAACACTGATCACTCAACTTCCTTCGGCTTTCCTTCAAGGGCATTTCAGAGGTGCCAGATTAAAGCTGACGGGTAACAAGAGTGTGTGTCCACATCACGGATTATCAAAGCGGGAAACTGACAGACGAGAGCGAGAGGAAGAACTTTAATTAATTCCTCGTGACCCTTCCTCTGAGGTGTCAGCGGGCTTTTGTAGCTGGACGCTTAAAGTCGTGCAGAAGCACATCAGGAGTGTGTGTGTGTGTGTGTGTGTGAGAGACAGGGGTCAAACGGGGGTCTGGGATTATCTGTCACAAATCTTCACGTCTGTATTCTTCAGTCAAGGACTCTCTGGTCAAAGGCATCAGATTGGCCGTGTTCCCGGGTTCATCCTCAAACGGAGACGGATCATTTCCCATCACACTGAGCAGAAAACACACTCGCTCTGTTCCAGAACCTAGTGAGCATCACTGTCTACAGTCTACATAGACAGCATCCTACTAGTAATCAAAACTTTACTGGGGTTGATATGATTTTTTAGTCTCTTTTGTTCACCAAGGTTGCATTTATTTGATTCAAAATACTGTGAAAATTGTGAAATATTATTACAATGTAGTACAGTTGTTTTTTAATCTGAATATATGTTAAACTGTAATTTATTTCTGTGATCAAAGCTGTATTTTCAGCATCATTACTCCAGTCTTCAGTGTCACATGATCTTCAGAAATCATAATAATATGCTGATTTGCTGCTCAAGAAACATTTCTGATTATTATCAATGATGAAAACAGTTGTGCTGCACAATATATTTAATATATTTGTTTCTCAGGATTCACAGATGAATAGAAAGTTCAAAAGAACAGCATTTATTTGATATAGAAATCTTTTGTAACATTATAAATGCCTTTACTGTCACTTTTGATCAATTGAATGCGTCTTTGAGTTACAAAGTATCAATTTAAGTAAATTTCCAACAATTTAGTGCATCAAATATGTTTAAATAACAAAAAAATATTGGGGAAAATGTAATAAAAGCTGTCAAGATTAAACCGTGACAGCTGTGACAAATAGTGGGGGGGGGGGGGTAAAACTTATGCATAGTAAAACAAAATAGTTTCTATGTCATTCAGTTCAAAGGTCAAACTAAAATGTTTATTAATCTCTAAAATTAAAATAAATAAAAACAGACCCCAAAATAAACACACACGCACACAAATATTTAGTATAAAAAAATCAGTACTTTCCAATATGGAAATACATTTATCAGTGCATTACGAATACTGTCTGATTCTGCCTTGATCAGAACTGAAGCATCTTTTGGAGCAGAATTCACATCTAGCACACTTGAAATGCTGTCTAGATAGGCGGCTCACGAGGTTTTGTAAGCGTGTCTGTGTGGATACGTGAACGCAATCAAAAGAAGCTGAAAAACATCAAAACAAAAAAGCCTTGTGGTGACAAACAGCAGTGAGAGGAACGGCTGAAACAACACTTGATGCTAGTGTGCCGTGGAAAATGAAAGCTTTGTTTTTGAAGGCAGGGCCGTCCCTGGCTGACGCAGGGCCCGGTGCGAGGTATGGAGTGGGGCCCCCCTCGGTCCGTTTGCGATCGCGTTACGGTGGGGAGGGGGGCTGGGGGTGTTGGGGGGGGGTTTGGATTCCGTTCGTCGCGGGGCGCGGGGCCCGGTGCGACCGCACCAGTTGCACCGCCCAAAGGACGGCCCTGTTTGAAGGGAATACATTCTCTGATCTACCTAAATGTGTTTATGTTCACGCGAATCATTCGTGATCCAGCTTCACCTCCAGAAGAAGTGAGTGTAATGTTCTTTTATGAATCTTTGCAAATCACCTTTCTTAATAATGTGCTAGTTAGCAAGTTTCACGATGAATGTGGCTAAAGTTTACAGTCTCATGAGAACTGCACATCACCCCACAGAAGAGAGGGGCGGGGTCAGCAGAGCTCATTAGCATTTAAAGGGACATGCACCACAACGGCTTGCTGTGAACAGAGCTGTTTTTGACAGGGTAAAAGGATGTTGTTTTACACATTGAGAAATTTTAACCAAAGTATATTATAGACTTTTCATTAAGATCCTAAAGAATCATATCAACTTGTGGAAAATGGGCATATTTAAAGCATGATTTTCAGAAAACATTAAGTGCATGTGTCTATTCACATATAAAGCCAAAATACCAACTCTGATGACGCATTGTTTAATTAGTGGAGAAACTTTCCCCCTTCCTATCTTTTTTTATTTTGTGCTTAGTGGTGTGCTGTGGGCAGAAAAAAGGTTGAGAAACACTGGTCTACAGAATCGAATTGATCCAGGTGCTGACTGTGATTAAAGCTCTCTGTGTGTGTGTGTGAGAGAGAGAGAGAGAGAGAGAGAGAGTGTGTGTGTGTGTGTGTGTGTGTGTGTGTGTATACAGGTTTATATATCCTGGTGGGGACTTAAACCTGAATACACACAGACTCATGGGGACTCGTGTCACGGTGGGGACCTAAATTGAGGTCCCCATGGGTACAAAAGCTTATAAATCATACAGAATGAGTTTTTTTGAGAAAGTAAAAATGCAGAAAGTTTCCTGTAAGGGGTAGGTTTAGGTGTAGGGTTGGTGTAGGGTATAGAAAATACAGTTTGTACAGTATAAAAAACATTACACCTATGGAGACAATTCACAAATTCAAACATATGTGTGTGTGTGTGTGTGTGTGGGAGAGAGAATGTGTGTGTGTGTGTGTGTGTGAGAGAGAGAGTATGTGTGTGTATGTGTGTGTGTGTGTGTGTGTGTGTGTGGGAGAGAGAATGTGTGTGTGTGTGTGTGAGAGAGAGAGAGTATGTGTGTGTGTGTGTGTGTGTGTGTGTGTGTGTGTGTGTGTGTGGGAGAGAGAATGTGTGTGTGTGTGTGTGTGAGAGAGAGAGTATGTGTGTGTGTGTGTGTGTGTGTGTGTGTGTGTGGGAGAGAGAATGTGTGTGTGTGTGTGTGTGTGAGAGAGAGAGTATGTGTGTGTGTGTGTGTGTGTGTGTGTGTGTGTGTGTGTGTGTGTGTGTGTGTGGGAGAGAGAATGTGTGTGTGTGTGTGTGTGAGAGAGAGAGTATGTGTGTGTTTGTGTGTGTGTGCACCTGAAGACGGCGTCATGGGTGCAGCCACCAGGCCGTTGACGTTGAAAGCTGCTATCTGCTGCATCTGAGCAGCGGCGATGGCAGCCATAGGGTTGAGATAGGAACCCTGCGTCGCTGCCATGAGCGCCGCCTGCTGCTGCTGCTGCTGTAGGATCTGCTGCTCATCACACACACACACATATCTCAACATTCTTTAATACAGGTACATTTACTGGAGATGCAAAATCACATCAAATGTTAACTAATATCTGCTAATGGGGTGAGAAAATGTACTATACAAAAAGAATAAAAACTTCATTCAAAGGGAAAACAAGTTGTTTTGACCATATTGGCAGATAATTGCTTCAATCTTAAACTCAAATCCTCAGAAAGCAAGACTTAACGTCTTAAAGGATGCTGTTTCCCTGAAAAATGATCGAAAATTGCCCATGCTTTTCACTTATTATTTCAAATTCTGACTGTAAAGTTCAGAAAGATAATGAAGAAGATGAGCTAAACAAAGAACCTACACATCAACAAATACTCATTTATTTGAACAAGTTTAGGGGCATATTAAATCCATTTGATATTTTCCCAAATTCTCTGTTTTATTTTTCCAAAATGTTTTTTTTTTATTATTTTTTTTTATTTTATTTTTATTAATACATTTTTCCACATTTTTTTTTTTTTTTTTCCCTGTTTGAATTTTTCTGGATTCCATTTTAATGGTGAAACTAAATTTGAGTTATCAAAAAGCATGTCTAATTAATTGCAATAATGAAACATTTAACAATTTAACAACAATTTATTAAACGTTAAACAAAAATCAAATTTTTAGGGCCTTGTAAAATCAGTTTTTTTTAATCTGACTTAAAATATCAGAATAAATAGCAGTCTTTATGAGCTTTAATATTCAGAGACACTAGTCCATATCACACTTTTATTAAGTGTACAGCCTTATTTTTGATTTATTCATCCAAACTTTGCCAAATTCCGTAACATTCCGCTCGCATTATACTGTAAATTAAATTTTTATGACTGGATTCCGTCATTCTGTCCACGTTTTCCGCATCACTGAAATCATAAAGCTCTGCAGGTAGGCAATGACCGCAGACATGGACAAATGCACAGTTTAGTACAAAACACAAGACTGGTAATGTGTGTGTGTGAGACTCACAGCGTGTGTGTAAGCGCCATACGCTCCAAACTGGATGGTCATGGGACTGAAGATGCCGAGCTGACCGGCCATCTGGTGCATCCGGCGCAGGGTCCGTTCCTTATCTGTGTCTGCAAACTTCACCACCAGACTGGAGGACGCGCCCTGAACACACACACACACACACACACACACACACACACACACACACAGGTATATTCTCTGAAAGCAAGTCTTAAGGAAAAGCATCATGGTCAGTTCATTTCACTTCTGACAGGACCTCCATTCACGGACATCATTCTATTGAAGCTTGTTTCCACCACTGAATAAAAAAATTTAAAAAGTAATTCCAGCTTTCTCTCACAAATCAACTTATTTTTTTATTTTTT